>VWYP01018562.1:0-60485 GCA_013400435.1 Pycnonotus jocosus | reverse complement strand
CAAGGCTTGGAGTTGGGTTTGGCAATGTCGTGGTTTGAGCTAAAAAGCTCCTAAAGAGCTGGAAATGAGGCACAAGGAGACAGTGGCCACAACAGGAAACCCTGGTTACAGCCAAGTTACAGCCTGGTTACACCCAGGCACTGCCAGGGCAGCCCTTGTCTGTCTCAGTGTGTCTCTCTAGCCTGTGCAGACACCTTGGCAAACTTTAACCCCTGGGTGAGGCTCATTTTGTTCAGAATGGCAATGCTCAAACTCTTCAAGAGATGCTTGAATGCACATTTCACCCCATCAGGTGCAGTCCCTGATGTTCTGTAGGGAACACTTCAATTAAAGCTCTTTGCCCCTCTGAGCTCAGTCTGTGCCCAGCTCTGAGCCAGAGTCAGACAGGAACAGCCTTTTGTTCTGGCTGAGCAAACCCAGCCTGGCTCCCACTGCAGAAGGAACCCAGAAGCCCCAGATACCAACCAGCATCTGACTGTGAATGATTCCACTGGGTGGAATTCCCTTCCAATGATTTCCATGGGAAACCCAGCCTGTTCCATGGGGCTCACATCCAATGTTGCCTTGGAGAAGTGATGCCATTTCAACCCCTGCTCTCTCAGCCAGGGAAGCAGCAGCTTGAGGGACAGAAATGTCTGAGGGACAGAGATATCCCCTGGGCTGGGTGGCTGACTGGTTTTTGTCTCCTTGGCAGGAAGCTGACATTGCAGTGGCTCCCCTGACCGTCACCTCAGCCAGGGAGGAGGTGGTGTCCTTCACCACGCCCTTCCTGCAGACTGGCATTGGGATCCTGCTCCGCAAGGACACGGCCTCCCAGGACTTGTCTTTCTTCCACTTCCTGTCCCCTTTCAGCAAGGAGACCTGGACAGCCCTTTTATTCGCTTACCTGCTCACCTGCTTCTGCCTCTTTCTTGTTGCCAGGTACAAATGCATTTGTTTCACAGATTGTGTTCGAGCCTTTCTCACCTATGAAGAGATTAGAAAGTCCCAGGGAGCCTTTTGCTTTCAGGAACCTCCTGTACAGCTCCAGTACAATGGCTCAGAAAGCTGAAATCCTGTCAGATTAAGCCAGCATTATGAGTGGGATCTCCTCATGAGGAACACCAGATCTCTTGATGGGGATTAATTTTATTTTTTCCCTCTAAATGTCTGGTTTTATCCTGTCATTTTCCCACAGACTGAGCCCCTGTGAATGGAATGAGCCAAAGAATGAAGAGAACCACTTCACCTTCCTGAACAGCCTCTGGTTTGGAGCAGGAGCACTGGCCCTGCAAGGTGAGCTGGGAGGATGCACCACAGCAGCTCTGGGAGCAGTGGGGTTCTTAAGATGATGGTGCAGCACCCAGCTCCTCCTGTGGCACTGGGGTGAAAAGGTGTCATAGTAGGACACTTAAATCAGTTTGGGGAGGTGTAATTACAGACCTGCTGGGCTTGTACAGATGATTGCCTCTGGCTGGGGAACCTTTCCTGCTCTGGGTAACCACTGCTCTGGGCAATGCCCAGCTGAGCATGGCAGGGCTGCTTTGTTCAGGGTTGTTTGTGCAGCTTTGGGCCTCTGCTGCTGCTCCAGCCCTGCCCTGCAGCGTTGGTGCTGCTCAGAGCAGCACAGTGGGGCTCTCCAGGCTCAGGCTCTGTGCAGCTGTAGGGCAGGGTCTGCAGTTCGCCTTTATTTAAAGGGCAGTCTCAGTAACTCAGGCTGGTGGATCTGCAGTTCTGGGTGTGTCTCTGGCCCCACATCCCCTCCCGTGTGATTTATGGTGATTTTTGGCTCCCTGTGGTGCAGGTGCCACGCCCCGGCCCCAGGCACTCTCGGTGAGGGTCATTGCTGTGGTGTGGTGGCTCTTCACCCTGGCCCTGCTGGCCGCCTACATCGCCAACTTCACAGCCCTGCTGAGCTCCGGCAGCGAGCAGCTCCCCATCCAGACCTTCGAGGACCTGGTCAAGCAAAGGAACCTGGAGTTTGGGACACTGGAGGGCTCCTCCACTTTCTACTACTTCAAGGTGCAGAGAATCTCATTGTGCCCATACACAGGGGCTGTAGGGCTGCTGACCTGGGGCTGGGTCACACACCTCAGGCCTTATAACCCCTACAACACCCTCATCACTGTGGACTCTTAATTTTCCTGTAATACTTCAAATAATACAAATAATATTGTTCTGTTCAGCCCTTCCTCCAACTCTTCTCATGGGAAAGCGGGCACAGAACTCTTATTTTTATTCTGTATTCTCCTTTAAAAATCTCTCTGCTCTTCAGGGGCTGCCCTTGTGTACCTGGAGCAGCAGGTGCCATCCAGGACACTTGTATTTGTCCCTGGTGTTGGGGACACCCTGTGCTTGCAGGGGTTCACAGATGCTTTAAGTGCTCTTCCTCTCCAAATTGTTTTACAACCCTTGCAGACACAGGCAGATCTTTATGTTTTTGGTGGTTATCTTACACTTGAGCTTGACCCTTGGATTTTTGGGCTGCAGAACTCCAAGAACCCCATCCACCAGATGATCTACGAGTACATGGAGAAGAGGCGGGAGCACGTTCTGGTCAAGACCTACCAGGAGGCCGTGCAGCGCGTGATGGACTCCAACTACGCCTTCATCGGCGAGTCCATCTCGCAGGACCTGGCGGCCGCCCGCCACTGCAACCTCATCAGGGCCCCCGAGGTCATCGGGGCCCGCGGCTTCGGCATCGCCACGGCCCAGGGTGAGTCCTGTGCCCCCTCCATTGGGTCTCTGTGTCCCCTCCGTTGGGTCCCTGTGCCCTCCTGCTGCCCCTCTCCTCCCTCCGAGGGCAGGGACACAAGGGGCAGAGCCAGCGCTGCTGTCAATGGTGACCAGGCTGAAAACGCTCCATGGCAGGGTCACTGCTCCCCGGGGAATTGACACTGGCACTCGCCGGCTCTCACTTTGAACTCTAACCCACAAATGTTCCATCCCCCAGAGTGTCCTTGGCCCCAGGAGTGCAGATCCCCTGGTGCAATGAGCAGGGGACAGTCTGCTCATGTTCCTCCCAAAGCACCTTTGCTCTGCCCTTATCCCACAGGTGCTACCACCCCTCTGTGGCCAGGGCAGGATGGTTGTTAGCCAGGAAAAGCCCTTGGCTGGGGATGTAGCATTCAGTGACACCTCTGACCCCGCGCTCATTAACAATGTTTAATTAAATCACGGCTGGGAGCTCTCCCATCCTCCTCTCTCTCCCTCTCCCTCTGCCCAGCATCCCCCTGGACCAAGCCCCTGTCCATCGCCGTGCTCAAGCTGCGTGAGGCGGGCGACCTGGACTACCTGCGGAACAAATGGTGGGAGAGCAGCTGCCTGCGCCACAGCCGGGACCGCTGGGGGCCGCTGGAGCCGCCGGCGCTGGGGGGGCTCTTCCTCACCCTGGGCATCGGCCTCGCCCTCGGCATCCTCGCTGCCCTGGCCGAGCTCTCCAGCAGCAGCCGCCGCGCCGCCGCGCACGCCAAGGTGGGCCCTGGCCCTTGTCCTGTGTCCCTGTGTCCTTCCTTTAGCCAAGGTGGGCCCTGGCCCCTGTCCTGTGTCCCTGTGTCCCTCCTTTAGCCAAAGTGGGCCCTGGCCCCTGTCCTGTGTCCCTGTGTCCTTCCTTTAGCCAAGGTGGGCCCTGGCCCTTGTCCTGCCTCCCTGTATCCCTCCTTCCACCACGGTGGGCCCCGGCTCCTGCTCCGGGTTCTGTCCCCTGTGTCCCTCCTTTCTCCAAGGTGGCCCCAGCTCCTGTCCTTCCTCCCTGTGTCCCTCCTGCACCAGCCAGGCCCCAGCATTTCCACCCTGACCTTGGTTTTCGAAGGAAAGCTGTGCAGTGGGGCAGGGGTGAGGGGAGGCTGTGCAGTTAAAAGTGGCAAAATTTCACAGCTTGGTTGGTGGGATGGGTTTGTAGCCTGAACAGCATAAAGACAACAAAGTAACCCCCTAGCTGCCCTTCCCCACCCCTCCACACCCCCCAAAAATGAAATAACATTCTCTGAAATCCCAAGGCAGCCAAACTGCTTTCCTGGGTGTTAGAGAGGACAGTAAATGATCCATAATAAGTTTATTCTCAGTGGTGGCTGTTCTTTAGTCATTAGACAAGGAAAACACACAGAGTGTAGCTGCACCAACGTGCCCCTGGGTGCTCCTGCTCTCCAGCCCTCCCAAGGTGCACATGGAAAAGATGGATCCACCGAAGAACCCACCTACAGCCTTCTCTCCCCCCTTCTCTTTCAGAAATCTTGTTGCTCTGTTTTCACAGAAGAAATCTGCGCTCGTCTACGCATAAAAGGAGCTGCCAGACAAAGCCAGGAGACATCAGGGAAGGCAAATGCTTAAAGATTTTTTGCTGCAGAAATGGGCCTGTGTTAGGGTTGTACCATGTCCTAGGAGCTGTATCAGTGTAGGAAGATGTTTTTCTGTTAGTCTAGAGTGTTAATTTGCTAATTACACACACATGGAGCACTTGTGGAGTGCTGGTGGAGCTGCAGACACAAAGGAAATTCAGTGGCTTGGAAGAATTTAAATTGATAAGGGGTAGAGTGGAACTGTGACAAATTGATGAATGGAGCTGAGCTGGCCAGGATGGTGGATCCATGTTTAGGTTTGAAGTTCACCCTGTAAGTCCATGGAGGCCTGGAGGAGGAAGTGACGGGGGCAGGTTAATGTGAAGTCTCTGCTACTAATCCCTGTGTGAGAAAGTCGTGGAACATTAAAGCTCTTGTCTTGTCTGCTGTAATCAGCAATAGCAGCTTAAGCACTGCAGCTATAAACAGCCTCACCCTGCCCTGCCTGAGCAGGTGCTGGTCCCTGGGAAGGCAATTTCTGAATCAGAACTGACAGTGCTGCTGTGCCACTCCAGACAGGCCCTCCCTGCACCCCAAACCCTGGGAAGGGAGCCCCTGCCAGCAGGGAACCACTGGAGCTAAGAAATGCCAGGCAGGGCTTGTCCTTTGTCATGCCCATCACAGGGTAAGCGCCTGTCACTGTTGGGTGACAGAGAATGTTTTGTTCTGGTTGCCCAAGAATTGAGGCTTGGCAGTGGAAATCCAACAGTACCAGAGCAGGGAAGGAATGTGGGGATGAGTCAAACACAGCACAGCCCCAGCTCCCCTGCAAGGGGAGTTGTGAGGGTGTTCTACATCACTCTCCTGCTCTCAAAGAATGCTGAAGTTCAGGGGAACAGTTTTCTCAGCTGCATGTTAAACACTTTCCTCATTAAGCTGTTTTCCCTTTCAGAGCTGGGATGACTGAGGCATGTAAATGTTAGGGCAAATTGGTGGTGAAATCACTCCATTTATGAACTGCACAGCTGAAGGAGAGAAAAAGCAAATTGGGTTCCTTGGGAATGGCTGTAATTGCACTGCAGGAACAAAAACATAAATCCCTGTCAATCCCAGCAGGGAGAACTAAAGGCAATAGAAACCAAGGGGGCTCAGGCTGGGAAATTTTGGGTGATCCTGAATCCAGCACTGCATGTTCCCTGTGAGGGGAACTTAGTGAGGCTCAGCTTCCAGGTGCTGTGAAGGAACTCAGTGTAGCTGCAGGACTCCCTCCCCTGTCCCTCCTGCTAATGAGAACAAACATGGGGTTAGGAATTCCAGGTGTTGGGAAAGCAGGGCTGGTCCTTAACTCAGACTGCCAGCCCTGGCTGTCACAGCCTGAGCAACATTTGTGGGGTGAGAAGGTGGATCAGCCCTCCCATCAACTGAGCTGCACAGAGCAGGAGAGATTTAGGTAAGTGTAAAAGCTGAAAATGCAACGTCAGGTTCACTTAGTAGTTAAAAACGATTTGGAATGTGTTGTGTCACTGCTGGCAGAGTAGGCAGAAATGTATAAAAAAAGGTTTCATTGACATTTAAATATATTTCTATATGAATGTCTCACAGAACAAAAAAATAAAGTCTTTTCATCACAAATACTGCAGCATTAAAATAAACACTTACCAAAATAAACAATGAGTGATATACATATATATATTTGAGTGTGTAGACTATAGAGTGAATCATATTGTCGCTTTTTAAGTCACAAAAGCACAATATAAATACGGAATCTCCTGTGAACTCTTGTCCCTGTTGTAATAAAAATACATTCTTTACAGTTAAAGTAAAACTAGTGCAAGTCCATCGGCCGTGCCAGCTCCATCATTTACAGGGCACTTCGTACTTGAAGATGACGCTGAAGATTTTGCCCCCGAGGCGGTCGGCGAGCCACGAGTTCTTGATGACGGCCAGCTTGAGGCTCTCACACCTGAGCACGGCGTAGTAGTTGGTGTGGATGGCCCTGCCCATGCCCTCGATGACCACCAGGTCCGTCTGTCGCTCCCGCACCAGCACGGCCAGGCCCTGGTCCAGGCGGCTGCAACACAGCGCGGTCAGAGCGGGCACGGCTCGGCCACCACTGCGGCCACACTGCAGCCACAACATGGCCACACTGCAGCCACACCTTAGCCCCACTTCAGTCACACCTTGGCTACACCTGCAGTCACACTTCAGCCACACCTTAGCCCCACTTCAGTCACACCTCGGCCACACCTGCAGTCACACTTCAGTCACACCACAGCAACATTTCAGCCACACCTGCAGCCCAGAGCTGCCCCAAGCTGCCAACAGGGATTCTGCATGGAGTTACTGGTGCCCACAAACAGCAGCACCTGAATGCCAAGGGGATCGATTGAAATGTTGTTTAAATGCACCCAGTTTAAGGTTTTGACACAGGTAAGTTCTGTCTCCAATAGAGGGACTGAGCAGAAGGGAATGGGTTAAACAAGGTGCAATGATGGTTCTGTCCCAGGGGGTTTTGGTCACCTGCAGGATCTGACATCAACCATGACCCAACCCANGAAGGGAATGGGTTAAACAAGGTGTAATGATGGTTCTGTCCCAGGTCACATCAGCCATGACCTGACCCGCTCCTGACCCAGCTGTGTCCTGAACACAGACACCTCACCAGGGGCCAAAAGCTGGCACAGGTCTGTAAATCCACCCTAAGCACCTCCTAATGGGTGTGCAGAAGCATTCCCAGCAGGAAAGGTGGCTGGGTTGCTCCACAGCCAAGCCTTTGACCATCCTGCAGCTGAGGGACACAAAGCACTCAGTAGCACTTGGCCCACGTACCTCAGATCCAGGCACGGAGAACTGGAGCCTGTCTGAACCAACAGCAGCCTCTCATCCCTCAGTGCAGAGCTGTTTAAAAAGATAAAAAATATTAAACAGCTGCTTGTACATTTGGGAATAAGCCAGGGAGGCAGGAATATCGAAGCCTCTTTTGCAAAGGCTTCCTTTGCTGCAGGGACTTTACCAGGAAACACAATGTTTCCTTGAGCACAAGGATTGCTCAGTCAGCCCTGCATCCTCTCCTGGGGACACTCTGGGTGTGACATACATGGATTTGCCTCCATTAACACAGAAAATTCCTGGCAGAGCAGCTGGAGTGCTTGTCAGGGAAGACACAACAAGAAACATAACTACGGGTACGCCTGAAAGACCCAATTTCTAAATTTTTCACTTTAATGAAAGCAAATGCTCTGCCTTGGGCTGAGGCTGCAGGTTACAGCTGCTACTGAAGAGTGAAATGCAAACCCAGGCTGTGCCCAGGCTGTGCTGTCCCCAGCAGGGGTGACAGATGTGGTGCTTACTGGATCACGGGGTCCATGGCCGCGATGCGCTCGGTCACGATCAGGGACTCGCTGTAGGTGACGTCGTTGAGGGCAGGGCCAGAGTTACAGGCCAAAATCACCTGGGGGGAAGGTGCCAGGAGAGGTCACACAGTCAGGCTCTGGCATTCCAGGTGCTTGGATTATTCCCAGTTTGGCAGAGAAGTGTCCTGCTGGTGGGCAGTGACACCTTCCAGCAGTTACCCAAACTCCATAGGAATTCATGAGGAAAGCCACTCACCTCTGTCCCTCTAGAAAGGAGCTCTCGGACAAAAGGAAAGACTCCTAAAATTATGTCTATCCCACTGTTATCTGCGAAAATTAAGGCACATTTATGAGGGGGACCCTCCTGCAAGAGAAAACCAATGCATTCAGGATGGAGCATCACTCACCTCAGGGAAGTTTGTTATTCACAGCTACTCCTTCAAACCTCCACATTTTACACCCTCAAACACTTGAGCCTTTGGGTCTGGATTGCACCAAACTCCCAGCACACACCAGTGACAGACAGGAGGAGTGGGGCTCCCTGGTGGTGTCTTTGCACAGGGGTTTAAAACAGCCTTGAGTTCCTGTGCTGTGTTTGAGACAGGGCTCTCAAACTCCAGCAATAAAACTTCCACCTGCCAACTCAAGCCAGGTCTAACTCCAGAGTCAGGCTGTGACCCTAAACACGCTGGGTGCCAGCTGCACCTACCTTGGAGGGTGTTTTAAGCCAGCCTGGTGCTGGCTGAACTGGATTCCCTTCTGCCAGGAAAGGGCAGCATGGACTGTGGGGGCAGTGACATCCTAAAATGAAAAGATAGTGCCTATTCTCCATTAACCTCTTCATCTGCTCTCAACCTGGTGTTATGAAACTTAGTTCACTCCAGTTCATACCAGCAGAAGAACTGAAAAATGCTGAATTCCTAATAAAAACTGACAGGACAGTGCCTGTAGTTCCCTAATTATCCCTGTTACACAAGATTAGCTGGTGCTTTGTTTTAGGATGGAGCATGTAATGATTTGTCATAGTCTGCTCATCCCCAACCTTTAGGCTGCCATTTCCAACAGAGAGATTTACACAAAGACACAAAAGCTTTTTAATTAATCTTAATTAAATGGTAAAAGAGATCACATGGGAAAAAAACAAAAAAGCTTTGCTAATTGGTAAGTTCATTACTTCCAGTAAGCTCCTACATTAATGCCAGTTTTAGGTTGGCTACTGAGGGAGGAATAACTCAAACACCGCATTTGGCCCAGGTTTTTAAATTCAGGGGTCTGGGTGTATGGAAATAAGAGCCCTGATAAGGAGGGGAGGCTCTGGAGCAGCTGGGCTCCAGTGGGAGTTCTGGGAAGCAGCTTGGGAAATAACCCAAACTAACTCCTTTACTGCTTTCTTTATGGTGAATTACTGGGATTTATTGTGGGCTGTCTGAGCAGAGCTCTTCAAACCCCACGATCACCAAGGTGCTTTGATGATTAAGGTGTTTAATTAGTGGGTTTAGGGGCACCCAGGGTCATACCTTCAGTCGCTCCAGCCACTGGCTGTAGGAATCTTCCAACCAGGGACGTTCTGTGGCACAGACAGAGCAGCGTCAGCATTTCTTATCAGCAGCCACTAACTCTTATCAGCAGTCACTCTGCACATGGTACAAGCAGGAGGTTCATGCTGCACTCACTGAAACACTGAAGCATTTGAGCTCAGGTTTGGAATGTTAAATGTGTAGGTTCAGAGTTCCTGAGCTCTCTGTTATGGGAATGCTCCATGTGAGTTAGGCCTGAAGTGGAATTTTCACACTGAAGCTCTGGATGGTGTGAGTTGGGTCTTGCCTGGGGGTGCTGGACCCCCCAGGACACTGTTCCCTGGCAGGGACACCACAGTGAGTGACCCTCTCTGTGTTTAATGAGGGGCTGCAGGTTTCATCCCCTTGGAGCATTACCCAAACTCTGGGTCTGCATTTAGATAACCCCAACAAGTCCTAATGATTCCTTGTCATTTGGGCAGCAGAACCCCCACAAACATTCCCACTCCATTCCCTCATTAACATCCAGCTCCAGATCCAAGGATCTCCCCTTACCTTGGAGCTTTGACTTGGCTTCTTCAAACCCAAACTGTGGCTCAGACTCCAGAACACTGGAACAGGAGAGAAACAAAGGGCACACAGTTCAACCCCTCCATCTCACATCAGCAGAATTCAAACATTTCTGTAGCTGGTGCCCAGCAATTTTACTGCACTGCTCATACTGGGTGTCCCAAGACTGGGAAATGTATTTTGTGATCGTGTTAAAAACAAAAGGCTCATCAGGACATTAAACCAGAGTTCTGATGCAAAAAGAAAACAGCCTCAGCAATGTACAGATGCTTGCAGGCAGTAGGCTACAGGCAAAAAAGACATTTTTGGGTCTGCAAACCACCATGAAATGTAATGACTTTGTACAGCAGTTACACCCTGCAGCTAGTTAAAGGCTGATGAGGAGATTGAGGAACTTTATTTTTCAGAAAAAACCCCACAACTGGACATTCTGTAGTTTAAAGGGTGCTGTTAAAGATGTAATACTTACTCTGAGACTGCCTTTGCTCCCCAGTCAAAGACATTCCCTGCCAGAAGTCCTTTCACCAGTGCAAACTGCCTCTCCTCCCAGCCCAGGGAATCCAGGGACTCGATCACACTCTGGAAACACTTTAAGGCTATTCCATTTTCTTTCTGCTTTACCTGTAAGACAGACAGGAAACACTGGATTTACAGACCAACATTTCTTACCCAGCCTTGGCAGTCTCAGTCCCAAGGCCATGTTCAAACATCTCCTCTATGGTCATGGCCTCTCATGGACCAACCAATTACTGTTGTCAGTGTGCTTAGGGCCAAGAAAATTTTCCTGGATTCTCACAGAAAGTGTCATGAGTGCCAGGATATGATCTACAGCCCAAGAATTACTTTTCTTAGCAAGTCAGAGGTGCAATAGATCTTGAGCAGATTGGGAAATGGATCTTGAGCAGGGTGGGGAATGGGAGAGCGGACACACAAACACCTTGGAGTAGTAACATGATGCATCAGCCCCAGGAAAACACTGCCAGCAGCCTCACAAAATCTGAAGGATGCTTTTGTTGTGGTGGTTCTGTTTGTTTGTTTGTTGTTTTTTTTTAATCATGCCAAATTCTCAGCAGCTCTCAGTTTCTTTTCCTCTTCTCTGTCTCCAGTGAGATGACTGTTACAGAGTGAGTTCTCTTAGAATATTTAAAATGATTCTGGGTACCAAAATCTTGTCCTGGCAGTAAATCTCTCTGAATTACAAGCAGCAAACATAAGCAAAAGCCACCTCACATGTGTTTCAGCCCTTTCTCAGAGTGAAGGTGACAGTGCAGCCAGGGAGAACTTTCTCTGTATTTTGCAGAAATATGTCAACAGTCAGGAAAAAAGGCTTGGATCAGCCACTAGCACTGTTGTTATTTATATGCCACACAAAAAAGCAGTGAGGAATGGACATACAGAAAGTTGTTTTTGAGAAATACTGACTCAAATGTCCTCTCCCCAATCATTTCATGCCACAGAACAAAACACAGAGACCAAACACCCGCACAGGGGCAATGAATGTTTTTAAGAGCAGGAGGCTGTGCATTGTGTCCACTCCAACCCAGTGCTGAGCATCTCACAAGTGACAAAAGCAGCCAAAGAGGAGTGAATTAGAGCAGAATGTGAAGTGACAGCCACCACACACTGCTCAGGAACAGGGCTGCCACCAAAATTGGCTTCTCAGGGCTGTCAGGGAACTGAAGCTGGTGATATTTTTGGTTATCATTATCCTCACCAGGAGCCTGTTCAGGTGAAGGGGTTTATATCCCATTCCCCAGTGCTGTTTTTCTCCCCTAGGTGCTCACAACCAGTGCAGGAACTGGCTCCTAATCCCTCCCCTCTGAGCCATCCATCACTTATTCACTTTCAGAGCATTGGAAAAGTGTCTTGAACTCACCTTGGAATAGGGATCTGGAAAATTGAACTCGTTCAAACAGTGTTCCCTTGTATCCAAGAGACTTCTGACTGTTAGGGTACCATATGCACTTTAGAAAGGGAGAAGAGGGGGAAAAAGAAATCAATTACTTCAAACAGAAAAAGTTATTTTTTCCATCTGTTTCCTCTGTAAGTCACAGGTGTTAAACCCTGGCTCTACAATAAGATTATTGAATCTACAATAAGAATCTACAATAAAATTATTTATAGTACATTCAATAACCTTAAATCTACAATAAGATTATTTAAATACAGGGAGGGAGAATGTTCAGAATTAACTTGCTGCTATTTTTAATAGCCACACAGAAATTTTTAATAACAAATGTTCTGCCACGATAGAGTTTCTCTGCTCAGCTCCAACAGATGAAATCCAAAATCTCTGTGCAGAGGATTTATGTGTGGCACAGAAACTTGCCTGAGCCTTCAGCCTATTTGGCTTTGTTTGCTCCTGGTGGGCTTTCACTGCTGAACAGAAGCAGCAAGTGATGCAAAAGGGAAAATAAAACCACTTACAAAGGCTGCTGCCTGAGTGTCTGGAGCTTATTCCAGTATTTCTGCCGGAATTTCTCCGCTCTCTCCTGTGCATCCACAGAGTCTGGCTGACTGGCTGCAGCTCGCTTTGCCACCTGGCAGAGAAATGAGGCAACACTGGAGTTACCAAATTAACTCTTCCTCCTTGTAACTGATGTGAAGTTCAGTCTGAGCAATAACCCCTCCATCTGCCTGCCTGTTCTGAGCCTGCAGCCTGGCTGCTCCCTCCCACACAGCACCTCCCCAGCCTCCCTTCCTTCCAAACAGTAAACAACAACTTTAATGTCTCTTTTCATCCCCAAAGACTTAAAGTTTGTTTTCCAGACTGTACTGTCGGAAATTAAGCACGAGTTCTAACTACTTAGAGGAGGGGGGAAAAGAATAACAATATTCATACACTAAAGGAGTAACAGGCAGAAATGTAAAGGTGCACATCAACCCCTTGTGTTCTCTTTTTGTTTACTCCAGTGAACTGCCTGAATCAGCCTCAGTGCAGAAAACAATAACTTGTGTCTGGCTCAGTTGTGCTCTTCCCATGGAAAAGTGTCTGTGAGGCAGCAGGACTGTTCCCAGAGGAGGAACAACCCAAGGATCTCTGGCCTTTGGTTGTGTAACTGTCCTGCCTGCAGCTCTGTACAGAGAGGTCCAAGTGCCATTAAAGAGAGAAAATGCTTTGAAAACACCTTTCAGAAGCTAAAAAAAAAGTACAGAAGAACATTGCTGCCTTTGAAGGGGCCAAGCCCTTCCTTAAAGGACTGGGACAATGGCAAATGCCTCTGTTACAGGGAAAGAGGGGCTGTACTTCCAGAAGGGTGACACAGCAGGAATGTTTTACAGGACAAACATGCTGCTTCACAGAAGATTTCTTTCCTAAATACCTGTGTCACTCACACAGGACTGTTTTGTGACACTTACCCCATCCAGTGCCTCCTCAAAGCAAGTGAGCCAGTATTTTCTGGCCATGGCATCATCTGTGAGGTCAACAGTGTCTGGGATATAGGTGGAGGGGTCTTTCAGCAGTGGCAGGTTAACAAGTGGTCTCTCCAATCTGTCCATTTCCAGCATGTCAAACTAGGGGAGAAAGGAGAGAGATGGATCAGAACTCACTCAGAAATTAATTCACAAGGAATTAAGTTACCACAAGGGCTGCAGAAGTCCAGCCACAGTTAAGACTGACAGATTTGGAGACAATTATAGGTCATCATAAATAATCCAGTTCCCTCTGTGGATTATTTTATCCATGCCCACCCTATAGACAGAAATTATCCAGTGTGAAAATAATCCACTGTGAAATCAGAATTGCTGTACTGTCAGTGACTTAAAGAAGTGACTGGGCTTGTGCTCTTCTGTCCAATCTTGTATTTGTCTTCTCATAGGAAGCAAATTAACACTGCTGAAAGATGGTGGAACATGAAATTCCAAATTCTGAGGTATTTCAGCTGCAGCAAAATCCAGCTGCTCCAGAGAAAGGCTAGGATACAAACATTCCCCTCACTTTGGTGAAGGAAAGTAAGACAAAGTAGCAGCCAGTCTGTTTTATGAAGCATTCCATCCAAACCACACAGGACAGAGCCAACAGGACACCAGACTGGTCACTTCTCTGGGAAGCAGGAGCCCCAGCTGGAGAAAAATCACCTGTGTCCAGGTCAGCACTGCTAAGAGAACACACACAGGGCTAGAAAAGACAGCACATACTGTACCACTCCTTGTTCTCTGCATGGGGTAAACATCGGGGGATGTGCTCATAAGCCCAGAACTCCCAGCATAATTCTCTCCCCAGCTGTACTGGTTTGGATCTAGAAGAGAGAAAGACACAGACACACATAATCTGAAAATAAAACTGAGAATACTCCTGTGAGTGAGTCTAGAGCCAGCAGCCCTCTGAGCAGTGCTGCACTGCACAAGCCAAATCCCCTTGTCTTTAAAAGCAAACAGAATTTTTCCCTCTAACTCCCAAAAGAGATGTTTCAACCATCAGTGAATTACCTGCTTCAAAGAGCTTCGACCTGAATGAGACAAGAGACAATTTAAGTACTAAAATCATTCTTTTAACCCCCATTTCCTTGTCATTAATCAGCATGCCTCCAAAGCACTATCACTGAGCAATTCTTATTTCTAAATCTAGATCCACTATTAACAAAACACTATTACAGAACTCTCAAAGCACAATGTCAGCTTCAGAGAAACACTGAAGTTATTTCTAGATTTGCTTTATTTGAGAAAAGTTTAATGAGCTCAGATGTACAGTACATGCTGCAGAAGCAATGTCTTTAATTCCTCAGTAGCTGGTTCCTTGCCCATCTCTATCAAATGGGCAGGAAAAGAATTCCACATCCATTTTTTGGAGGTGTGTTTGATACTTACTGAGCTAAGTACCATTAGCAGCCTGTGGCTGTGCCACTGTAACCAATGTACTGCCTTGGCTTGCAGTAAATCAACAGGGAGAGCTAAATAGGCAGAATTCCACCAAAGCACCCTGGATCCAAGGGATCTGGACAGAAGGGTCTCCTCTGTGAGGCTTTTCACTTTCAAACAAACACAGTTTGGAGATGCTGGTCTTCCTCAGTTCATCAAAGGAATTCAAAAGTGGCCTCTTAAAGAGGGGGAAGTTCTCCAAACCCACATTTCCCCAGCTGGATTTAGAGCTGTGACTGCTCTTTGCAGAAGTGCAGAGAAGAGAAGAGCCCAGTCCTGCTGCCTTCTCAAAGGTGAGCAGGAAGTCCAGTGAGAAATTAGGATGTCCCTGCCAGAATGTATAAAACCAAAGCCCAGCATCTGTGTTTATTAGTGCCAAATGGATTTATTTAGGCAACAGCTTACATGCAGCCTCTTAAGAGAAACTTGGACAGTACACTGACATTTCAGAACACAGCATATACAGAACAGAGCAGTGCTGTACTTACTGTCTTGTTCAGCTCCTTTTAAAAATGCCCCAATGGCTCCCAGGTAGCCTTCATGTCTCAGGAACAATGCCTGAACCTCTCCCTGCCACAATATGAAACATTGCAATTGGATGGTCCCTGAGGGCTAACTTTGTCACTAGTTTCACACTTTAATTTAATAGAAACAACTAGAAGATGGTAACAGTCATTTGTGCTACATTCTCACACATTCAGCAACTTTAATGGTGCTTCTGGAACAGCTTGGGAGGAGCTGCTCACACACATCATTCCCCAGTTATCACACAGCTGGAAAACACCCATGCACCAGTGGTGTGTGTTCTATGGCCTTCCCTGGAAAACACCACTGCACCATTCCATGAATATTCAACTCCTCTTGCTTCAACAGGCTGGAAATGCAAGGTCATGTGATTGCCAAGGTAAGCCTGTGCCACTGCAGCCAACACTGCCCCTTCTTTATTTCACTGCACTGCTCTTCAACACCACACAGACACTGTGCATTACCCACAGGCAAGCATTCCCCCATCCAAATAATTCAATTATTAATGCAAAATACAGCAATGCTGGGGAGGAGAACCCTCCATCCTCACAGCAGGGCCCCTCAGCTCTCCTAGGCTGGGTGAGACATGGCCTTTTCCAAGGAATTCAGCAGTGATTGTGGGAACAGCTCACCCTGAGGGGAACTACAGGGCAACAGCAGCTCCAGCCCAAAGGGAGATCTGGATTTTAATCCCTGGCAAAGTGTCTCTTACAACAACCTAAAGCTGCAGTTTTGCAACAGCTTTCTTGGAACTCAGCAAGTATTACAGAAAGGGACAACAATGGTGAAATAAAAGAGGGGAAAAAGCAGCACACAGGAGTCTCTTGCATGAAGCACGGAGATGAGAAAAAAAATGGTGTCATCTACTCTATAAAATTCCCAAAGTACAGGATTGATTTACCTGTAACAACCATTAATGAGCTTGTGGATTAGACCTTTGTCCTAGTCTAAAATCTCCAGTATTTTCCACAGCTTCAAAACCTGCAAAGAACTTCAGCTTGGTTGATCTGGGGTTTGATTTTCTCTTTAATAACAAAACCCCACTGATGCCAACTGTCTCAGCAGAACAACCCCACACTGCATGGCCTGGGGGTGGAAAGATGCAAATCAGCAAGAGGAATTGAATAATGATGGTGACTATTTAAGAATACAGTGGAAAAGTCATTACTTGGAGCTACAAGACAGACTGTCAATCAAAAAATAATAACAAAAAAGAGAGAGAGGGAGGTAGGGAGAGAGAAAAAGGGCCAGACACAACTCCCAGGCATTTCACATTGATTTCACCCCTCCCACAACACATCCCTGCCTTACCCACCTAAAGAGCAGCTATCTAAGCTTATTTCATGTGCAAATTAATTGATTAAGGTAACCCAACAGCCTAGAAAAACACCTAAAATGTGACTTTGCTGTAGGGAAGCCTGTGCTTTCCTTACCTTGGAGAAGAAGTTGATGCTGTAGGTTATTGTGCGCATGGTGACGGGGTGGCCCCGGATAAAGAACCCTCCAAAGTAGATTTTATCCAGGTTGTGCAGTTTGGCATGGAGGCAGGCCAGCTGACCAATATCATTGCTGATCATGTGGAGCAAACTTTTGGCCATGTCTTCTTTGGAAAACTCTGGAAGGGCAGGAAGAGTAAAGCAAATTACACACAAACTGAGGAAGCTCCAGTGGACTGTGCTTTTCTAACTGAGCCCAGAGTTGGGGAAAGAAAAATCCAGGGCTGGAGCAGTTTTCCTTATGTGTGGAGAAGAAAAGTGTTACCCCCTAGAAAAACCTCCCATATAAAACGTACTTCTAACAAGGAGGAGTGTGATTTGATGGAAGAGATCAGGAGAAAAAACCCTCACTATGCCTATGTGAAACATTTCTTGAAAAAAACTTCCTGGATGGCAGGAATCCATTTCTTCTCTCCAAGAACCACAGGTGAGGGTTCATCCATCCCCCTCGGCCTGAGATGCACTTCAAGTATTTAATTAAGATACTGCAAATAAAATGCAAATTGTAGTAAATCACTGCCAAAGGGCCTTTCTGGAGCCCAGAAAGCCACATCTATTTCCCACAGGAATGAATTAACCCCGGGGCTAACCAGACAGCTATTTTTTAATTTTCTCTTGGCTTAGGCAATTCCAAACTGAAAATTTAAATATCTGCTTATAAAGCAGTACTACGTGATATTTTAAAACAATATTGTGAACGCAAAATACAAGATCATGAAAGAAGCTGGTGATTATTTTCAGCTCTTGATTCCCAAGAGCCAGAGGAGATGTTTGGGTAGATCTTTTTTTATCCCAGTACCTTTGTCTGCTGTGGTGGACTTCCCAAAGCTGCTGGCAATGAGATTCCCACTGAGCCCCAGGGTCTGGTAGGCACCTCCATACACGTCCTTCACCAGCATGTCCACGTTGGTGTGCTGGCCCTTGGAGGCCAGCTGCAACAATTCATCGAATTTCTGAGGGTGAGAAGCACAGTTACTACAGCTGACCTGAGCCAGAGTTCTGCAGCACCTTTACTGACAAAATCAGCCTTAGAATTAACCCCGGCAGCCAAAGACAGGCTATTTCTGATTACAAGGATGTGTCCAGAGTCCCTGTCTGATCAAACAGACTGATCTTAAGTGGAGCTCCTTTAAAGATGAACACCACAATCAACCTCTTTCTTGTCTGCAGATATTTTGTTGAATTTCCCCTGAAAACTAGGGTGGGGCAGCACATATAAAACAGTCAGAAACCTCATGGCATCCCTTGTGTTGGTAGTCAGAAACACAGGAACTAAAAGGAAGCAATTTTGTCTTCCTGGAGCACAATAAAAGAGAAGTTTGAGAAAAAAGTCTCAGTGTGCCTTCACTGTCGTAGGATGTGTCACTGTCCCTGAAATTAAACTTGCAGGCAAG
Source organism: Pycnonotus jocosus (assembly GCA_013400435.1). Lineage (NCBI taxonomy): Eukaryota > Metazoa > Chordata > Aves > Passeriformes > Pycnonotidae > Pycnonotus > Pycnonotus jocosus. Next base: position 42,514 of record VWYP01018562.1, on the reverse strand, counting down.
CTCCATTATACCAATACTTAATTTATAACCCTGCTAACTTGAATTTCTTCTACAAACCAAGAGAGAATTAAGAGCAGGCAGTGTCATGTTCTAAGATTTCTTCTTTAGGAGCATCACAAAAAGCACAGCCCAGGCTGTGCCTTCCCTTTGACATTTTCTTATCTGGTGCACATGTAACTGTAGCTTTTCCTACACTGCTGACATTTAGGACACTCATTTAAGCCACATGGCTCTTTGGGAAGGCCAGCACGATGTCAGAGCTGGGCTGGGCTGAGCAGGACTAAGCCAGGCCCTGTTCCTTAGCCCAGGATTTAAACTCACGTTGGCAAAGAAGGAACCAACCACGAGGCAAAATTTCTCCTCTCAGCCCACAGACATTTTACAGCAATTGTTTGCTCCCTGGTTTCTTCTGCAGACAGTATTGCATGAATTGGGCTGGCATTTTAAGTTAAAAAGAGAATAAAACATTACCAGGCCACTTTGAGGATGCTCTTGTCCATCACTTATCCTCGAGCCCCAAGCAGGATTGGTTTTGGTCACAATAAGCATCTTTTAGTTCTTGTCCCTATATTCCACCAGTGCATTTTTCCATGTAAAGCTTCCTTTTATCCACCAGAAGTGTCAAAAATATGAACACAAGTCCAGGACTCAGCCTTGTTACCTAACACTCCAACATTTCAGGCTTCCTCCCAGCATTTAAATGAATCCCACCCCACTTAAAAGAGACACTTGGATACCTTTGTTTTGGTGAGCAAAGCTCCAAGACCCCAGAAGGTTCCACCTCCAATTGAGCTTCCCCCAATCCATTCAAATTTGTCTTCTGATTCTACCTGTGAATAAAACAAGGCAGATTTATTTAGACAGTCCTGTTATAATGTTTAACACAGGTTTAAATGTCAGAGTGTGCAGGGCTTTGGAACAGTGGAATCAGCGGGGATGGAATCCTTCCACTGTGGAAGTGGCAGGTGAGAAGGGGACGTTGCACATACGCCACAAGCAGTTTTAGAAATCTTTGTATTTAATTCTTGGCAAATAATGCTAAATATAGACATTAACCTTGGTCTCTTCAACAGCGTGACAAAACAAACACCAAAAATCACTTTGATCTGACAGCTTTTGTCCTCATCAGTAATGTAACCACTTCCCTAAACATCAAATTAAAAGTAATTTAAAAAAAAATTAGTGGATGGAAAAGCATTCATAACTCCGCAATTAATAGAAATAAACTTTAAAAAAAGGCACAATTTTCTTTTTGAACCTTGTAGTACCCAAGAAGAAAAAAGTACAAATCTGAACCAGTGAGAGATTTCAGATCATCTTTATCAAATCTCCAACAAAGCATTTTTGCAATCACTCACCTTCACTATGGAGACCCCTGAGCCAATGTTCACCAGCAGATAAGGGAAGATGTTGGGGTGGTTTGTCTGGAAGCGGAATTCCGTGTCTGAATCCTTCTGGTAAGCAAACACCTCGTGGGGGATGTTCCTCAGCACAAAGTTGCACCCCTTAATTAGGCAGGTCATTACATCTTCTTTATCAACTCTGAGGAGGAGGAAAAAGCCTTAAATAAATGTCCCAGCCCTCCTGATCAGGCAGTTTGCTTTTGGAGCAGCAGTTTGCACTGAGTTTGCAAACAGGAATTTTCACACCATGTGGCACAAGCCCAACTCCCTGGAAACATGAAACCTCCATCTGCACGTGGTCTGGTGTTCCCCTGCCAGGCCAGAACTCCGGGCTGGAGTTCTGTTACACAGTAATTTTAATCCTGTTGTCATTACAAATAATCCTGTTTGCTTGTTTACACTGCTCTTTCCTGCCCTGCTCCTTTCATGGTCTGTGCACCCCTGCCATAAAGTAGGTCAGGAAGCTTAGCTGGAAATTAACCTCAGAAAACAATTTCCCAACATGGAGTAATTGTCTGTTGCTCTTCCCCTACCTCCTAATAAAGCATAAAAGGCCCCCTCGACATTTCAGTATTTGTTTATGAGAGATTCAAGGGACTGGGAGGAGCCTACAACTGGGATTAGCAAACACAGAAAGAGAGACTTCTCACAAGAGTAGCAGGATTCACAATAGGACATATCCCCAGAGTGGAGTCTGGGAATGTGATACAAATGACACAAAACTTAGAGAAGATGACTGATAACTCAGCTAACACAGGCTGACTTCTGTGTCTCTGTACTGGTATTGATTTGTGGAAATTATTACAGGAGTATCCTGAGGCTTGTTGGAAACACATAAGGCACAAACTCATCTCGACTCCTACAGAATGATTTGTGTGTTCCACGAGGGAGAAGCTGCTCTGGTTTGGACCTGGGGACCAACTGTGTACGTCAGAACCAAATAAAAACCAAAACCAGGTGCAGCACATGAGATAAGAGGGGAAACTGCCTCCTTATCTCGATCAATTGATCGTCAGTAACAGCCAAGAAGGTGCTAAATGGGGCTGGTGTGAAATAAGCAGATAACAGAGTCCAGTTTATCAGAAGTAATTTGCAAAGACGGTGTAAAAGAGGAGCACAGGCCCTCAGAGGTTGAGGAATGGACTACACAGATCACAGCAGGAGAGGTGCCTTGAAGCTCTCCCCAGTGATGTTTAATATTGGGGTAAATTAACGTTTTTCTATACTTACAGCATAGAAGGTGTGAATTTATAGGCAGCACCATCAGTGGCTTTGATGGCTTTTGTTTCTGTATTGATAAGACGGCCTTTGATGAAATCTAGGCAGGTTTCAGCATAAGCTTTTTAGTATTTGGCGTTTGATAACGGTGTTTGAACAGTAAATTTATGAGGCTGTAAGTTCATGGGGCTGCCTTTTGTTCTCCTCCAAGCCTTTGCATGAAGTTTAGGTAGGAGCTATACAATAAATGACTGTCACAGGAATTATCTCTGAGCATGCCCAGGAAAATTATAAAAGCTTTTGGAGTAGGTGTAAGTTAATTCTTTACAGAAGAAAAAGCAGTTCCACTTACTTCAATCCCAGTTTCTTCTCAATAAGGTCTTTGAATTTATAGGCACCACCACCCGTGGCTTTGATGACTTTTGTTTCTGTATTGACAAGATGGTCTTTGATGAAATCTAGACAGGTTTCAATGTAAGTGTTTTCAAATTTAATGAAATGAAGTCGAGCTGTAATCTCCTCCTGAACAGATATTTCATACAAAGGTTCATTGTCTATGTCCTTTAAGAGAGAAAAGGATTTCTTAGAGAACATTCTTGCAGAAACAAGGTTAAATTCTGAACTACTGAACATCAATACTTGTGTGCTTTTTTGCCCTTGAAACTGTGTTAATGCCATTAAACAGAACACCTCAAGCTATGTCAGAGAAGAATAGAGTTTCACAGGTCTTAATTCTCCTTAAGCTGAGATAATCAATTCTCCCATGCAGGTGATGTGCAGGAAATCCCTCTGCACGAGCAAAGTTATGTCTGCATAGGAACAGGGTTTTTTACAAAAGTACTACACTTACTATCTGGAAAATAAATATTTCAAACAGTACCTGGCAATACAAACACTTCCAAAATGTTCTATATAAAACAAGTTATTAGATGGCTTTGGATATAATTTCTGTTCTCCCCAGTCCAGAATCTCACTCTTGTGAGTTGATCACATGCAGCTGGTCCCTGATGGAATTCTCACCTTTCCAGAATGATCAAAGGATCTCACTCTTGCCACTTTGTGCTGTACAGTTGAGTAATAAGCCAACTTGGTTAATGAACCACCTGTTCATAAAGAGATGACAAGTTATGATTAATGCCTCACCTTGGAGCAAACAACAGAAATTATGTTTATGTCAGCTCTTGGTTCTCCAGGTCTCCTCAGTTAAAGCCAAAGAGAATTATGGAAATACAGAAACAACCTTTATTGAGGAACTGCTTGGCCTAGTTAACCCTCAGAGCATCACAGGAGGGAAAAGCTCCATAAATTCAGTTTGTGCCCAATTGATGTGTGCTGAGGATGAGCAGTGGAAATTCTTAATTAGCCAGGCCAGTACATGTACTGCTATTTACCGTGTTTGGAAACTTTATGAACCCCTCAAATCTGTATCAGGATTTTCTCAGCTGGTTTGCCACTGAGCAATGCCCTCCCTGTGCACAGAGTGTTTCAGCAGCAACACCTAAATAATATTCTTACCCTACTTTTAGGGACAAGTCTGCAAATTCATGGCTGGTTAGAAAATGACCCTCTGTACTGGGTAATTGTTTTGCAAGATTGGTCTTAGCTTTGGGGTAAAGAATGCTCAGAGTGATGTTTCTCAAGCACACAGCAATTGGAGATATTACCAATGTGCAAGTCTGAGCAGAGCAGCCTCATCACCCCCTTCAGTCTGCTCATGGCAATAAAACTCTCAACTCTCTCCTTGAAACAGAATTCAACCCCTTGCCCTGTCTGCAGCTGACCTGCAAAAGTGGATTTCTGGGGTTACACTGAATAACTTCAATGTTTTTCCACCACAGTGCTCCAGGTCTGAGGGTAACTGATCCACTACTGGGTTAACATCAAAGTGCTGAAAGTAAATAAAAACCTGGCAATGTTAGATCCTAAGTAATTGCTAAATTCAGTGGCACTGCACTCTGCTGCCTAATAATAACCAAGAAACGAAGCAGCAGAGGTGAAAGATAATCCCTACAGTGTGTAGCTTTGCCTGCATAACAGCACTGTCAGCTCTTCCACACTCAAATGTTTTTGTTAGGAAAATATTTACAACCTCTAGGAGAAAAACAGGCACTTTACTCCAGGAAAATTTAAGTGAATGACCATGGGCAGACACTTATAGTAACAAAAACAATAAAGCTTCCCTGACCTTGGATTTGATTTCAGTGTTCCAGCCAGTGCTTTGAAGTTTCTGGTAAACAAAACCCACGGTCTGTTCTGATAAAAAGTGAGGGCTTGGTGCTTAGAGGTGAGGGGTTGCACAGCTTTTTATGGAAAAGCTTCCCTCCACACCTCCAAACTGAGGATCACAAAGCCTGTGTTGGAATGTTCTTTACAGTGACAATGACACAGGTGCTGCAGGAATTCATCACCAGACTCACGGTATGCAGAGCCATGCTTTGTGCATTATCCCCTTCCTCTCCCAGTCTGTAAAGACTTAAATCCGTTCAGAACACCAGCTGAGACATGTAACTAGGTTTTATAACTAATCCCACGACTCTAATTCCGTGCTGACCCGCACAAAGGGCCAGTTCCGGCTGTTACTTTCACAGGCACGGAACCAGCAGCTCCTGAGGGGCTGAAGTAACTGGTGACACCACAGGATTTTCTGTTATGGTAAAAGGTTTTCTTCCCCGCTGTTTCTGAGCCTCCACCACACACAGCAGTGTGCACCTGAGGAGTAATAGCTTGGTTTTCTTTCCCCTGGCTTTTCTCCTAAAAAGTGCCACTGATCTCGAGACGGTAAAACGGAGGGAAAACGCGTGAAATGGCACTTTTGGCTTAGTGGGCGTCCACAGAACGACTGCTGATCCCTGCACGGGAGGAACTAGGAACAGACTCAGCCTGTCCCTGCACAATTCCCGGCTGCGGCGCGCAGGTGTCACCCTGGCATGTGTCACCCTGTCCCTCGGCTCAGGATGTGGGAAATCGGGAATGCTGGGTGCTGCTGGGGTGTACGCACACGGCAGCGGGTGTTTTTGGGGGTGACTGAGGCAGCACTGACAGACCCCGACCCACGCCAAGCCCCGCAGCCGCCCTGTCCTCCCCGGACAGTGTCACAGCCGCAGTTCCCGGCTCTTTTTGCTTCTTCCAGGCCGGTCTGGAGAGCCGGAGGAGCGCCCGCAGCATCCCGCGGGCCGCGGCCTGGGGCGGGGGGCGGCCGAGGGGCTTCGCACTCGGGCCTGGAGCACTGGGGCAGGGCCCGGCGCGCTCTGAGGGGGTGCAGCCGATGCCCCCCAGACCCNCCGGGACCTGTAGTGCCGCTCCCCGTCCGTGCTGCACCGGCACCCGGCGGAGGGACTACAACTCCCGTCGCACCCCGCGCCGCCCCCACACCGCGCAGGCCACCGGGAGCTGTAGTGAGCCCGCGCCCATCCGCGCTGGCACGAGGGTCGCGGGGGACTACACTTCCCAGCGTGCCCCGCGCGCGCCCGGCCAGCCCCCCGTGGGTCCCCTCAAGCGGGGCCGGAGCGGCCACCGGTTCCCCACTGTCGCCCCCTCCCCGCAGGCCCTCCCGGCCCGGTTACCGATGTCTATGGCGAAGCGCTTGGCATTCTCCAGGTTGCGGAAGATCTCGTCGGGCGGGAGGGTGATGCTCTTGTCCAGGCTGCCGTGACCGCTGCCGCGCCCGCCCCGCTCCGCCATTTTGAACGCGACCCACTCCCTCCCTCACCCCGGCCTCATCGGTATGCAAATGTATGCGCATAAATCTGCATGGCAACGAGGCGGAGGCGCGGGGAGCGGGCGGGGAGAGCGCGTTGGCCACGCCCACCGGCGGGGGCGGGGCCTGAGGGACTCCGCGGTGAGGGGGCGGAGAGAGCCCGGGGGGAGCGAGGGGACAGCCCGGGGAGGGGTCGGTGACATCCCGGGGAGGAGGACTGGAGAAAAGGAATGGGGAGAGAAACCCCCGGGGAGGGCAGAGAGACCTCCGGGGAAAACTGGGGGGGGAACGTGCGGAGACACATTGAAGGGAGGACTCCAGGGAGAGGGCGATGAGACCCCCGGGGACAGCGTGGGGGGACGGGAGAGACCTCGGTAGGAGCCAGGGGTGTGGGGGACAAGGACAGACCCCTGGTGGGGTCGATGAGACCCTGGGGGAGGAACTTGGCAGGGGGATGGGGAGAGAGACCCCCGGGAAGAATTGGGAAGAACGAGCAGAGAGACCCCCGGGGAGGGCAGAGACCCCCGGGGGGAGCAGGGGGGATCCCCGGTAGCTCACGGGGGGCCGGGGGTCCAGGACACCGACACAGCTACAGAGCAGCCTCACGCGTGTCCCCTGTAGCCAAACCCTTGGATTTTTAACCCCCTAAATGTTTCCGAGAGTTTTGTGACCTGGACACATCCCCAGGAATGTGAATTGTGCCGTGAGGTGCCTTGGAAAACTTTCTCTCTTTATCAAAAGTACTTTCTGCGTTGGTGTCCATCCCTGTAGCAAGAGGTTGGAATTAGGTGATATTTAGGGTCTCTCCCAACCAAACCATCCCTTTTTTTTTTAAATTTTATTTTATTTACCCTTGCGGTGACCTTTCTTGGCTCTGATTTCCCAGAGAACTGGCTGCTCGGGTGTGCTGTTATTATTGTCTCACATTGAGAGAGCTGGGGTTTGATGTTCCCGAGCTATGGAAAACAGCAATGCAGGGGGTCCCGATGGACACAGAACTGGTGGGGAAATTCGGTGTCAAATCTGAATATCTGTTTTCACTGAAATCTGTCTCATGTCAGTTTACCACGGGGAAACCAGCTGTAAAAACGACTCAAAAGAACAACTTTGGATTGATTAACCAGATTTTTATTTATTTTTGACCATTAAAAGTTTCTGCAACTTCTGACGTTCAAGATAACTCTGGCACAGGTCATACATTGGTGCAGCTTGCACAAAACACATCTTAACATCCTCCAAGGACAGTAACAAATTCCCATTTTCCCCTGGCAAAAGGGTACGAAAAAGTAAATATAATTTATACACCTGCCTTTCATGAAAGACTTTGATAAATATTTCTTTTATAATCGACAGCACGGCCGTAACTTTCAGTCCTATAAGGACATAAAAACGAGCTCCTGCCTTTACAAAAGGCACACACGCATCCTGAACCTCACAAACAGCCCTGGCTCGTGAGCAAGACATCCCGAGGAATTTCCTCTACATAGTTTGGGATATGGTTTAACCATTCTCAGAGCGTGCTCAGTACAGACTATAAATATTATAGAACCCCTCAGGGCACCGTGGGAGGGCCAGATTCCCAAATGTGTCCGGTGAGAGCCCGGGGCATTCCAGGTGTGGATACCCTGGGAGCCCGAGGAGTCAGAGCTTTGAAAAGGCTCCTCCCGCAGGGACACTTTTGGGAATTCTGACCGTCCCAGGGGTTACAGCTTTCCCAGCAGAGGGACAACCTCGCAGAGGTTAAGAACAAACACCGTTCGGCTCCGAACAGCCCCTCCAGCCCTCCCAGCAGGAGGATACAGCTCACATTCCCTCAGAACAACTTTCTCTCCACGCGGTGGGATCCTTGCAGTCCTGGGAGAAGGAGAGCTCACATCCAAGCAGAGCAATGACCTGCAAAGGGGAAACATTCTTCCCTACTCATGAGAGGAGTGGGGGCGACTTGTACAGCAAGTCATGATCTCCTCTGGAATACGGGAAACGTCCAAAAATCACGGAATCGTGAACTGCCAGTGCCTCCGGAGGCTTTGGAATGGCTTCGGTGCTGCCGGTTTTGCAGGAGGCTGGTGACCGGAGGCGGGTGCGGAGGAAGAACCAGAGTCCCCAAGTGCCACCTGTGACCTCCGGGAGTGGCAGCTCAGCTTCCCCCGCCTTCCTGCGCCCGTGGAACGGAGGGACGGGAATTGCAGAGCCGCTCTGGGGCACTGCCCGCCAGGATCATCCTGCTGCGAGCTCTTGGCAGCGGCTGCAAAAGCTGAAAGGGCGGGAAAGGAGAAAAGTGTTACACGGGGAGACGCCGGATGGAGTTTTTTCCCAAAGGAAAAAGCAGTGAGAGGGATGGAGAATGTGATGGAGAGGACTCACCTCGCCCGTATTTCAGGTTGCTCACAGCCATCTCCCCTGGATTTCTCCTTTTCCCCAGCTCGCAGTTGTGAAATCCCTTCTCCAGGAGCAGTTCCAGCTGCTGTAAATCCGATCCTGGGTTCCTGGGGCTGTAACACAGAAGCGGGAGAAGGGAAGGTGAGCAGCGAGCCTTCCCCTCCCCAGCTCTCAACACCCCAAAGTGTGCGGGCCCTTCCCGGCTCTCCGGCAGGTTACTCACCCTGTGCTTCACTCGGGGCGATGGGATGTCCAGGGAGAGAGCACCGTTATCCCAAGGGCTGCTTTCAGCTCGGAGTGGAGAAGGGAGCCGGGATCTGCCCTATTTATACGCAGGGGCCGCATACAAAACTCTGGGTCCGGAGCGACTCGGAGTTTCCCACAGTGGCCAGCCAATCCATGCGTGCCCGGGACAATGGGAAAGCATCCATTACAGCATGGCAAATTGACTGTGAATTGCCTGGGGATAATACCCCGCTCCCAAAGGAGCAGGTGGGCTGAGGAGTGTGGGACACAATGGGGTTTGGCATCGCAGCGCTGGGCAGGGAACGTGGGAAAGCGTTCGCCGTCATTATCATCCAGCTTCTGCCTGATGTTGGGAACGTCAATCTCAATGTGCCGCCTTTTCCCAGGCTGTGTTGAAATTAAGCACAGAAGACTGATCCCAGGAAGAGATAATGCTCTGCGCCCCAAAGAGAGGTTGAAAAGGGAAAGATGCAGAATCAGAGGGACTAAACCCTTTCATTGACATTAAACCGTGCTTAAATGAATACAGTACCAGATAATTTTCAGGCAACGAGAGACTAAAATCGAGGGAAGAGTCCTTCAGTTAGCTTGAAATATTTTCTTCTCTATTATTTAAAGTCCCTCTGTAAGTTATACCCAGAGCTCTTCCTTGTTTTTGTTCGGGTAATCTGGGCTTTCCTACGGCAGCCCGTGACATGTAATGATTGTGATGTCTTTCCCGAACATGTCCTGTTTAATTTCATGCCACTTTGTAAATGCCTCACTGTTCCTGAGTCTCCACCTAAATGTATTTCCCGTTTACAGACAACTGTGAGGGAGTGAAAAGTCAATTCTCGCCTATGATTTTGCTATATTATCCCCTTTGCAGGATGTGCCACAGGTGGGAAGCCCTCCTGTGACTTTGCTCAGTCTTGGGATTTCTCACCTCTGTGCCACAGGTAATGAAGGGGAAAGGACCAGACAAGATCCTGGATTGGAGCTGCCCCAAAAATTTTTTTTTTTTTCCAGGCTGTTTTAATCTGCCAGCTCAGGTCTGCTGCCCCCTCCCAGCACAACCCAGTACAAACCCAGTCACGTTTAGGATCTGTCAGTCAGGCATGGGAGGCCTCATGCAGTTTTTGAATACCTGTTTCTTACAACTACAACATTGATGAAAACCCTGCTTATTTCTTGTGTCTGCCTTTCAAAATCAGACAGGAAACCTCTCATTTACCTGTCAGTTGCAGGCAGCCAGTTCCACCTGCCCTCAGCATCCCTGTCAAGGCCAAACCTGTGTCCATGGATGCCTGGATAGCAAAATGTCCCAGCACACAGAGGGCTGGTGAATAAAAGGATATAATTCTTCAAAATATGATCCCGTAACCCGTTATCAACTTGAAGATTTTAAAGCCTTTTCCACTGCCTGGATCCCCATGAGTTTCCTTAAACCAGGTGCATACCCTTCCCAGCCCAAAACCACTTTATGTTTACATGGATCACTTAGGGTACAACAATTTTAATTCTTGATGGTTGTCAAAAACTATAACTGAACATGTATCATGAGTCCCATTCAAAATCAGCTCGCTGAATTATTTTGTCAGCTTGTGATCTGCAGTATTCCTTGGAGCTGGGGCTCTCCCTGGCCGCATGTGCCTGTGCTGTTACTGCAGAGGGAAGTGAAGCACGGGATTTTCTGGATCCCTCCCGGCATCACGTGGGATGAAGTGACAGCAGGTCCAGCCACGCACCGTATGGGAAGGAGGATGCTGGCGGCAGCCACGGGCACGGGGAGAGGGGAGGGAAGCTCTGACCCAATTTTCAGACCTGGAAATATGAAATGAGCGGTTTTAAATAATGCCACGCTGTCCGCAGCACAATGCCCCGGCCTCCAAAGGGCTAAACCAGCTCCCACTGATTAAAGCCTGATCCCTTCCTTGAAGGGCCGGGCAGATGGTGCCGCGGGCGTGGGCTCTCCCCGGGACCCTCCCAGGCACACTTCTTTTGTCGGCAGTTTAACACCGTGAACGGGAAATCCTGGGAGCTGCGGGCTCGCACCATCTGATGGGGATGGTGAACCAGGCACCCTGCCCTGCTGCCAGCACACACAACAGCCCTCTGCCCCCAAAACCCCGGCTTCCTTCCCTTGGAAAGGGATCACAAATCTTCATTCCCCTGTGCCTGCCTTATCAGCCCTCTATGTGCTGCTGCGGGGTGAGAGAAGCAAATATTCCCCCGGGTTGGTTTGGTTATTAAGACCTGAAAACTTAATGGCAACAGCATTTCCCAGCTGATGGCTCTGAATTATAATTTGTCTAGACTTGGGCTGTCCCTACAGTATATTCCTTCTGGAGTGCTGAATGCACTTCCTGCAAGGATTTCAGTACAGAAAAATCATCCTCTCCTGTAGGGAAGACCATTTAGTATTTGTTAAAAATCTGTAATTAATTTTCTCAGTTCTGTTTTTAAGCACTTCCTCAGGTCTTTTTAAAAAATTCTGCTGTTAGTGCAGCAGTCTGTTCCTCTGAAAAGTGTTTGTGCTCCAAATTCTTGTCTCTGTGCTCCATGTCCTTGGGAGGAGTTTGTGCCTTGGATTGCTGCTGCAGAGACAGAAAGCTGGGCTGTCTGAGGCTCAGAGATATGATTTTCCCAGGTTTGGGAATGAAGGATTAAAAGAGACAAACCCCCAAAATTGCCAAACATGGAGTTGACTGAACAACAGGACTCAATAATATCCCTTTTTGGGGTGTGAGATCTGGAGATGCTGTGGGCAGGGGCTGCTCCTCTGTAAATCCCATGAAATCCTGAGTTGCATCATGAAGATGCTCTTTCCAAAATCACAACCTGCCAGGGGCTGTCCCTGTCTGTCCTTACAGCCCTGCAATGCCAGGCAGGAGCCCTGGCTTTTCCCAGTTCATCATCTCTAACCAGAGCTGCTCCCTGGTGACCCTGAGCTGTGGTGGGAACCTGTGGGATTGCTGTGAGCTGAGGAACAACCACAGGGGATCCAGGAAAGGATCCAGCCACCCCAAGACTGTCATGACAGGTTGGTGTCCATGACAATCCATAAAGCAGAGCAGCTGGAGGATCTCCACCCTGAGGAATTGCTACTGGGCCTTTCTGCTCCTGGCTTAGGGGTGGTGGTTTCAGCCCAGGTGGAGATTTACTCCACACACGGTTTGCACAAAAGCTGATGCTGCTTGTGACACCGACTGGCAGCTTTCTTAGCCCACCTGATCCATAATTTTCCATGGAGGGCAACTCCGTGTGCTGCAATGGAGCAACAGGTCTGGAGGAGGGTGGACTATCAGCAAAGAGTGTGAAACCCAGAATTTCCTTGTCTGTGTCACGCAGATTTAAAAAGCAGTGCCCTCTACCTCTGTGCCTGTGCTTCCAGCACACAACTGGACGGCTTGCACCAATTTTAGAGCATTTTTATTTTAGGCCATTTCCTACATTCATGCCAGCCTGTCTCCCAGATGCCATTGATGGCGTTTTTAAAGAAATAATTACGATTTTAAATGTTTTTTCTTCCCCGTGCCTTCCTTTAATGGTTTAAAATCTTTCTGACAACCCCTCTTGAGACACCTATTTAGTGTCAAAGAGCATAACGTTCCCAAGTTTTAAAAGGGCCTTCACATAATACTGATCGATCAATGTGCTCCTTGGGAAAATAGCTCTCCAGATGGTCCATCGGGACAGGAATTGCTGGTCGTCACAATGCGGAGCCAAAAAGCGTCACTAATGTGGGCTGTTGTGAGGCACGCTTCCTTTGTGGGCCTCTGAATGCCCTAAATAGGGAAGAAAGTGTGGGAAACTCCGAGAAACTCAGGCCCACACTCTGAGGTTAATAGGGGCTTTGTCAGGAGAGTATTCCTGAGCTGTGGGATCAGCATAATAAACAACATCTTCCCTAAGGGTGGGAATGTGTTGGGAGCAGGGGAGAGTCACCCCAGGGGCCGCAGGAGCCCTAAGAAGCTTTGCGTTCAATTATGAGAAGTGATAATAATTAATAAATTGTAAACATAACCTTTGCTGTGCAGGGGCCGGGCAGGCTGGAGGTCTGGCTTTTAGCTCTGGGGTAATTGGTAAATTAAAGCCCAGAGGGGCAAGTCTGTGCTTGATGAAAAGCAGAACGGGAGCACTTGCACCGGGATGGATCTGACTCCTTGGACCACAAAAAGCAGCTTTTCCGGTGGGGTTTGGTCCCTTCCCACTGCCCAGGGAGGCATTCACTGTTTCTCCCCCTTACACTCTTTTTCACATGATCTGCAGAGGTGCTGCCAGCTGTGACCCTCAAACGTGGCTTCCTTGGGTGGAATCCCATCCCCAGAAGAGCAGCAGCCTGTCCCATGCCACATGTGGCTCTGTTCCCAGCGGTGCACATCAGGCTGGGCTGGGCTTTGGGGCACATGGCACTCCAGCTGAGCCTGAACTCCCCCAAACCGCCTTAATTAGGCTTGATTTAAAACCCCACAGGCATGGACAACAGCTGGAGGTTTGCTGGGATTCAGAAGCCTGTGCTAATTGACAAGGACAAGTTGAGCACAGCGAGGTTGAAGTGATTTCTTCAAGCTTGCTAAGCAACCATAAAACCTAAAAATATCTCTCGTGAATTATTTAGCAGTTCATTAGGAAGAGCAAATCTGGAGCACTGGTAGAGACCTGTACCAAACCCCCCTTGTGAGAGATAAAGAGCACTCAGCCAGCCTGTGCACAGGTAAGAACCAAAATGATCCACGACCCAAAATGAGGCAGAGCAGCACATCCCTGACACAGCTGTTTGGCTTTTGGGGGCCTTTCTGTGTGGTTAACAGAGGATTTCACCACAAACCAAAGGAGGACTGGGCAGGTTCAGTGTTGGATGCAGTTTGATCTGTCAGCTGAGCAGATCTCAGGTTGCTCCATGCTTTTGACAAGATCAGGTATTCAGTGTTTCCTTTTGTTTGGGAGCAAACCCTGTGTGCTTAAAATGCAGCTTTTCAAGGGCAGCTCTCCCAGGGAATCTGAAGAAAGCTGAACTGTTGACCAAGTGTGTTTTGTGCTGTGCCTGAATCTCTGGAAGAAGGAGAGACATTTCCCTGTCATAACCCCAAATCAGTGAATTACTGTGGTTAGAGAATAGTTCTGTGAACTGATTATTTGTGCAGATTTATTTTGAAGAGAAGGTAGAATAAAAGGAAATAATTTAGAAGAGGAAATGTTTCCTCAATCTCTCCTACCTAATTATACTTTTAGCCATATGTGGGCTAATTTCAGTTCAATAAAGGGAGCCTAACAGAATTTGCATCATAAAATTAAGACAGCAAAAATTAGTTCACCCTACTGCAGGTAGTTTCAAAGATCCCCAAGCTGGTACCAAACTCTTTGGAAGTTATTGGGAAATTTCCACAATACTCCCTCCCAAACAGGCAGAAAGCACAAGGCTGATCTCAGCTTGGTGGAAAAATTAGTGAGGGGAATGAAGTGGCTGTGGAATTAGTGATTTGTTGGAGGCTGAATAGATTGCTGTTAAATCTGAAAGGTTAACACTTCTCAGCACCTCAGTTCGATTTCACTTCCACTTTGATTTTTGATGACTTTTTCCAGAGGTTGCTTCCTTACAGGATCTGAAATCCTGTTCTGCCAAAGGGATTTCACAGATATATTTCATGTATTGGAGTGAAGGGCTCAGAACTGACACCTCCTGATGGCTTCCCCACCACAGGAGAGTCTGCATGCACCCAGTCCAGCAGGGCCAGCCCTTTTAATCATTCCAAAGCAAAGCATTAATGTCTAAAATAATTTTTATTGTATTGTACAGTGAAGTTGAACATCACACAGGATGAATACATCACAACTTTATAAAAGCTTTTTAAGCTCCTTAGCATGCTCAGTGAGTGATTATAAGGTACTTATTGCCTCCCTTCTTCCCCCTTTTCCTTAAGGTATAGCAGAGGTATTTCCTTTACAAAAGGCACCGATTATCCCTCAAATGAGAGCAGCAGAGAGTGACATGAAGAGAATTGTCCCTAGAGCTCTCTGTGATCATCACAACTTTCTGTAAGAAGGATACTAAAAATAGCAGAGGAGCTTCAGAAGAATCAGCATTTCTTAACAACATCTTTCACTCGAAAGGGAAAGGCCCAATCCTCTCTTTATGATACAAAATACATTCTCCGAAGGGCTCCTTCTTGAGGAAGGTCAATACATTATCTAGAGACAATGGAGCACTTGAACCTGTGACCCAGGCAGTCAGCAGAAAGATTTCCACTGACAGCCACAGGCTCAGCAGCCTGTGATGGAGACCAAAGGGCATTTGCTCTCTAAATCACCACAGAACTTGGTCTTGTCTTTGGCCAGGAGCCACCAATAAAAGCAACAAATGTGCTGCAAGATATACCCACAGTCCTTCACTATGAAGGGAAACCACCCAGCGACCCTCATTTCTGGTGACAGAAAAACAATAACCGCCCCCTCCTCCCACCTTTGGAAAGCAATGTTTCCTACTTCAAAGAGGAACTAATAAACCACCGGTCCCTCTAGTTTTTGTAGCAAAACGTGGGGATAAAGCTCAGCAGGTCTACCAGGGCCTCCAGATGGTTGGAGCAGCAGCCACGCTCTTCTGGGCAGGCTGTTTTCTGGGAAACACGCAGGGAGACATGGGGGAGGCACGCAGAGCTGGAGTGTACGAGGCATCTGCACCCAGCTGAGCCTTGCAGAAGTGCTTGATGAGCTGGACCTGGGTCTCCTTCTTGGGCTCGTAGTAGGACAGAAAGTGCATCGCTTCCCTGAGGCACCGCAGGTACCCGCTGTTAAAGTCCTGCTCTGGGTTCTTGTGGAGGAATGCTGAAAGAGAAGCAAATGCAATGGGTTAAAATCATGACCAAAACATGGGGCAGTGATGATTTGTGCAGTGACTTTCACGTGCCTGGGGCTGGGATGCTCCAGCCTGTCAGGGTGTCTGGGAGGGCACAGCCCTGGGAGCAGGTCCAGGTATGCAATACCTGCTCTGCACTCACGTTTTTGGTCCTGCAGCTGGCTCTGCTGCTTCAGGTAGCTGACAGTCATCTCCAAGATGTCGGCTTTCTCCAGCTTGGAGTTGGGCTGGTGCCTCTGGAACTCCTTCTCCAGGAGCAGTTTCAGCTGCTCGATGCTGCTGTTAATCCGGTCCCGGCGCATTTTCTCCACCACCGGCTTCCTCAGCTGTGAGAGACGGAGCAGATCTTTAGGGATTCTGTGAGACCTGACCTAATTTCCCCTCTGATGCCCGGATACACCCATTTTCAAAGATGCTTTTTTTTTTGGCAGGAGAGCTGTGTGATGCTGCCTACCCATTCCCCACTCATTTTAATTTTTAAATATATATATAACTCCCTTTATCTCTCTTTAACATATTTGCTTTCCCCCAGACCACTTCCGCCTCTTCTCCCATGTTATATGTATTTGCTAGGGGCAGGCCAGCCTTTCCAATCCCCTCCGGGGCTCCACTTACTTTATTCTTTTCCTTTGGCAGCAGCTTCTCCTCCATGTGGACCATGAGAGCATTGCTGGGAGCCATTCCAAGCGCTCAGCCCTGGGCACAGACCCCAGCCAGCTGCTGTGCCGAGCGTGAGGCGATGCTTTGGCAGCTCCCAACTGCCTCTATTTATACCCGGGGAGCCGGGGCAGATACGTGAGTGTCGGGATCGCCGGTGTTTCCCACAGCCCCGCAGCCAATCCAGGCCCGCAGCGGGACAATAGAGGAAGCATCCATTAGTGCATGGTACATTGATTGCCAATGCCCCGGGGAGAATAACCTTCTGCCCACGCTGCTGGTGGAGCGTGCGGAGTGGGGAGCTGGGAAAGCACCGAGCCTCCAGCTGGTTGGGCTGGGATCAATGGCATTCCTGAGGCCCCGCATGTGCCAGGTACAGTGGTGGCGTGGAGGAGGCACGCTTTTGGGGGAAGGTGGGAAAGGGAGGGCAGCCCTGCTAGGGTTCAAATCAACAGCCCCAGGGACATCTCTGCCCTTCCCAGGGTCTGGGGGAGGTCTGTGTGTGTGTGTGTCCATCCAGTCATTGCACTTTAATGGGTGACCTGAAGTATGACCACAGGTTTCTTTGCAGGACATTTCTAAATGGTTGTTGGATCAACAGCCAGAATAACTAGAGGATTGCAACCCCACTTTCTCTCTTCCCCATAACACACCAGCATCTGTGAGCCCATTGCACCACTGTTCCCACTCTTCCCACTAAGGACAGCCCACACCTCCCAGCAGAGCTGGGCCATGCAGAGTCACCCCTGTAGCTCTTGCTTTTCCTTTTTCTCATCTATCTCTTCCATTTTCAGAAATGATGGTTAAGATGGCTAAAGGATAGCATGAGGCTCAACCAGGATCCTGGGAAGTCTTGGGAAACCAGAGGTGGGCCATGAATGGGATTTAGCAGCCAAGGCCCATTTTAGCCCTCAGCAAGGAGGTCAGTTCTGCTTCTTGCTGAGGTTTCAGATGTGCTTGGATCTGACCTGGCCTCACTGCAGCCTGGCCCTGGTGAGTGCTCTAAATGCCAGATCCCAGACATCATGTACCTGCCTTGCTGTGTAATCCTCAGCATGTTATCCCCACTCCATGTTTTTATCTGGAAAACATGCTGCTTGCTTGAATCTGCATGGAAATGCCGGAACAAATTAAGCAACCATTTCTTTTGCGATAAAGGCAAGAAAAAGAATGAAGCTGTGAGGGCACTGGAGGTCAGTTCTGATTTTGTGTTGTGAGTAAAATATCTGCTTGGGTACAGCCCTTGAGGCAGCACCAAAAATAACCCAGAAGACACCTGGGGAAAGCTGTGCTGCATCCTGCCATGTGTGGGTCCAGCCCCAGGCAGAGGTGTGCTCCTCCTCCGAGCATCTGGGCACGGCAAGGGAGGAGGGAAATGTGCAGTGAGGTAAGAAAGCCAAAGAATTTCTTGCTTAGAAATGCTGCAATGAAGCCTGGGGGTAATGGGCAGTTGACAGGAAGGAGGGAGGTGTCACTGCAATAGGCAGCGACGTGGGACTCATTGTAGCGGCCTGAATGGACTCAGGGCTTTGTGAAGGGCAGATGTTGTCCTTAAAGCCCTTTATTCCCTGTGTTGTGGGAAAGCCAGGAGACAAGACATCTCATGAACACTTTGAAGCAGTCAAAGGATTATGATACAAAATAAGGCACAGCTCAGAGATCATGTCCCAGCTTCTGCCAGCTTTAATGAGGTGCTGCCTGTTTCCCTGTGTTCTCTGGCTGGGCTTCCTCCAGGAGCTGATATCCCAGGTTATCCCTTTCCTAGCAGGGGAGCCATGCTGGCAGACCTTGCAGCCCGGAGGTGACAGGTAGGCATGGACCAAGCTGGTTGAAGACTCTTCAGTGTCAAAACCCATCTTTTCCCCAACTCCTGAGAAGCCCTGACCTTTATTGCTGTATTAGAACTGATAGCCAGATGGTCTTTTGGGAGTTGGATTCTTTCCCTTTAAATCATTCAGGCTCAAGCACCGTCACTAATGTCGGGAGTAGTTGCAAGGCACACTTCTATTGTCTCAGCAAAAAGTGTTATCAATGGGGGAAAAGTATGGGAAAGGCAGAGAAATCTAAACCCACACAGCCTGGCGCTAATAACCCCTTTGTGGAGCTGTGCTTCTGTTGGGGCACCATGAACTCTGTGGCTTTTTCACCCAGGAAGGCTGAAACGGGCACATTTCCCCATCCAGGGGCTTCTCCAGGGTCTGTGTGCATCAGGAGAAAGGGGTGACAAGGAGCAGGGACACTGGCTCATGCAGGGGTGGCTGCAGGAATGCTGAGCTGAGCTGCAGCTCAGGCTATCCTGAGCTCTTGTTTGTTCTACTGTGCCTCAGTTTGCTCTTCTGGGAAATGGGAGAGAAGTGCTGAGCTCTTCCACAGAGCCCTCTTGGAACTGGGAGCTGACCTGTGCCTGTGGTGAGAGGCAGGGATGGGGCTCACATGGTCCTTGTGCTTTTCTGGCATCACCTGGGAACACCCCAGGGAGCAGAGTGGAGGAGCAGCAGTGTTGGGGGTGCTGAGAGGGCCTCTTCTCCCTGTCTTGCAGAGGGGTTTCTTTTCTCCCTGTCTCTTGGGAGCAGTGATGGGAAAGCTTTTTTACCCAAGGAAAGGGAGGTCGGTCAGGATCAAGCCAGCTCTGATCTCAATTTAATGGGGAATGTGCTGGTGGCAGCACCACTGGGGGACACAGCAGCAATAACCCTGCCAGTGTTGCAGGTAGACACATCTGAGTGGGAAATACTATCTTTGGATGCTATTCAAAATTATCAACCCTGGTAAACTACTGGGCCTGTATGTCACTGCTGGGTGGACCTGATCTAATGGTTAAGATTCAGATTTCAGCACCACAAATCCCTGCAGTGTTAGCACATCCCTTCATCACTCTTATTTTCTCACATTTTTTTTCCCTAGAGGTTCTTGGCCAAGGTGTGAAAAGACAAGGAACTACCTATTTGAGGTGACCCCTAATGATCCTCTGACAGCTCTTAACTGGGGAGCCATTGCTTCCTTTGGTGTCTCAGATGAAGAGCCCTTCTCCCAGCCCTAACCCTGCCCCTAACCCTGCCCCTGCCCCTAACCCCAATCCTGCCCCTGCCCCTAACCCTAACCCTAACCCTGCCTATCATGCTCTGCTCGTGCTCTTTCAATGACATGACATTCTACACAGAAAATAGTATAAAAATTGTTTGGCTGGAAGGCAATATATAAAGAAATAACCATGTAAAACTTGTTATTCAGGACTGGCTTCTGTTCCCACAAGGGAATCATCTGAATGTGAACCAATGGAGTGGACGTCAAGGGAAATCTGCCTCTTCCAGGGGAAAAGGTTATGTTGTTATTAGAACTGTTGTATGAAATATTCCATTAAATGTCATTAACACAGCCTTATATTGCCTCATTGAGACATCAGAACCCACTCAAAAAGGGGTCTTAATACTGTAAAGTACATTCTTCACGGATTTAACCTTTTTTAATTAGTTTTTCTTCAGATCCAGAATGTTTAATATACTGCCATTCCCAGGTGCATGAGTGAAGGAAAGTGGACTTTGATCATTAAGAAACATCTGAAACAACTTGATCTGCATTTTTAGGTTGTTAGAGGGAAAAGCAATTTCTATAGCTGCTTGTGTGGTGACCCCCAAGTAGTCGTGCCCCAATGACATAGCCCTTCTACAGTGAGTATCACAAATAATTAAAAAATAAGGAGAATTTATTATTTTTCTGCCCGGCTGAAATTCCCACAAGTCACCTCTCGGCATATTCAAGAGTGCACAAGAGGGATTTATTATTTCCTGGTATATTGACTCTGAAAGGTCTGGGGATTACAGCTGCTTTGCACATGAATAGCTGGAGTGTGTTGTACAAAAGGCATGGTCTGTGGGATAATGGGGTTGGATGTGGGAAAGCGCTGACCCTGGGGGAGAGCAGGCTGGTGCCTGATGGCAGGAATCAATTATGTCTCAAAGGAACACATTGCCCTGGGAGCAGGCTTGGCGGGAGCCACCATGTTCTGTGTTTACCACCCTCCTCCTTCCAAACCCGGATGAAACAACCACGCGATGTATCCTGTCCTTCTGCTCCTTCCCGGGGCTCACGGCGCTCAGTGCTGAGTTACCGGGAATTTGGGAAATGCGGCTGTTCCCCATCTCTGGGATGGGGCTGAGGGATCTCTCACGTGTTGCCAGCGGGGTTTGAGGTTTCTTCCAAGCATCCCAGATAGTGCTGAGTTTGCTGGGAGCTCCTTGAAAATCCTCTGGAACTCCCCATCAATCCCCTCCCCTGCCCTGGCAAGGAAGGGAACAGCCTGTCACTGACAATGCAGTGGGGGTAGCAAACAGAAACTGCTGGGTTCATGCACTTTTGTCATTGTTTGGTTTGGGGTGGGTTTTTTGGGAGAAGGTGGCATTCAGCTCTGACAAGATGCTCTGCACCTTTGTGGGTCTGGCAGTGCTGCCAGCCTTTCAAATGTCAAAATTTGGGCTTTGAGGAGCCAAGAAATAGACTGAACATCACAGAGATCTGACAAAAACAACTTGATGTTTCCAATAAAAATAAAAGCATTTGGATAGATTTTTTTTCTTTTACTGAGCATGTGGACCTTGGATTGATAGAATTAATTTTCTATATATATAGAATTATGAGGCTTGGATGTGAATTCCTGCTGAAGGCTCTAACTACTATGAGTCTCCTGATAAAAGTCACAAGACTCAGCAAACAGTGCTGCCAAGCTTTTGGCAGGGAGCAGGTATCCTGCAGAGAGGATATTTCAGCAGAGCAGGTTGGGAATAGGGAATGTGGCTTCTGAAGTCTGGCCCCAGCAACCACATACTGTCATTAAGGAGAGGGGAATGGTGTGTCTGTGCCAGATAGGAGGGCAGGCACCTCTCCCCTGACAGGAGCAGCAATTAATCCCATCTGCATGGGGCAGATATTTAATCACTCAGAGGCCAGCAAGGGCAGTGGTGGGAGATAAGAGCCACAGGCTTCCTGGGTGTCCCCTGAACCTTGTTTGATTGTCCCTGCCTTGAGAACAAGTCTACAATCTGACTCTCCCTTATGCCCCAGTGGATTGCTCCCCTTCCCTTGAGCTCAGGTTTCAAGGTGAGTTTTGGGGTGAGTTTTGGGGTGTAAGCTCCCACTGGAACCCATTTTCTTGTGCCTGGCAGCTGTCAATCACCAGCTGCAGAGCACAATGGATGTGTGCCTGGGGAAAGTGTCCCAGGGCTCCTTTGAGCCACCACCAGGCAGGTAAGTTTTGGAGACATCTTTGCCACGCTCAGCTGGCAGCAGAATGAAGAGATGGTGTCTGATAAAAGCAAGAAGGATTTTTCAGAAGGTGGAAAACCTGGTCCTGAGCCAGGCAAAGGACAGGCATAGGGGAACACACAAGAGCTGGCAGGCCATGGGCAGGGTTGGGTGCCCTCAATTCCATCCACAGGGCAAAGCACGTTGTCAGATTTCCTCATATTCCCTTAGGAGTCCATGTAATTCAGGGCACTGAATCCCTTCCCTGAGGAGTCCCAGTCCCAGGATAACCATCCCTGCTGGGAAGCAACTGAGCAGAATTCCATGGTGCTGACAGACAGACTTGCCCAGGGACTAAGCACAGCTGCACATCCGCAGAAGTAAGAATAAGCAAATGAAACTTAGTTTACTTTCTGGAGAGATGGAGTTACTTTCTGTTGAACACAGAAATAAGTATTTCCTAATGGGGAATTTGAGTTTACCTTCCTTTCCAGCCATTTCATGGGCTTAGAAAAATTATAAATAACATTTAAATAACATTTTCAAACCCCACTGCTGAACTTCAGGGCAAAGGAGAACTTTGGTATCTGCTTATCTGGGTGGTGCATGGCTGTGAGTGTGGTCCAGCCTAGAAATCCAAGTCCTCCCACAAGCAAGGGAGCTGGCCCCATTCAGAGATGCCAAAGCTAATTAAAACAAAAGTGGGTGCTGAGCATTTTTGCAAACCAGATGTCTCAAATAGCCTCTTGGCCACAGAAGCCTGCAACCTGTAGGCTGTTTGAAATCTTGAAATCTTGGTTTTCTCCTCTCAGCCTCATTTTCCCGCCTTTGTAAAACACTTGCTAATAATACATCCTCACCCACAGAGGAGGTCACTGAGAATTCATTAGCTGGTATTTGTAAAGCACTTTGAAAATGCAAAGCCAGTGCATTATTCCTACTCTTCTGGATGCTTTCCATGTTATTAAAATCAGGATTTCAGAAAGGCTTATCTGGGATCAAAATAGCATCCCAAACTTGAAAGGAAGCAAGACTGTTAAACCATCAACTGTCGCCTCCCCCTCCAGCCAGATGTTAAGCCCTAAAGAACTGAAGTGGCACAAGGAATTACTTTCCCAAGTTCCCCCAGCTGGGCTGACAGGCCTTGATCAATGGTTTTCTCCACGGTGAGGGCTATGCAGATGGTCTGCCCAGAGCAAGGTTTCTGTGGAGTACAAAGGGAAGTCAAACACCATTTCTAATTCAGCTTGTAGCATGGCACACTTCCTTTATCCCATGCCTGAATGCCCTGAATGGGAGAGCGGTGTGGGAAACTGGAGGGAACTCCACACTCACCATGGCTGTGGGGCTCTAAGACACCCCTGTCCTCAAACCACATCTGCCTGTGACAGGCAGGGGGCAAAGGACTGACAGATCAAAAAATCAGATTATAAAACCTGCATGGAGGGAAAGTAAAATACGAGGAAAAAGGAAAAATAAAGGGAAGGAAGCTGTGCAGGCAGACAGAAATTGCACCAGTCAAGCAGCAAGACAGGGAAGGACAGGGAGGAAGTGCAGGGAAGGGTTAGGAGGAAAAGCAGGGAAGGGTGGGGAGGAAATGACAGGGAAAGGAGCTGCAGAGCAGAATCTTGTTTATCCACCAGTCAGGTCAAAGCCAATTGTCCCAATGGAGGTGGCAGAGGTGAGTTAGATTGCACTGAGAATTCTGAGCCACATCCCCTGTTTGCCTCTTTAACTCTCCAATCTGTTCAATATGTCCCAGGAAATGCAGCAATTCCTGTGGGCCATGAGGGTATTGTGGGAGCTTTGTATGACCCATGTGGAGCTATGGCAGCTGAGCCTGGCTTTTAAGACAATTCAGTCAGGTTTTATAGCAGCATTACCAGGCAGAGGAAAGAAATGGGAAACAACAGACCTGATTCTCATTTTGGCATTTGGCAGGAGAAAATTCAAATTTTGATTAGGTTTTGATAAATTCTGAGGCAGGCTTGGAGGTAATTTGTATTTACAAGTTTACAGAGATCAGGAGATAGCTCTGGAAGTAGGAAATCTGCAGAGCAAATCTTGGAGTCCAAATTCTCTGCTGGCCTCAGTGAGGGTCCCAGTAAGGCCCTTGGGATTGGGCCCATTTTATTTTCCACCTCAGGATGCTCTGAAGGACTCAGCACTAACTAAATATCCCACATTTTGCTGTCTTTCCTGACCCCAGTTCATCTCTGCCCCTACTCCTCTTTCTGAATGACTTACTAACACAGGGCTGTGGAAGTTTGCCTACTCTGGAGTTTCCCACACCATTCCTTAACTGCATTCCCTCCTGTCACAAAGGAAGTGTGCCCGACTACAAACCACATTAGCAACGGTGCTTGGCTCTGCTTTGTGTTCAGTGGGAAACCCTGCTCCCCAAAGGCCATCTGGGCAGCATGGACTATGAGGGAAGCAGTGGGAGCAGGGAGAATCTCTCTAGACTTGGGAAAGCACCAGCATCCTTAAGGCTTTCTAAAGGGCTAACATCTGGCAGGGATTCTGGGGCAAGGCTGTTGTTGATGTCCTGTTTCAAATATCCAGATCCAGTATTTTGGGATCCTAATGAAGTTTCTGTCCAGTAGTGTGTGTGTTTGGAGTAGGAGATGTGTAATTCCAAACTCATTCTTAGTGTAAAGTCTGCAGACTTTGCAAACTTTGTAATAGGGAGGAATTTTTGTTACCACTTTCTTTAGGATTTCCAGCCAAAGCAGAGCATCTATTTTGGGTAATTGAGCATCTAATTTGAGTAAATCTACCAACTCAGTCAGTAATTGGCTAATTTTCCTCTCAGAGCTTGTGCAACCAAAGAGAAAATAAAAATATGTTTTAAATATGTCTTTATTTCCATTTCTTTAAAATTTATGTGTGACACCGTGCTAGGATGCAGGAACCTCCCACCCAGGAGAGATTTTGCTATGTTCACATCCCACTAATATACTGAATATTGTAATTCTTATTATCACACCCAGTTTAAGTATGTAGATCTTTCAGCCTCTCCAACCAAAGTGGAATGCCAAAGAAGATTATTGTACATTCAGCCTCCTCAGGTGCAGGCTCTGGGTAAGTTTGGATGCTGGTAGAGAGGAAATTCTGAGCACTGACCCCTTGACTGTGCACAACCACTCTCAAGACCAAGGAGAGTGAGGCTGGCATGACTGTTCCCATGGAATAAATGTAGTTTTTATCTGGGTGTTGAGTGGAGAATCAGAGGAAAGCAGCAAGAGGGAAACAGCAATTGTCTGCAGCAAAACTGCCCTGCCCATCACAGCACTGGCACTTTTCTTCTTTGTGTACTCAATTAACGAGCTGGAGAAACGAGTCCCAGCTCCGGAGTTTCTGTTTCAGGGAATCTCCCTGAGAGGGATGCGCAGAGGGCAAGATTGGTTTCAGAGGTGGCATTACATGGGCTCAGAGATAATCCACAGGCTTTGAGGAGAACATGTGAAACAGTGTCACAAAAGCTTTCCCACAACTTGACATAAAAGACCCGGAGCTCAACAGCTGCTGCTCTGTGCTGAAAGAAGGGAGCCCATTCAGGGCAGCACAATAGGGATGGAAAAGCAGAGCCTGGAAGAGGTCATTGAAGCCTTACCTGGTGCACCAATAATGAGCTGCAGAGTGAGAGAGAAATGTGTCCCTGTGCTCTGGGGGTGCGTGTTCACATTAAAGGCCGTGTGTGACCACACACACTCATTATGGTAAAGGTGAACACACCTACACATATATTAATGTGAATACAATTGCTATTTACTCACTACAGTAAGAGTTCTACAAACATAAGCCCTGACATTACTTGATGGATAAGTTGCTGGCAGATCTGGTTCAAGTTTTCCAGCAGGAATCCCAGGCTGTGTTTTTAACAGAGACTGTCAGCTCTCCCAGCTGCAGGCACCTTATGAGCATAGACTGTGCATCAAACACAGCAACTGGCCCAGGAGAGAATAATGAGGAATCAGGAATTTGATTTCTAATAAGTTTATGAGGATATAAATATCTTCTGCACCCAGTTTTCCTTTGTTTATAGACTAAATGAAAATAATTAGAATGTGTTTTGGGGAGGAAATAAGAGGCAGCGTGTGATATTGAACTGATCCCGAAACAATCCCAAGACCCTTCTCCACGAGTATTTGTCTTGCAGGTATTTGGAAACAGAGACAACAAGCACTTATGACTTGGCTTTTGAGTTTTCTAAAGGGCTGTATAAGGTACTGAGGGAAGGGAACAAGGATCAAACCAGAAAATGTTTTCAATAATTGTGTGTACTTAAAATTAAATGGTTTTATTTGCAGTGAGTCAAAGCGGGAAAGCCATTTTCTGCTTCCCATGGGCAAAGCTGGTGCCAGAGTAACCCGTGGGAGAGCCACAGGTGGCTCACTGTAGAAAGCAGGTTAGTGGATTTGAGGAATTTCTGGTCGCCAGGAGCTGCTGGCGTGTGCCTTGTGCCTGTGCAGCGTGTGCCTGGGCGCGCTCCCGGGAGCAGCATTCCCGCCATCGGCAGCTGACCTCCTCCTACCTCCTCCTCCTTCCTCCTCCCTCATGTGAACCCCGGGCTGCCCCTGGAATGCTATTGATCCGCGGCATTAGTCAGCAGCCTTTCCCGTTGAAGGGCAGCTCTTTCCCAGCTCCTGACACGTAACTCTGATCCCAGCCTTTCAGGGAGCACACACTCCCCACCTGCTCATCTGGGAGAAGGTCATTATCCGCGGGCTATTCACTGCCACTGGAGCATGCAAGAATAGCTGCTTCTCCCATTGTGCTGCCCATGGCCCGGATTGGCTGGCGAGTGTGGGAAACGCCACCGAGCCGCAGACCCACACACTCACCCAGAGCTCGGACAGTATAAATATCGGGCACAGGCAGCTTCCAGCTACACGTTTCTCCTGGATTCCACTCCAAGACCTCTCTGCTCAGGACAGATGGCTCCCAGCACCGTTTTCTTGGAGCCCGACAACCTGCTGACACCAAAGGAGAAAAACAAAGTAAGTGCAGGCACAGCAGAGCAGATTATGCCAGCGGAGACCTTGCCTCACTCTCTTTGGGAGCAGTAGTGGGCAGCAAACAGCCCTGCACAGTGCCAGGGAGAGGATCCTTTAATAACAGGTCTCTTTTTCTTTGCTTTTTACAGCTGAGGAAGCCGGTGGTGGAGAAAATGCGCCGGGACCGGATTAACAGCAGCATCGAGCAGCTGAAACTGCTCCTGGAGAAGGAGTTCCAGAGGCACCAGCCCAACTCCAAGCTGGAGAAAGCCGACATCTTGGAGATGACTGTCAGCTACCTGAAGCAGCAGAGCCAGCTGCAGATGAAGAGTAAGTATTGAGTTTTCTTTCTGTCTCTATTTTACCACAAATCTGTAACTGTTGTATGAATCTTGAGCGATGAACAACTGTTCTAAACTATTCTTTCTTCCCTCTCCCTCTTTTTTTCCCTTCTCTAGCTGCAGGGCCCTTCCATAAAAGCTCCCAGTTTGACTTCAGAGAGGGCTATTCCAGGTGTTTGCAAGAAGCTTTCTACTTCCTCTCTCTCCACAAAGTCCGAACTGAAACACAGACCAAACTTTTAAGCCACTTCCAGAAGAGCCAGTCAGCTGCTCCAGAGGTCTCTTTCTCCCCTGGGAATGCCGGTGCCCTGAAACAAGTGTCTCCAAAGGACAGCAGCCCTCTCTGGAGGCCCTGGTAGTCAGGGGAGTCCTCACTGCACAGACCTGTGACAGTCCAGAGGAAGGATCTGACTGCATCTGATAGTCCAGCTCTGATCCTCTCTCCTGTAGGGAATTTTATTTCCCCCCATGTTTTATTTATGTATGAGAGAATGCCATGCTTTTGACTTTTTTGGGATCGTCTGGCAAAAGCTGAGGTGTTCTGTTTAGCGTTGAAGCTGTGTAGGCACTGATGCAGTGCTGCCCAGGCAGGGGTAACATCTTCAGAATGGAGAAGAGTGTTTGTAAATGTTACAGTTGTGATGGACAGGAATTGCTGTAGGAGATTTTCTCTAATATTCCCAGTAAGAGCCATCAGCTCTGCTCTGGCTTGACTGACAACTCTGGTTGGCTCAGTCACTCCGGAGGATAAATTTATTCCCTTTGGTTCATGCACATTTGGTTAAAATATTTCCCTCTGTTAGCTTATTGGTTGTGCAGCATCAAAAACAGGTTTGGTTTTGGTTTGGATTTCTCCCCCATGGCCCTTTCATAGTCCTGTATATAAAGTGCGAGGGTTGACCAAGAATTTGGAAACTATGTGGAATATTTCTACTATTTGATGCTTTTTTCCATTTAGAAAAAGAGTATGTTATTACTTTATGTTAAAGAAAAGTAGTAGGTAACAGGCTTGATTTGTCAATGTTATACATTTTGGGTGTAAGCTATGCTTTTTTAGCATTTTCATTATAATAATGATTTTTATCTGTATTGAGTTGTTGAATTCCTGGTGGATGGTGTTTCTCCCAGTGCTGGGACTGCCCTATGGCTCACCTGCATACTGTGTATGCGTCTCTGTGTGTGTAGAGAGCAATAAAATGCATTTGTGTGCAACTTTTGTGTGAGTCTCTTCATCCGAAAGACATGCAGCTGCTTCCACCCCTGAGAAAGGTTAATGTCATTCTGAAAAAATTGGTTTTTTGTAAAGCTCAAGGAACTCCCATTACTGTGCATATTCTGGTGAATCCCACCGTGAGTCACCCTGAACCTCAAGGAATGCTCCTGTCACACAGATTCCTGCAGAATCCTACTGAATCCTCCTGCCCCCAAACCCCTCACCTGCCCAGAACCTGAGTCCTCCTTCCACACCATTTGTTCACAAACTTAACCCCCTAAACCGAGTTTTGAGGGGTTGGTTAAAGGTGGCTTTATTTTTATTTATTTTATGCCAGGTTTAGAGGGGCTTCTACCAGGATTTGAGGGGTTGGTTTGCCAGGTTTTCAGGGGTGGGTTCATGCCAGGTTTAGAGGGGTTTGTACCAGGATTTGAGGGCTTGGTTTGCCAGGTTTTGAGGAGTGGGTTTGTGCCAGGTTTTAAGGGGTTACCTTGCCAGAATTTGAGGAGTTTATCAGGTTTTGAGGGGGTTGCCATGATTTAAGGGGTTTGTCAGGCTTTGAGGGGTTTGCAATAATTTGAGGGGTTTGTCAGGTTTTGAGGGGTTTGACACGATTTGAGCAGTTTGTCAGGCTTTGAAGGATTTGTCAGGCTTTGAGGGGTTGGTTTGCCAGGATCTCAGGGGTATCTCAGGCTTTGAGGGGCTGCTTTGGCACAATTTGACGTATTTTACTGACTTTGGGCATAGCTCTCTCCCTGCCAAAGCCTTCCCCGTTGTGCCCGGCCGGGAGGGCGGGAAGCGCTGAGGGAATCCGACCCGCCCATCCCGGCGACTTCCAATTCCCTTCCCATTCCCTTCCTATTCCCTTCCCTTCCCGTCCCCTTCCTCCATGCCTGCTTTCGCTTTGGCGTCCTGCGGGGACCCCTGCCGGGGCACCATGAGGATGGCGAGTGGGGAGAGCAGGGAAGGTGAGGGAACGGCCTCAGGGGCCATGAGGGACCCGCCTCGGTTTCCATGAGGGACCCGCCTCGGTTTCCGTGAGGGACCCGCCACGGATTACGAGGGGAAACACCTCGGTTGCCGTGAGGGGAAAGCACCTCAGGAGCCATGAGGAACTGGCCTCAGGGACCCGGTTCTTGCGGTGTAACCCGGCCCTTGTTTCCCCGAGATCCTCGCCGTGTTGTCGGTCGCGTCCTTGGAGCGCTGCCTGTGCCCTGTGAGCACCGAGTGTGATGTGGCCCAGAGCACTTTATGCTTTTTCCCTGCGGGAAATGCAGAAGTGTGTGAACTGCTGGCTGTGGTGAGGAGTCTCTGCAGGAATCACAAGGTCACAAAGACTATGCTGAACTCGGCTTAGCCAGAGGTATAGAAAGAAATCCTGTGGGCTTCTCCCTTCTAGGCATAAAACCCAAGGACAACGTGTGTGAAGTTTGACCTTTTGGCACCTCCACCACAGCCTGCATGTCTGAGACCTGCACCCCACTGCCCAGAGAAGGAGCTCGGATTCCTTTTGGGTGAGTGAGGCTGTTGGGTCTGCATTTTGGTCTCTTCCAAACAGCAGCATCCTCCTTCCAATACGGCTCCGAGGAGTGTGGAATCCTGTTCCTACTGCTGGGAATAGCTCAACCCCTCTATAAGCTCATTGACATGACAGATTTAGCCTACAGCCTCTCATCCGATCTTCTCACTGTGTGGGAGGTTCTCAGAGTGGCTCTAGCAGAGCTGGATCTGGAGCCATGGAGAGCAGCACAATCCTGGCACCTGGGTTTCAGGTGACACATCCCTTATCTAGAGTAGAACAGCTGACAGTTTGCTTCTGAGGAGAATATTTTTGCACTTAAAAGCATTAAAGCAAAGAGGTAAGAGCCAGGCCCCACTTGGATTACCTACCAAGTCAGGAAGACCTTTGGGAGGTGTGATGTTTAAAACAGGGCAGCAGTTCCACCAGCAGGTTCTAACACCACAATTACTTCTTTTCTCACATCACACCTGAGGAGCAGAACACTTTTCCGGCTCTATCTCTGACAGCAATCACTGCAATCCTTGTCTCTCTGATTCTGCTGGCTGGTGCAGCTGCTCTCACAGATATCTGCCAAAGGAGGAAAAGGTATGTGCCCCATAAGTATGAAGAACATGACTGTAAAAGGGTAGTTTTGTAATAATATCCTGAAGAATGGTCTTAGTTCTTCAGCTGAAAATTCCCCTCACTGCTTGTTGGTGGGACTGTTTCCTTTCCTTTGCAGCAGTGCAGGAGTCAGAGGTATCTCTCTTTTTGGGTAATACATTAAAATCTGATTTGAGAGTGACCCAACCGTGGCTCTTGCTCTTAAGAGAGAAGCCTGGCTGTTAGAGTGGAAAGGGTAGGATTTACTGATAAAAGCTGACAAAAGCTGACTGTTCATACTCTGTGTTTTCCTTTGATGTGTCATAAAACATGAACAGCACAGGCAGGTTTTGATGTTAACGAGGAGAAAGGGGATCAAACAACTGCTCCTGTGCAGGAAGTTGGTGCAGAGCCTAAAGAAACCAGGCCTGAATTGGGCATTGTTTGAACTGTGACAGACAATGGAGATGGTTAAAAACCCCAAGCACAACCCCCTTTTTTTCCCCCCTAAATCATCATGAAGAGAAGGGCAGCTTGAACATGAAAAGGAGGATTTGCAAAGGAGTTAATGAAATAGCCCAGTGACATCTTGTGAAGCATCAAAGTCTGCAATAGCTGAGTGATCAAGACACTGGGAGTGTCATCAGGGGCTGGAAAGCTCTTCCCTTTTGCATCCTCCTCAGGAGCAGTGGGCTGTGTGAAATGCCTGGACTTTTCTTCTTCCCTCATGGACAGTTGACACTTGGTATTATGCATTAATTATTCCGCTGTTGCTTGTTGGTGGGAAAAAGCCTGGCTTTTTTTTTTTTTTTTCTTTTTCATTTTAAACATTCTGCATAATACACAATGCAGTTTCCAAAAGCATTTTTGTACAGATTTTTCAGTTTTTAGGAAAAAAGATGATCTTGCTGGGAAAAGGAGTTCTGCACAGAAAGAATCATGTAGCTTTTAGTAAAGAAAGTTAATATCCTCTATGTCCACTGTATCTAAAATGCTGTCATGACAATAATGATTTTTTTTTTTTTTTTTGGTAGCTGGTTGATGTTTCATTGGGGGGGTTGGATGTTTTCCAGCACTTCCAATTGTGGAAGTTGCTAATTGCTAGCCACTGCTCGTCCCTCCACAACACTCACGAGGGGTCACTGCAATTGTTGAGTGAAAAACTTTTAAGATAAAACCAAACCCCCAAATGGAGAAAATTCAGAGAACAGTTCTGGTAAGTTCTGTTTTGGGTTTTTTTTCAATCTGCTAAAGACTTGTTGTTGTTGAAGGCAACTAGATCTTGAGGTATTCAGTGATACCGTTTTACTGGAGTGAACTTTTAAATGAACAGCAGTGAAAGCAGCTCTTAAGGAGGGAAAGGAGTTAAATATTACTGTTGTTCAGTAAGTGAATGAGGAGAATGAGTGTAATGAGGAGAAGGGATTTATTAATTTTTAGGCAGCAATTTCTCCAAAGGTTTTTTTTCAATGAAATACCTGTCCTCCTGCCCCATAATTATGACTTCCAGTGAGTTCACTTCCAGGTGGAAGCTGCTGTAGGTGAGCTGGGAGCTCTGCACAGCCAGGGAGAGAGGTGCAGCATCAACCAGGATCATTAATATACCAATTAAAAATTAATTGTTTTTCGGGGTTTGATGTCCGCACCAGCTGTGGTTCAATGGAGTCTGAAAGTTGCTCCTGTTGGATCTGAGTTTTGGTCTTTTAGGAGCTGGAGCAGGATTTGTCACCAGGTGGCAGCATGGGAGAAGGAAAGGCTTCGAATTCCTCCTGGCAAACATCAGGATCTTGCTTCTTTTCCTGAGTATGAAATAAAGCTTTTCTGAGGCTCCATTGTCTACGAGTCCAAAGTGCAGCAAAACACCTCTGAGTACAGAACTTCCCGGGGGGCTGAAGCATTTCATGGTTGTGGAAAGGTAACACAGTGGAATTCAGGGGCGTTTCCTGGGGATTTGGAGGCTGTCTCTTATCTCCAGTTTGTGTGTGGGCACAGCACCAGGATCAGTGGGGCTGTGAAGGGAGGTTGGAGCTGGTGCACTTGGCACTGACACAAACTGACAGCTGGGAAATGTTCTGCACATGGGAGGTGGGATAAACTTACATGAAAAATTAGAGCAACTTTCAGTGCTGTGATGGTCACTTGGAATTAACCCTTCCAGGCACATTTTAATTATCTCTTTAACAGTTGCATGTGCCAGAACCTTTAATGGTTCATCTCCAGGGCTCANTTTTCTTTTAAATTTTATTAAAAATTAATACATGTTACATTTTCAAGTGTAAATACTGAAAAATAGCCTATGGCAAAATAAAAAGGCACAGGATTAAAACCAGCTTAATTGTTTCCATGGATACATGTCTGCTATTTGGCAAAAGGTATTTTATACACTTTCTACAAGAATAAGCATCATTTTAAATATATCTCTGAAGGGTGGGACCCTGTAATTTAACCATAAAGACAGAATTTGCACTCCTAAAATGGGATAATTGTAGTGATGCCTCACTTGAAGGGGGTTCTTTGGAGCAGAGGAACTCAAGTGCAGGAGGAGAGTGCAACAGGCGTCTTGACATAGAGCTCACTGTGTGACATGTCACGACAAATAGCAATCCATGACAACAAAGCAGTGATCAAAGTGCAGGGGCACAGACAGCACGAGAGTTTACACCAGCTCTAAGCTGGTCTGGGGAAGAATGCACCAGAAACAGAACCAGAACACTGGAAACGGAGCAGTGGAACAGACAGCATTGCTGAGCCCCAGAAAGTGGAGCTGATATATTAAAATTATTATTCCTTTCTGAAAAATAGATTCGTGGCTGCTTGTTGGTTTTGTTTTCGTGTAAGAATTAGTCCTTGTAACCCTGATGCAGTGTCTTAGTAACAGTCAGGATGTCGCTGGAAACAGTCGTTGTGCCCGGGAGCACAGCCTGGCCTCTGGCACAGCCCACCAGTCCCGAGATCCATCCCCGTGATCCCCGTGATCCCTGGGTGCTCCCCAATGGCACTGGGAGAGCCGAGTGCTTCCTTGGCTCTCACTGCAGCAGCTGCCCCGGCAGCCCCGGCTGTGGCTGAGCAGCAGAACACCGGGCACATCCCTGCCACGAGCTGTTTGTGGTGTCACCAGAGCACCCCATCCTCGGTTACCACACCCGGCACTTCCCTGCGGGGTGCATGGCCGTGCCCTTCTTACAGTGGAACACCTCGGAGAAGGCTTCAAAGTTCTGCAACGAGCCCATCACCCTAAAAAAAGAGAAGGGATTCATTTACATGGAAATGGCTGTTCTGGGAAACAGAAAGTGGTTTGGAGACTCAGAACTCGATTGCAGTTCAGACTATGGGATGCTTTAGGAAATATAGGTAATATGAGCAATGAAATGCCAGAACAGAGTGGGCTTGATCCTGCTCCATCCCTTATGGATTGGTTAAATTCACCAGGTTAGGTGTAGGTACGTGCTCTCCAGCAGTGTCCTACAAGCTATGGGAGAAAATCTGGTAATCAGTCTGGAGTTACCTTGTGTGTTATCAGACTCGTGTGCTGCTGTGGTACAAGAGGTTGAATGAAGCAAGTTGTGAGTTAGTAAATGAGTAAAACCCACCTGTACTTCAGAGGGCTGTGAACGTCTGTCTTTATGGACTGACTGGCATATTCTGGTCTGTAGGAACCACACCAAACCTGGACAGGGAGATTCATCATTAGTGGGTCACTATTAAAGGGGATTCATGTTGAGAACCCTCTCAGTGGCTTTCCTAAGAGCCATCCCAGTTTGCTATGATGTCATTGGGGTATGTTTTATAGAGAGGCGGAATAGATGCAATTTTTCACTAATTAGCTTTTGTTTTATCAAGGTCTTGGATCAAGATCTGGTGCTCTGGGACAGATCTACCTGCACTTGATTTCCCCCCAGGTGTTTCCTCCAACAAAGTCCGAGGGCCTGAGGCACACCACTGTGTGTTCTCACCTGGGCAAAGTTGAGGAAGAAAAGCTGTTTGTGGGACAGGTTCAGTCCGGGCAGCTTTGGCTCCTTCCCTTCCCGTTCCAGCCACTTCAAGTAGGCCTGGAAATGATCACAGATCAACTCACAGGAGCAGCAGGAGGTGGATTTCGAATATTGTTTTAGGAGGAGGGATTTTAGTCACCACATACATTAACCAGTGTGTTTCCCTTCTTTATTCATATAATTTTTCTCTCTCTAATACAAACAGTGCAGAGAATTTTATGAAAAAGCTGTCAGCATAAGCACTGTTGGCTTCATAAACTCTTTCTACAGGAATTTGTATCTGGAAATAAAGTGTTAAGTCTCCTCTGCCTCTCTATAGTGATGATTTTTCTCTCTTCAGGTAACTGCTCATTAAATAGCAGATAACAACCTTGCTCAATGTTAAATCCATTACCTGTTATTGTTGCACATTAATTGGCCAATTTGCTTTTTTTAGGTATATTGACATGATGGAGACAAGCTAATGTGCCTTCACGCTGGTTAATTCCCAACATTCTGTTTCTGCAGCCTCTCAGGTGCTGAGACAGTCCCAAAGCACGAAACAAAAGGGAGAGCTGAGGGTAAAAAGAGATCCAGCACCACAGAACATTCCCTGCTCCACCTTTGGGCTGCTCCTGGGTGCAAGGATGGCAGCAGGCCATGGGCAATGAGCTTCCAGGTGTACAACTGAGGCTTCAGCTTTTGGAATATGGCAATAACATGTTAATTGTCAGGTTTTTTTAGCACAGAATAAGTCCCCCCATTGCTGGATGCAAAGTAAAGGTAACTCACAGGGTGTTTGATGATTACCTTATAAGCCTGTCGGACTCCTCCATTATCTGCAATATTTTCTCCTAATGTGCTTATGCCACTGACCTGTAAAAATAATCATTTATTTGCTCTGTTGTCAGTGTAATCAGCAACTCTAAGAACCACAGGTCAATCATGCAACAACCTGACATGCCTGGAGCAAAGGCAAGCTGTGACTTTGTGCTGAGACAAGAAAGGAGAGGATGAAATTAAACAAATCACAGGGTAAGAGCTTTAGATTGGAACAGAACACACACAAATATAACACGAGCAGAACTTGGGCTGCTGCTGGACAGAACATCACTGCACACACACCCTGGGCTTTCTGGGCCACACCAGTGTCCCCAGATTATCACAACCCTTGTGCTTTGTTCCCAGAACAGTTACCTGTAGTAGCTGGGGCTGTGCTTATTCCCCACTAAAATCATTATTTGTACAAACCCAGAGCTGTGCCCGTGGTGGTCATGGTTGTTACTCACGTTCTGTCCCCCAGCCAGCTCCCAGGTGTAGTTCCCGTACTGGTGCACCATGCACAGGGACTGCTCCTTGAAATGCAGTGCTGAGAAGTTGCTCCACCAGTCCAGCATGTTCCCATCTTTGTCAAAATTCCTACCTGCAGGAAAACCCAGGGATAAAAGGAAAGTTTTTGAGCAAGATTTTAAAGCCGCCGTTCTTCCAGTGTAGCACCCGGGATGTTGGAGCTGCGCTCCCTTCCTCTTTCCTTCTTGAGTTTAGATGCTCAGAAATATTTTGGGGACAGTTTATTCTCTTTGTCACAAGGGAATGGAGATGTGGTTTCTGTTATGCCCTGATTTCCTGTTCAGTCAGCAGCCCTGACTTCAGGTATAGCTCCAAGGCCTGGTTTTATTTCCAAGTGGATTTTGCAGATACTGTGTAACAAAACCTTCCCTCACCTCTGAAGTGTCTGAGGTGCTGGTTCTGTGTGGCCACATGACACAACTGAGGTTTATGGAAAATGAAAAGCTGGAATTGCAGTTCTGGTTTTTGTGTTCTTGGCTTTCTGGCTAGAACAAGGCTTTTCTTTGCTCTAGAACTCAGTTTCTGAGGCTGTGTTATGTGTTTATGTGTCATCTGCACAGACTTAATGAGCATAAAAAAAACAGATTGAAGAAAACCTATGAAGAAGAAACTCCTGACTTGAAGAGTAAGAAGTGAGCTTTCCCCCCAAATTCTTTTATGTAGCATTTGAGAAAGTTTAAAAAGTCAATTTATTTCAAGCTTTTGTGTTGATAAACAGTCTCCTGGGATTTCAAGACTGATATTTGTTCTATCCCAAAAATGTTCACAGATTTCACTGTTTTCAGGAGCCCATGGATCTGCTTGCTTTGTGTTTCTGATCCAATGATGCTGTAAAAATAACTTTTTTTCCCGAGAATTGTCATTGCCTCAATTTATTTTTTAACATCTGTATATTTCTTGTGCTCTGTTCAGGAAACATTCCCTGCAAAACCTTCCACAGATTGTTCCCAGTGTGCTCCTATTGCTGTTGAGCTGGATGTGACTGCACAGGGATCTTCAGTCCCAGCACACTTTAATTCCTGCCATGCCACGAGTTTTAGCTGAAATAAAAACATTTTTTCAGTCATCTCCTCACCGTTGTCATCGAACCCGTGAGTGATTTCATGCCCAATAACCATCCCAATCCCTCCAAAGTTCAGGGCCTGGGGCTGGTGTTTGCTGAAGAAGGGAGGCTGGAGAATCCCAGCAGGAAAAACTGCAAAGACAGGGAGAAAGAGGGAAATGCTATAAGGTGGCTTTGTTTTTGCATGCCTGGCAGACAAATTGTTTGCTTGGAATAAGGGTCAGGAAGGAACAGAAAGTATAAAATGATTAGAAACAAGCTCATGCCTCCTGTGAAAATGTTTCTCTCTTGATAAATGGAAAATGACAAGTTAATAAAGGTTTAATTTATCACATCTGCAGCTACAATATCTCCCTGTTTGAGACCCAAGCAGCATTTACATTAAGCTTAGCCTAATTTGGTCCATAATGTTTGCTGCAGTGAGTCAAGAACAGAATGTTTAGGAGCTGTCCTTTGGAGACAGGCACAGTTTGTGTGTCAGAGCCATTTTATAGGGGAACTAATGGAGGTTTTATTGCTTTATTTGGGTTAAGGAGAAGTTAGAAATGATACCACCAACACTTGGAGTGTAAAACATGCACAGGAGTGATTCCTATAGACCACCAAGGACACTTGATGCCAGTTGAGGGGGGAAATATGAGATCTCTTCTGCCTCAGTCTGCTGGCATAAACCTTATCCAGAGCCGTGGGATTTGCTTTTCACCTCTTGCACACAAGCTGAAAAGCATAAATGCTTCTGGAGGAATTCAGACTGGCAGTAACTCACTCTAATGAGATTTTTTTCTCTGAAGGGAGATATTGAAATTATATTGCAAATAGTTAATTCAGAGACAAAACCCTTTTGGCTACACAGCTTTTATCCACACAATTTAGTGGAGAAATGCATAAGCCAGACTGCAGTAAGAGCAGTGTGGCAAATTGTTTTCTCAAGCTAGAGACGAAGAAACAGAATTTAACTGACATGCACACTATTGTGGGTGGTTGTGCTTGGATTTTTACACAGGCATATTCATCTCCAAGTTGCTTAAATGAGTTACTTTTGTATGATTTATAAGGACAAAGCTGGAGAGGAACCAGGTGGCTTCAGGACTTGAGTTGCCTGCCTGGAAAGCTGATTCCAATCTGTGTAAAACCAATGGGCATAAACTGGGAGCTGAGGTTGGCCCCCAGTGAAGCCCCCAGGAGTGCTCTGCAGTGGCTGAAGGTCCTGCTGTAGCTGCAGAATGGAGTTGAGTGGAAGCTGCACAAAGGTAAACAGATTTTGGTTGAGGCCAGAGGATAAATTATCAGTAATTTGGATGTTTCTGCTTTTAGCAATTATCGAAATTTTCTGTTGTGACTGTTGGTAGCTTGGGCTGTTTCCACTCCTAGTCTTTGCCCTGGGAGCAGGGTGCAGTTACTGTCTGGTCTAAAACCTCATGGATTTGTCCTTCCATGGTATCAGTAGTTGAGTAGCAGATCTTCCTGGAAGTCTGGGAATTTGAATGAGCACTTCTGGAGGGAATTATCTATTGTCTCTGCTGCTGAGGGTGCTCAGAGCTCAGCAGGGACTCAGCAGTTTTAACCTGAGCTCCTGCATGAGGTCTGAGCTCAGGGAGCACAGGGAGCCAGGCAGTGTCTGAAGGTCTCCTGTGCTAAGAATGAGGAAGGGCAGCCCAGCAGCTCTGCAGAGCTCACACAGCTGATGCTCTGTGAGTTTCTGCAGTCTGGGGTGGCTCCTAGCAGTGTAATTCCAGTGCCATGAGCACAGAGCAGACTGGAGAGCTGCCCATGAACATAGGAGCAGGAGCAGGAGCAGCCCAGGACACACTGGGAGCATTCCCTGGGACCTGGCACTGCTGCTGTCCCAGGCTTTCAAACCCAGGCTGTGACAGGGTATGAACCACACCTGCCAAGGAGGGAGAGCTGAATATTCATCAACAAAGTGCTTGAGCTGAACAGCCTGGCAACCTTGCCCAGAATTCCTGGATGGGCACAGGCAGGTTTACCTCTGGATGCAGACCTGCACTGTTGTGTGGATAAAATGAGCTGGTTAAAAGTGTTTAAACCTACCTATCTGGTTCCTGTTGGGGGAATAGAATGCATTGACCACTGCAGCTCCGATTATCCATCTGAAAATAAATGTTGCACACAGTTAGTCATGATGGGTTTTCTTCCCCTGACATTTTTGAAATTTAATTCTGGTTAAAAAATGCAAGGTATATAGGAAAGGATTGTAAGGATATGGTCTTTTCAGGGGTTATTTATATTTATAGATATATACATATATGTATGCATACAGATATATATAATATAGTTATTATCAGGAGTGTATATATGGATATATAAAGAAATATAATTTCCTTGTTAGGAGAAAGAAGAGCTTTGTAACAAGAAGGAAAATCCTTATAAGGAGATTATATAAGGAAAGGATTCCTGTAGGAAAAAGGGTGCATGAATTCCTGGTACCAGGAATATCTGGTAGATTGTTTATGGGCAGCTTTCATCCCAAACACACAACATGCAAGGGGAAAAGCATTTTTCACTTTACCTTCGAATTGTTTAAATCCTTGATTATCTCAGCCATGAGCATTCCCAGGTATGAGTTAAGTACCCCCACCATTAACCCAGAATTTAGGTTTTGTCTGTGACTCTGTCTGGAAACTCACATATCTTGGTCAACTCTCTCTCGAAGCTTTTTCAGGCTCTTTTGGGCTCCAGCTTGCAGGTTTTCCAGGATGTTTTCAAAGTAGTTGTGTTCACTGAAGTTTAACTACACAAACAGGGATCCAAGTACATTGGTCAGCTGAGCAGGAAGAGGAACTTCTCGTCCTCTAAAGAATGTTTTGGTTGCATGGTTTCACTGAATAAATTGGTTCTTTGCACCAATTATTTATTAATATGTTCATTTCAATGTCCTTGGAAAGGGCAGTTGCACAGGTACAAATATTCCAGTGGCAAGAAAGCAAATGCAAGTGTTTATTTTGAGGTATTTAGTGAGATGTGCACAAAACACTTACATTGGCATATTCCAGGTCCAGTTTCTCATTCTGGTCTTCCAAAATGTAATCTGGGTAGCCAATTTGTTCTTTGATTGCCATTGCCTGGAAGAAAAGAGTTGAATGTTTCCTCTTAATTGTGGTTTTTC
The DNA here is from genome assembly GCA_013400435.1 of Pycnonotus jocosus. Classification (NCBI taxonomy): domain Eukaryota; kingdom Metazoa; phylum Chordata; class Aves; order Passeriformes; family Pycnonotidae; genus Pycnonotus; species Pycnonotus jocosus. The sequence continues at coordinate 2,672 of VWYP01018562.1, read as the reverse complement.
TTGGTGTGTTGTTGTTGGGATGTTGTTTTTACTAAAGTTTCGATACAAAGAATAGTTAAATGTTTGGGTTTTTTTCTTGGCTTTGGAATGGTGCTGATGGTCCTGAGGTGAATTAAAAGTTGGAAATGTTTTTTGGGGGGGAATTGCATTGTATCCAGTTGGCATTTTTATTGATGTGGGCTAACAAAGGATTAAAAGGAGAGGACGATGTAACAGGATATTAATGTCCTCTTTTCCTCTTGTTTGTGGAGAAACTGGAAATGGTGATACTACAAAATTCCAAATATTTCATGTTCATAGGAGAATACTGAAGTTCCTTGTTATCTCTGACCTTCTCACGAGCTTTCTCCTTGGATGCCTCATCCATCCACTGTAACTCATCCAAAGTCTCCACGAACACCTCACGGATCTTCTCTATTAAATCTCGGACCTGAAAGAGAGCCAGGGAGACACTCATCATTCACATGCCCTATTCCCAGGCACAGCTGAGGAGGGATGAAAAGCTCCCTGCTGGAAGGTGATGTCTCCAAATTCTGTGCTCTAAACTGTGGTACTGAGCATCTAAAAGAACATCACAAACGAGCTCTTGCACCTTCTTGACTGGTGGATAACTCTCCTGGGCAAATAATAGGGAGCTCACACCAGAAGGGATGGGCACTGTGGGCATTGTGGATGTACAGGAGTACAAAGGGTAAACTACATACCATCCTCTTGCTCTCACCAGCAAAAGTCTCCCGGACATACATCGCTCCCACCGCGTTCTCCATGTTGTTGTTGACGTAACTCACGCACTCCCTCCAGCGCGCCTCCTCCAGCGTCGTCCCGTACAGGGCCTGCAGCACCAGAGCCACCATTAACCCTGCCCCTGCTGCTCTTCCAGACCTCTGCCTAAACAAACCCAAGGGTTTCCACTGCCGGCATTGGGTTTGTTTCAGAATTAACCCTGCCCCTGCTGCTCTTCCAGACCTCTGCCTAAATTAACCCAAACGTTTCCACTGCCGGCATTGAGTTTGTTTCAGCATTAACCCTGCCCCTGCTGCTCTTCCAAACCTCTGCCTAAACAAACCCAAAGGTTTCCACTGCTGGAAATGGGTTTGTTTCAACGTTAACCCTGCCCCTGCTGCTCTTCCAAACCTCTGCCCAAATTAACCCAAAGGTTTCCACTGCTGGGATTGCATTGGTTTCAGGATTCTGTGATGACAGGATGGTTTGGGCTGGGAGGGAGCTCTAAGTTCATCTCTTTGCAAACCTCTGACAGGGTTATTGTGTTGAGCAGGTTGGATCTGGTCACCTCTTTATGAAGAGAGGAAATACCTTCCTGTAGTTGGCCCGAGCGTCCTTGAAGCGCCGGCTCAGGCTGCTGACCCGGTCGATCACCAGCCGCCAGATGAGGTAGTTCTGGATGGTGCTGTGTGGGAAAGCAAAGTTGAGCTTAATCCCCTGTAAAAACCAGCACTAGTGCAGGCAGTCAGAGGGAAATCTCAATTTTGGATGGAGACAAGAGAGGAAATAATTGCTGTCAGTTCTGGGTTTCACAGCACCTCATTTAACTGCAGAGTCATCCAGCCTGAGGACTGGGCTGTCATGTCTGTTCTGGGAATTAATTTCTTATTTTTCTTCCTTCTAGAATGTAACAAGAGCTAAGCCTGTCATGTATTTTTTTCTTCTCATTTAACCTTTTCTAAGCAAGTGGCAGTAAGACATCTTGTACTGCAATATTTGGACTTTGAAACCTCCAAAGGCATTTCCTGTCATTTACAGGGGTGTCATTTTTCCTCAGAAGCTCAGAACTAGCAAGAAGGTCTAATAATTGACATTTCAGCAATTCTTCCATGACTTCTGTCCTACCTATCCTACAATTTCTTTACCTGGCTGAGTACTTGGAGATAATTGCTTTCAGCTCTTGCAGGTAAGGCATCCCATACACAACCACCTCTTCTTCCTGGTCCACCTGAACATTTACTGAAGACATGACACGTTGGATGAAGAAGGTCCAGTTAAATTCCTAGGCAGACAGAGACATTCCAATGTTGGATGATTAAATGCCTCAGTAACTGGACTTTTGACAGTCTTATGACCTTGAATGCAGCTGTTCAGTAGGACAAAACTTTTGAAGAGATTCTGAAGACAAAATTAGGAATGGGAATGATTTTATACCTTTTTGTTGAAGCACTGATAAATTCACAAAGCCATTTCCAACTGGCATGGAATTAAGAGACCTGAAGTATGAGACTGCTCATGAAACACTTACATTGAATGCAAACTTTTCCTGCAGCTCTGCTAAGGTCATTTTGTTGTACAACAAGGTCACATCGTGCCTTTCCTCTGCTGGGGTCGTGGCCTGAAGACATTCACAAGGTTATTACTGGAATCAACTGACAGAAATATCAATAGCTGAAGTCGCATGCAGGTGCACACATACACACTCCAATAATATTCAGATTAACCAGTTTGTTTGGGAGAAGGAAATCACTCGGTTGTGCCCAGTGCTGCTTCCAAAACTTCAGTACAGGAACCTTGTGCCCCTCTGTTCAATAATGTTTCAGAGATTATGTTGAGCCAAGTGGTTCCTTCTGTCCTCTTTAGAATGGAAGCCTCATCTGGGGGATTTTTAGGGTGCTGTGGGTTATTAAGGGTGAAAGGGAGCCTACCCTAGTGTTATCCCAGTGCAC
>VWYP01018560.1:311744-331315 GCA_013400435.1 Pycnonotus jocosus | reverse complement strand
ATGGGAGAGCAGCCCTGACACCGCGTGTGGAGCTTAGATTTACACACTAAAGAACCGCAGGGTTACAAATATATAAAAAATATAAAAGTTAAAACACCAAAATGGGAGAGCAGCCCTGACACCGTGGGTGGAGTTTAGAGTTACACACTAAAGAACTGCAGGATTACAAATATAAAAAAATATAAAAGTTAAAACACCAAAATGGGAGAGCAGCCCTGACGCCGTGTGCGGAGCTTAGATTTACACACTAAATAACTACAGGATTACAAACAGACAGAAAATATCCCAGCTGAAACCCCAAGGCAGCACTGCCAAGGCCCAGGCTGTCCCCAGAGCAGCCCTCACCTGGTCAGCAGGCACATCAGCTGCCGCACCTCCTCGCGCATGGCGGCGGCGCCGCGCCGCAGGTTGTAGTCAAAGAGCTCTCGGATGAGACCCTGGGCCACCAGGATGTGCCTGATGGCCCCGTTGGTGGCCAGGGCCCTCAGCAGGGTGATGCAGTGCTCGGTGACAGCCGAGGCACAGCCGTAGCACTTGGTGGAGGAGGTGTGGCCGCAGCCCAGCACGGACAGGGCGCGGTACTGGCTGGCGGTGAAGGTGGGCAGCGCCGAGCTGCGAGAGGACTTGGTGGCCGCCTCGCGCTGCTGCAGGTCGTACTCCAGCAGCTCCTTCCGAGAGGCAAACACTTTCTGGGACCACAGATGGGCCATTGTGAGCCAGCATGGGGGAACTGACAGTGGCCACAACATGGATTTTTAAGCTCCAGGCAGTGGCTTGAAGCCTGTGGGAAAGCCGAGTACAGAACTCCCAGTCCGGCCTGGGAAATCGTAAGGAGGAACCCGAAACAAGCTCACAGATAATCCTGCTCCAGACACCTGGGGTTTTTCTAAATTGTTTACTTGTAAGAAGACAATTCAGAAGTATTGCTCTAAATGCCCAATCATATTGATTGTACTGAAACACTGCATAAAAGACTCTTCTCTCAAGAATCTGGTGCTACAATGCCCTCTGAAGAATTGGAGTTCTACGTGTCATTATGGGAGCTGCCCCAAATCATAACGATACCAGCACACAATGCCAGTCCCAGGCACGGGTTATTGCCACTATGTATTTTGTGGAGAAATATTTTTAACCAAGTGTTTCATCAGCTCCTTCCAGGAGGCAAACACTTTCTGGGAACACAGATGAGGGATTGTGAGCCAGCACACAATGCCAGTCGCAGTTACAGGTTATTTTCACTGCATATTTTGTGGAGGAATATTTTTAACCAAGTGTTTCCAAACTTGAAATCCTTCATGGCAATGGCAGGCTTGAGAAATCCATGAGGAATATCAGTCTAACTCCCAGTTATCCTCCCTGCTGTTTACATTATGTAACATTGGAAATGTGACAAATCCATACTATTAATTACTATTAATACTGGCAGAGTAAGTCAGAGTAATTTATTCTTTATAAAAAGAGCTAAATATATTTAATATGTTTAAATATCACAGTCAAAAGGACATTCATGATGTAGCAGCTTTTCCAGTGTTTATGTGACTTGTTGAACACAAATAATTACATTTAATTTATAAAACACTTCTGTAGGTCACCTTTTACACTGGTGTGTTTTCAAGCCCTTGGATACATGCAAAAATTCAATTCTCTTTAATTAACCATCTGTTCAGTCCCCTGCTCTTCGTGATGTAGCTGCTGAGAAAACCCATTTCACAAGCTGGCTGAAATTTTAGTCATTAATACATAGCTTTTAGAAATTAGTATTATTTCCCTGAAAATATGCATCTGATCACCTGTTGTTAATGATATCATTAAACGAAGAATGGCAACATCTTGGGTTTTTTTTTCTAATAAAACACCTGACCCAAATCTAAGGCAAAGCCCATCGTACCTGGATGATTTTGGAAAGCTCATCAAAGGAGTTCTTGCAGTCCCCACAGTACTCCTGGGCTAACTGCAGGATGTACCTGTTCACACTGGCTGAGGTAGAGCTGATCCCTCCGCTGCTGCCCGACTCATCCTGAACAGGGGAAAAAGCCAAGAGGAATCACAAATGGAGTCTCCACACAAAAACAGCGACTGCAGAGCAGCACCTGAGCAAGGAGTGCCTTGGGCAGAGCCAGGCCAGTGTGTCCCCAGCCTGCAGGTCTGTGCAAGCTCCACCTGGCCCTCCTTACCTGGGGTTTTTCAGGGGCTGCCTCGTTCACTTTGCACAGGAGGTTCTCCAGCTGCGGTCGGTGTCCCATCAGCTGGTGATAAACCCTGTCAGCCTTGTCCAGCAGGCTGTTGATGTTTGTCACTGCCTGCAAAGGGAAAAGGAAAGGAAACTCTCATTTCATATTCACAACTACAACCACCAAGCTCCAGGTTTTCTCTTTTGCCTTTCTTTGTGGGGAGGGAATCACTAAATGGTGACCCTGCAGCCTGGTTCTACCCTGAGAAGCGCTCTGGTGACACTACTGAGCACACCCTGTGACACTACTGAGCACACCCTGTGACATTACACTGTGCACACTGATCCTTTGGAACAGGACACAGAGTGTAGAGGGTTCTTCATTCATTAGCAGGGCTCCTCAGGTGGGATGGGAAGCAAACAGCACAACCCAAATTCATCCCCTTCTGCAGCAAGGCAAAGAGATGCAGTCAGTTCATAAGAGAGAGGAATGACAGATTTGTCTTTACAAACAAACTCTGGGTCTGCTGGAAGATAAAACTAACACTGAGAGATAAAAGAAACAATTCCACTGATTGATGAATGGAAAAGAAGGTATTTGCCTTTACAAACAAACTGTAGGTTTGCTGATAAATTAAACTGGATGATGAAAGAAACAATAGGGAAAACCCATCAATTCCGTAAATATTAAAAAGGAGGTTATACATTAAAGGGGAATCTTAGGTATTAAGCACTCTGGGAAGTTTGTAACTCTCAAGTACCTCAGCCAATGGGGAAAGAGAGAGGGAAATGCAGCTGGGAAACTGGGATTAAAAGGAGGCTGCGTCCTCCAAAATTTGAGAGACCCCAGGAGAAATGCCCCATGGCCTCTCCCTTCATTCAAATGAAGTCTCAAAGGACTCCTCTGTCTCCTTTTTGGACATAAACCTCTCGTGTTTGTGGGTTAATTTTCCTAACATAAGTGAGGCACTCGATGTTTTTTGAAGAATCACTCATCTGGTGGAGCAAGACACAAACCCAGGATGCACCGGTCAGTGAGGAGCCTTGAAGGAGCACTCATCTTGACAGGGGATGGACTCTGCTGTCCCCATAAGAGGGGCTGGACCCCTGCTGTCCCCACGATGGCCCAGAGCTCCAGGATGTGCTGCCTGCCCCTGGTGCCAGGCTCACCTTCTTGCGATCCTCCTCGTTCTCGATGGGGTCCACGGCGCAGCAGGGCTTGGCGTAGAGCATGAAGTCAAAGCGAGCGTATTTACAGAAGCCACAGGCATTGCACAGGAAGGGATCCTTCTCATCATAATTGATGGACCTGAAAGGCAAGGCAGCAGCTCAAAACACGCAGCTCAAGGCAACTGAGACAATGAAACAAACTGGAGGGACTCAGGTGGAAGAGGTGTGTGGCTCTTAAAACATGTTGGTGACCCAGACTGCCCCGAGGAAGGGAAATCCTTGAGAATCAAAACCTACGGATCAGGCAACAAAAAAAGTCCTTACAGCAGGGCCACGTTCTGGCTGGAAAAAGCAGGAACAGAAATTGCTCCTAACAATTCTACTTTAATGACAGTAATTCCCAGTAGAAAGTCAGGCTGGGGCACTGTGTCCTTTAGGAGAACACAGATAAAGGAATTTTACCGGTTTGTAGGGTCTGGGCTTTGCAGTGGGACTGACTGCAGCACTTCATAACCCACTGCAGACCAGGGCAGCAGACAGAACTCATTTACAGCCCCCAGAACTCCAGAAGGGATGTGGAAACCTTTCCACACACAGCTATCATCAGGAAAGAGCCTGCTAAACACTTCGAATCCCATGAGAATTAAAGAGGAATAAGGGACAACAATAAGGGGAAAGTGATACCAGATAAGGAGACAAAAAGTGACAAAAGAGAAGGATTTCTAAGGCTGTAGTGGGAGTGTGAATAGCACACAGTAAATTACCCCTGAGCCTGCTCTGAATGAGGAGAGAACAACAAAAGCCATGAATAGAACTGCCTGTCCAGCCCCAGCCAGGGATCCTGGGGGAAGCCCTGCAATCCCACAGCTGAACTCCAGCCTCCAGCCCAGGCAGGCCAAAAATAACCTGCTGCAGGGAATTCTGTGGTGTGAACTTTGAGGGCTTGATGTGAAACTTCAGCTCACTGAGTATTGTGCTCCTAGGCTCCCTTTGTTAGCCTGCATTATATTAAATCCCTGTAAGCCTGTTTTATACTTCCTCACTAATTTGATTGTGTGCTTGTATTAACCAGAATGGGGGATTTACATGGCAGGGGGTGTGGGGCACCCGGGAGGGCTCTGGGGGACACAGACCTGCACTTGTGGCACTGCCACATGCTCTGGGGACCTTGGGGACACAGTGACACCCACAGACCTGCACTTGTAGCAATGGGAGACATTCTGGGGGCATATATACAGTGACTTTGGGGACACTGGGAACACAGAGACCTGCACTTGTGGCACTGGTAGACATTCTGAGAAGACACTCAGTGACTGGTGACACTCACAGTGACTCTGGTGACACTCAGTGACTCTGGTGACACACATAGTGACCCTGGGGACACTCTGACCTGCACTTGTGGCACTGGTAGATGTTCTGCAGACACACTCAGTGACTGTGGGGGCACACAGTGACCCTGAAGACACACACAGTGACCCTGGTGACACCCTGACCTGCACTTGTGGCACTGGCAGATGTTCTGGGGACACACACAGTGACACTGGGTACACACACAGTGACTCTGGTGACACTCACAGTGACTCTGGTGACACTCACAGTGACTCTGGTGACACTCAGTGACTCTGGGTACACACACAGTGACTCTGGTGACACACACAGTGACATTCAGTGACACTCTAACCTGCACTTGTGGCACTGGCAGACATTCTGGGGACACACACAGTGACACTGGTGACACTCACAGTGACACTGGTGACAGCCTGACCTGCACTTGTGGCACTGGTAGACGTTCTGGTGACACTCACAGTGACTCTGGTGACACTCACAGTGACCCTGGGGACACTCTGACCTGCACTTGTGGCACTGGTAGACATTCTGGGGACACACACAGTGACTCTGGTGACACTCACAGTGACCCTGGGGACACTCTGACCTGCACTTGTGGCACTGGTAGACGTTCTGGGGACACACACAGTGACACTGGTGACACCCTGGTGACACTCTGACCTGCACTTGTGGCACTGGTAGACGTTCTCGCCGCAGTTGCCGCACACGCCGGGGTTGGCGGGCACCGAGGCGCTGCAGCGCGGGCACTGCAGGGTCTCGGTGGAGGCCTGGTAGTTCTCGTAGAAGTCGGCGAACTCAATCATCAGGTTGGAGGCCACGATGGGCAGGGGCAGGTCGATCTTCACCTCCGTCTGCCCTGGGGTCAGCTGCACCTTCTTGGCCTTGTGCCAGCGAGCCGGCCTGCAGGAGGGGCGGGAAGGGGAAGGAAGGGCACAGAAGCAAAGGAAGGTTTTTTTTCCAGAGGGAAGCTCCCTCCCCGCCCACGTGTGAGGAGAAGCCAAATGGAACCGTCTCGGCTCCAAATCTCCTTTAACTGGGATGAATGGAGAGCAGTTCTAGGATTCATTTCCTTAGCTTCTGTATTGACATGATATGTAGCCAGAAATACATTTTAAGCCTTTATCCTCTTCATAGAGAGAGACTGTTTGGGATTAAAGAGCTGTTGATGCCTCATGGAAAAACTTTAATTCTACAGACATTTTCTAGGGATTTTCACCTCCATTTTTTTATTAGTAAGGACATTTGCATGAAAACAGGATATTTATTTCTTAAAGATCTCATCTGCTCCCACTGCTTATTCTCAACCTGAAGTCAGAATCCTCTCTTTGTGACATCATAATCCTCTCCACAGCAGCCACTTGTGATGTCACAGAGGATTAAGACTTCAAATAAGCAATAAGCGGCAGGCACAGATTAATCCCTAAGCCAGAGAGATCTGATTCTGGTGAGAACATCTCAAGAAGTAAGGAGGGGAAGCACATAAGCAGGACTGGCTCCAGACTGAGCAGTGTGTGTTGAAAAGGAGCCATTTCTGGTAGGTAAAGCAGAGCTGAGAGTGAAACCATCCAACTTCTAATTTTAATTCTACTCTATGGCTTCAAACAAACAACATTAATGCTTTCAGCATTCCTGGACATGCTGCAAAGTCCAAATCCCTTTTGGAGGCAAACTAGCCATGAAGTGCTCTCAGTATTACTGCTGGTTCCCACACAATTAAAGTCAGGTGCTTAAAAGAGAGCCTGGTCAAAGTCAGAATCCACAAATTTTATAGACTTTTTCAAGCTTCAGAGGAAATCTGGATCTTCACTTCAACAATTGTAGGGGATTCAGAACAATCCCACCCAAGGTGGGCTGAGAGTGATGAGTTAATAGTCTAAGGAGGAACCTTAAGGAAAAACAAGAAGCCAAGGGAAGGAATCAAATCCAGAGACTGCACACAAAACTTGCTGAACATACTTGTTCTTCAGCTCCACGATGGCCTGCACGGTCCTGTTGTTGTAGTAGAGGTTGATGGTTCGCACCATCTTGGTTCTTTTCAGGTCCCCAATCTTCACTGTCACCTTGCTGATGGTGTGGCTGCCAATGAGCTTCACCACCTGCTGCGTGGTCGTGTAGCGCGTGTCCACTTTGATGGACGAGAGCTTGATGTACTGGGGGGACAAAGGACACACGGCCTGGCTGAGGGCACCCCAAAACCACAGGGAACCACATCTGGGAACAGCTGGGATCCCTGATGTACTGGGGAGACAAAGCAAGGACACACTGCCTGTCTGAGAGCACCCCAAAACATCAGGGACACAGAAAACCACACCTGGGATCCCTGATGTACTGGGGAGACAAAGCAAGGACACACTGCCTGTCTGAGGGCACCCCAAAACCACAGGGACAGAGAAAACCACAGCTGGAAACAGCTGGGATCCCTGATGTACTGGGGAGACAAAGGAGACAAAGGACACACGGCCTGGCTGAGGGCACCCCAAAACCCCAGGGAACCACATCTGGGAACAGCTGGGATCCCTGATGTCCTGGGGAGACAAAGGAGACAAAGGACACACGGCCTGGCTGAGGGCACCCCAAAACCACAGGGACACAGGGAATCACACCTGGGAATGGCTGGGATCCCTGATGTACTGGGGAGACAAAGGACACACGGCCTGGCTGAGGGCACCCCAAAACCTCAGGGACACAGAAAACCACACCTGGAAAGGGTTGGGATCCCCAGCACTGGAAAGGATTTAATAACAGCAGCTACTGCTGGTGTCATGCAGAGCAGCTGGAGCTGTGCCAGGGGAGGGTCAGGCTGGAGATCAGGGAAAGGATCTTCCCTCAGAGGGTGCTGGCACTGCCCAGGCTCCCCAGGGAATGGGCACAGCCTGAGGCTGCCAGAACTCCAGGAGTGTTTGGAAACCCCTCCCAGGGATGCCCAGGGTGGGATTGTTGGGCTGTCCTGTGCAGAGCCAGGGGTTGGATTTGATCCTTGTGGGCTCTTTCCAGCTCTGGAAATTCCAGAACTGTGTGATTCCAGGGTTACTTACACAGAAGGGCACCTCGGGGTTGTTGCAGACAAGGCAAGGATCACTCTCCAGGTAGTAGCCATCGAATTCCACGAGCCCAGACAACGTGCTGGAATGAGGGAACAACACTGACACACGGACCTGAGGATTTGCTGCTCTAAACCCAGGCTATTCAAACAGAATCACTTTCATTTCCCCCAGTGCCAGGGTGTAACACAACTGTTACAATGTAAATCACACAGGAAATAACAGATTTTAACTAAGTAGCATTTTCATTGGAATTATCAAGGGCCAAGGTGGGACCAAGAACACAACACTTAAAACTGCAAATCTCTGTGAAGATTTTATAACATTCACTGCCAGGGAAAGCAGAAGAGCTCAGGCCAAGCTCTGCTGGTGGGGCACAATGTCAGGTTTGCAGCTGGCAGAAAGGATTCTGCTCTTCCCCAGGCCCAGCAGGCACAGAAGCTCAGCAGGGCCCATCCCCAGCAGCAGAGCTGTGTGTTCCCCCAGGGGTGGAGCTCAGCTGGAAAACCCTTCAGTGACAGGGATCAAAGGCAGAGCTGACTCACTTGTAGATGTTGGAGTTGGGGTGGTTGGTGAGAATGTGGTTCTGAGTCCGGAGGATCTCCACAGCCTTCTGGGAATATTCCTTCAGCTGAAATACAACCAGGAAGAGAGAGTCTGCAGAACAGTGCTTTTATTGCTGCACAGACACAGATATCCCTCATCTTGTGCTGCTCCAGGTCCCCCAGAAGAGGCACACAGCACACCTATAGGAATTTATGTGCTTAAATCATTATAATCAATCCTAAAATTCGAGATTTACACAGTAAGTGCTGTTTGTCAGTCAATCCTTGCAAATGCCTGCTGAGATTTTCACAGCATTTCCCACTCTTTGAACATACTCATGCAAGTATCAATGGGTCTAAATTATTTGTTATCAATCCCACTGATCCTCTAAAAGAGGTCACTGCTTCCTTTGTTCAAAAATCATGGTTACAAAAGATTTCCAGTAGCTGCAATATCAAAAATCTATAAACTGGAGCTGCCAGATCCACAAAAGCCTCGTATTTTTCTCAATAAATAAAAACCTCACCAGCACAATTTCACCCCCAAAACAAAAATCCACACTTCCAAATTTAATTTAAAGAGTCTGCTTCTTTTTAACATTTAAGTTCAAGGAACACGAAAAATTTCCACCAGAAGCTCTCCTGACAGAAAATCTGTCCCAGCTGTATCATAAATGAGCACCTGGGATGCTTGACCTGACCTGCACAATGTCACTGTACCTTTTTCTCTGTCTGCTGTGTTTTCAGGGAGAAGTACCCCAGGAGATCGACAAACTGGGCAGCCTTTCTTCCATAGGCTGGGAGTTCTGGCCAGATGGACCACATGAGATCCAGCAGTAACTCCTGCTGGGACTTGTTGGAGTTCCTGTTGGGTGGATTACAGACAGTCAGGCTGCTGAAGATGGTACAGATCTTGTGCAGAACAACGTAAGCTCCAGTCCACCAAACTGGGAGACCATCATCTTGCAGAGTTCACAGAGCTAAATTCCACCAGCCCTTGAACTCAGTTGTTTTCCAGCACTCCAAAACAAAAGCAGCTGTCCTGAAACAACTGAACAGAGCTCTGAAGGAGTCCAGTCCCCTAAAGTGCTCCTTTCCCCACACAACTCCCAACTTCTCACAGTGTGAGTCTGGATCTGCCTCAGAAATTCACTTTGCCCACAAACACCTGCTCCTGGTCATGACAGGAGTCAGATTTTGCAGACAGGAATAAAATGCTCCTTGCAGATGACAACTGAGATGGACCACAGATAAATCACAACTTCCACCTGCAGCCCCAGAAACCAAAAGCAGCGAGGACAATTCCAACCTGCAGGCTCCAGGATCCTTCAGAGAGAGGCTGTGGCACTGAGCCAGCCCCTGGGCTCACCTGTAGATGTGCAGGGCCAGGCAGTGAGCCTGCCACCTCACTGAGGAGGAGTTGGATTCCAGCAGGAAGCAGCGCAGGAACTGGATGAGGGTCTCCTTGTCAGCAAACTTGTTCAGTTGGTTCACCAGGGCTGTACACAGCTGGTCCTCCTGACTGCCTGAACCCTCACCTAGGGACACAGGGAAGGCTTTAGGGAGAAGATAAATGCAGCACCTCACAGGCAGGCCACTCTCCTATTTCAGAGAATCAGGATAATGGGGACAAATTATTCTGTTTCAGGTAACAGGAGTTTAACATTCCTGTCTTTTTCAAAAATATAAGCCAGTACTCCTGACTAACGGGAAAAAAAAAAACCTACAGGAAAACTTGCCAGTGAGGACGTGAGAAATGTGCTAGACATCTTGATAAAAAGGATTGACCATGAGGCAATGAAAAGACTCACAGAGAACCATCTGATGGTGAAAGCCAGAGCAGCTCCTTGAAGAAAAGCCAAGAGAGAATTTATGCCCGTGACTTTTACAGGGAAGCTTAATTACTTTCCCAGGACTGTGGATATTCATTAAGCCTCAGCCCTGGCTCCAGCAGAGCTTCCAAGGCAGCCAGAGGAAACAAGTCTGAACAGAATCACTGCAGAGCACAGCTAACTGGGTGTGCATCCCCAGGATTTGTTTTAATCCTCGTGAGCATTTCAGCCTCCTGCAACCCAGGACAGGCAAGTTAAGCAGAAGCTGCTTCATCACTAGATTAGGTAACACCATTAGACAACTTCAAACCCACTCAAGGCAATAAATACAGCGGGTTTGGGATGTCCTCAGCACCTGATTTCAGTCCAGCTCTTAGGACACACTGCTTCACCTCAGCCCCATCTACACATGGGAAAACTGCTCCTCTCTCTGCTGGTTGTGGCTGTGGGTGCCCCTGCCACGAGCCATGACCCTTTCCCAACAGGGGGATTTATCATCCAGCTCTTTCTAAACAGAGTAAGAAAAGCTGTGAGGAGCAGATTTGCTCCCTAAAACCACAGGACAGGGCCCAGCTGCCTCTCACCCTCTCGCTCCTTCTCCTTTTCCTCCTTCTTGCTCTTTTTGGTGGAGGATTTGCTCTGTGCTGCTGCCTGCCCGGAGCCTGATGCTGCAGGAGCAGAGGTGGAAGAGGTGCTGGAAGCTGCAGAAGATGAAGCCACAGACAGCACTTTGCTGCCACACAGAGCACAAGACAACAGCTGCAGGAGAACTGGGGACACTCCTTCATCTACCAGGAAGCTGACTTGGAGCAGGAAATACAGAACCGCTGTGGAGGAAAGGAGAAAATGATCAAATCACACAATCATGGAATTTCCAGAGTTGGAAAAAGCCCACAGGCACTGAATCCAACCCTGGCCCTGCACAAACACCCCAACAATCCCACCCTGTGCACCCCTGGCAGCGCTGTCCAAGCACTCCTGGAGCTCTGGCAGCCTCAGGGCTGTGCCCATTCCCTGGGGAGCCTGGGCAGTGCCAGCACCCTCTGGGGGAAGAACCTTTCCCTGAGATCCAACCTAACCCTGCCTTGACACAGCTCCATGCCACTAAAGCCTGAATTTAAAAAAGAAAGGAAGAAAACCCACCCCAGCCTAAACCAAAAGCCTTTGTACACAACAACCAAACTCCTGTCCTTGCACCACAGCAGGGACAGGGACACCTGTCCCTGCACCACCTAATACTGGGGTACACCAGGTAGAGTGGCTCACCCCAAATTACTCTCTGGGACAATGGTAGCACAGGCAAGAGAACACAGCTCTCGTGTTCCTCTGAGTTATCCATGACACCGTATTTTGCTCTTTAGCCAAGGACCAGATGCAATTAGGGCACTGGGATAATTAACACTGGAAACAGTTCAGTCTACCAAAACCCTCAGCTGTGTCTCCTCTTTTGTGCTGAGCTTCCCCATCCCAACCACGACCCCAAACCCTGCAGAGACAGGACTCACAGTCATCCTTGATGCAGAATTTCTGCCAGTTCACCGTTCTCTGCGTGGCAATCTCTGCACAAGCCTTCAAATGTTCCATCTGCGGGCACAAAGGGATGGGATGAACCAGAACATCATCACTGCTGTCACACCAACCCCTCCCCAAGGCCCTTTCCCAGCTCCCTGCCTTACCAGGGAGATCAGGGTGTCGTACTGCAGGGCAGAGCCCGAGCTGGCTGTCACCACGCTGGCCCTGAGGAAGATGCCCTGCTCCTCCAGCAGCTTCTTGATGCCCCTGACGTGCGAGTCCAGGGTGTGCAGGTCCCGCAGCTGCCGGTATTTGTCCTTGGAGCCGCAGATGAAGAGCAGCAGCTTGCGCACCTGGCGGCGCACGAAGGGCGTCTGCTGGATCATCAGGTACTGCACAGAGAGGGGCACGGTGAGCTGGCTGGGGCACACTGGACAGCAAAAATGAGGGGTTTCTTCCAAAAATAAAACAGGTGGGATACGTGTTCATTTAGCTTTAAGGTGCTGGAAGTCCCAGGAAGAAGGAATATTGCACAGCAACACTGCACCACTCGCTGGAAACCATCCCTTGTCATCTCCAGCCTCAAATAAACACCCAACCAAGGCTAATTAAGAAATCCTAACTCCTACTTGTGTAAATGTAAGATAACTTGTTGTATAAAGTAGGAAGCAAACTGAGAAGACAAACTCCAAATATCTTCCAGATTTCTTTTTTTAAGGCCCAAGTACCAACAGCTGAGCATGATGTTACATTTTTCCATCTCACAGCAGGTTTTCTCTCTGAGCTTTGTGGCAGCAACCACTGAGTTCCAAGAAATAACAGCAACCTCATTTTTCATTTATATTTTCCTACAGATTCCTGTTCAACAGGAACACACAAAGCCAAGAGTTCACCTTCTTTCAAGGAGATTAAAAATACAAGATGGAGCTGAGACCAGCTCTGCAAAAGCTCATCTCTCCTATGAAAGAAACCATTATTGGAGTTTTCTTGTGGAAATCTGCAGGTGCATCATGTTGTTGCTTACCTCAGACAAAAAGTAGAACCAGGAGTGATCAAAGATGGGCGGGGGGATGCGAGAGTTTGTGTCTGCAATCTTCTTGATCTGGTAGGGCAGGCGCAGCACCATCTCTGTCAGGAGCTGAGTGTAGGCTTCAAAAACATCTGCAGCATGACCCTGGCAGCAAGAGAAACCCCTCAGGCTCAGTGTGGTGTCACAATGAATGATTTTTTTAAAAACAAGGGATTTCTGCCCCTTTGCAGCCCAAAGGATGAATAAAACCCTGCACAAGGCCTTGAACTGGATGGCAGCTGTGAGGATGCACTAAGCCAGTCTGGAGTAATAAAGCAGCTCAATTTAGAAGCTTTCAGCTTAGGAGACATTCTTACATTTAATCAGGCTTTTTGCACTGCACCTGTACAAACACCAAACCATGGCATAATGGCACCACAGTGGTGCAACAAGCCTGGGAATTTCTGTGGAAATTCCCATCCACCCTTCCACTTCCTTGGCACACCAGGTTCAGGAATTCTGCCTGCCAAGCACAGGGAGTCATGGGCTGGAGCAGCTTCCCTTGAGGATGACTAACAATTCCTCCAGGAATAGGGAGAGCAGCTGCATAGAACTCCTGGGTTAGGAGTGCACCAAAGGTGCAGTGAGCTGGGCTGCCCTGTGACAACTCAGAATCACAGAATCACCAGGCTGGAAGAGACCTCCAAGATCATCAAGTCCAACCCAGCCCCAACACCTCAACTAAACCATGGCCCCAGTGCCACATCCAGGCTTTGTTTAAACACATCCAGGGATGGTGACTGCACCACCTCCCCGGGCAGATCATTCCAATACTTTATTACCTTTTCTGTGAAAAACTCTGAGCACTCCCAGTTAGAACTTTGTGCTAGCAAAAACCACAGGATTTTGTTTGCTCTTCTAAGGGCAAACTCTCTGTGCAGGAGGAGCTGCTCTCCCAGCTCTGTGCAGCCTCCTCTCAGTGCACAGCTCCCAGCACAGGGCAGGACTCACCTTCACGTACTGGCGGAGGAAAAAGGGGCTCATGTCAGGGGGAGAGGAGGTGGTGTGAGGCTTCAGGAGCTGGCTGGTGGCCACAGGCTCCTCATCGTTCTGCTGGCTCTTCCAGTACTCCAGCAGGGACTTGAGCACGTGCAGACAGTAATCAACAGCACCAGAGCTCAGCAAGGCAGCTGCTGTGGCACTGGAGATCAGGGAGGAAGCCTGGAACAGAGGGAGGGAGCTGGATCAGGAACACACCTGGGAAGCTGCAGGGGGGGAGAGCTGGGGCAGCCCTGAGCACCTGCTGACAACGTGGGCAAGAAAGGAGGTTTGGATGAAACTTTGCAGGCAGCTTTTAAGTTTGGGGTTTGTTTGAGGTTGGGGTTTTTTTGGTGGGTTTGTTGGTTTGGTTTTTTTTTGTGTGTGTGTTTATGAAAAGCAACTCAAATATTTACAGAGACTCTTTTGAACAAGTGCTTAGTAAAGGAAAACAAATAAAATCTCCTCTTAAGTCTAATCTCCCCTCGACACATGTGCCAGAGGCCACTCTGCTGTGGATTAGACGACTAGGGCTTTTTTCCCTTCCTTTTTTTTTTTTTTCCCTCTTCTTTTTTTTTTTTTCCCTTTTTTTTAAGTTGGGATTTCTATTTGTTTATCTGGGATTTGGCCAGCTGGGCGTGAATTCTGGTAGAGAAAGAGTCCCTGTTGCAGCTGCCGCTCACAGGCTCTGCTCCACCCAGGTATTGCTCCACCTGCATTCTGCAAGAAGAGGAGCTTTGATTTCTGTGGGAAGCTCAAGTGAGTAACAAAGGCTGGAGAAAAAGCTACTGTAAATAAAACTATTAAAGCAGCCCTGTAAATCCAAACAAACCCCACAGCTCATAAGCTCATTAAAATTTGATGCAGTTCAGACTAAATTTTTTAACCTCTATGCTTTTTTATTAATCTCCTTCCCACCACACATACTGCTTTTTATGCCTTATTACTGCACCTTTTAGCAACAAATATCTAAGGAATCCTCTTAGCGACTTTTACGTTGACACAGCAGCATATTGCTTTCCAATAATCACATTACAAATCCTCTTTAACCCCTTCAGCACTGGTGAGATGCAAGGGAAAAATCTGCCAGCTCGTTTTAAGTAACATCATTAATGTGCTGCCCTGAGCTCAGCTTGGAACTGTGCAAAAAACGAGAGCACCCAATTGTCTCTACACAGCTGCTTCCTCCAGCCCCAGTTTCAAAACTCTTTTTCCACAAGAGTTCAGTAACATTACAGGTTCCCTGTAAATTTTTCCAAAGCCCCTCTCAAGGATTTTTCAGTTTTACACTTGTTATTTCAGTTAGCAGCTTTTAGATTGTCTTTGATAAATGAAAGCCCCACAAGCACATAATGGAATCCCAGAATGGTTTGGATTAAAAAGGACCTTAAAGTTCATCCCATTCCACCCCCTGCCACAGTAGGAACACCTTCCACTGTCCCAGGGTGCTCCAAGCCCTGTCCAACCTGGCCTTGGACACTTCCAGGGGTGGGCAGCCACAGCTTCTCCACTCTCACAGGGGAGAATTTCTTCCCAATATCTGACCTAAATTTCCCCACTTTCAGTCTGACCCATTCCCCCTTGTCCTGTCACTCCAGCTCCTGATGAACAGTCTCTCTCTGGCTTCCCTGTAACCCCTTCAGACCCTGGAAGGGGTTGTGGGGTCTCCACATTGGGGCATTCCCAACTCTCCCAGCCTGTCTCCCCAACAATTCCATGTGTCCTCGTGTTGAGAACACCAGAACTGTGTGCACTGCTCCAGGTGAGCTCTTGTGAGAGCTGAGTAGAGAGGGAGAAAATCATCCCCTGACAAAGCAATTTGGAGAATGTACCTCACAAATGGAAGTCTTGGATCCTGACTTGGTTCTGGACATGAAGACACTGAGCAGCCTCATCACCACCAAGTGCACCTCGTTCACAGGGGAGCGCTCGTTTTTCTTGGACACGTCCTGCAAGAAAAGACACATCCTGCTTGTTCAACCCCAGAGCTGAGCAGTGTCCCAAGCCTCTCATGTTCAGTGCTCTGATCCTCAGGAAGCATTTCTAATTTAAACTCAAGCAGTAAGACTAAAAAAGCAGCACAAATGCCTCAATAGAAGGGTGGGCAGTGGCCTGGCTGCCAGAGAAGAGTCCCACACAAATAAAAAGCTGCATATGTCAATCATGCATTTATTGATCATGGCTCTTCTCAGAGTTTAATTCCAGCAAAACAAATTTTCATGCTTACTTGTGGATGGCCAGACCCAGGAAACAGTGGGAGTTCCACTCATGTCATTTTCTACCTTACATGAAAGGAGGCAAGAGGAATAAACTGCCTGGACACATCCACACAGCAATGTTTCAGTGACTCCCAAGCATTTAATTCATCCATGGGCAGAAACCCTGTCTAGAAGGACCAAATTCAGAGCATGAGCCCACACTGCACTTTACCTTTTTGTCCATGCCCAGCTCTGCAATCAGCTGGGATAGAAGGTTATCCAAAGCTCCCTTGTCTTTCTCATCATCTCCATCTAGGTCTGTTGTGAGCATCAGAATAACCTGGGAAGAGCAGTCAGAGAATTATTAGAGGGCAGATTTTCAAGATAACTATTTATCTTTCACAAAACAGCATAGATTTTATCTTGATTTATCTGTGTTCTTTCCCAAATCCAGCCTGTGCCTCACATTCTAGTATGAACACTCAGCATAAACCCACAAGACCTTCCCAAACACACTGGAGCTCAAGGATTGGAGCCCTCAGGCTTCTCAGTCAGCTGTAAAGTCACACTGAGAAAGGGCACAAGTCCAGCAAAACCCTCTGGGTGAGGCATGCTGTGCAACAGATGGACTCACAACTGTGACTGGGCAGGAAGGAGAAAAGCACATGCAAATAGAAACCAGTGATTGAACCATTTGATTTGGTTTATTTGAACTCTGAGGCCTCCTCACTCACCTGCATGTAGGGGATGGCCCGGACCCCCCCGACGTTCCTCAGCTGGGGTAAATTCTGCAGCAGCCTCTCCAGCAGCATCAGCCTCACCATGTGCAGCCTGGGGATGCAGAGCCAGCCCTCAGACACAGCACAGAACACACCACACCCAGCAGGGTCTCCAAGAGAGCACTGCAAGCTGCCCCAGCACCCTCAACCATCACATCCTCCCAGGGAGGAGAGGACTCATTCAGATTTCACAGGAGAGTGATGCTAAAGATGCAGAACACCTCTGGCAATGGTGCCACCGTGCCCAGGCCTGGGCAACTGCATGGAAACATCCTGAAATCAGCTCCACACTGCACTGGAAAAGGGATTGAGCACCTGCTGCCACAGAACGAAAAGCTGCCCATGTTCCCAAAGGACACATGCACACACTTTTGTCTTAACAGAATTTCACAGGCTCCCAAGATTGTAGTGATTCCATGTTAACTAGACTCATGCAGGATTTTTTCATCACTTCCTAGAGGCAGCAGTTTTGTGGGACACACACTGGGTGTGTTTATCACACCACAGAGGGTGCATTGAACAGGTTCCCCAGAGAATGGGCAGTGCCCTGAGGCTGCCAGAGCTCCAGGAGTGTTTGGACAACATTTGGATCCAGAGGGTGGGACTGTTGGGGTATCTGTGCACAGCCAGGGGTTGGACTGGATGATATTTGTGGGTCCCTTCCACCTCAGGACATTCCATGATTTGCAAGGGCAGTTTGCTCCAGCCTGTGTTTCTGACTTTCCACTTTCGTTACCCGGCAGTCTCAAATCGCTCTCCTGGAACTGCAGCACCCACAGCCCTGCAAGCACCCCCCAAGAGCACAGGTGTAATTCCTGGTGAGGAAACAAAGCCTCTTGCCTGTTGCTGGTGTGGACATCCCCCTCTGCCTCTCCTTCCCCCTCGGAGCCCTCTCCCTCCTGCTGGCCCGTGGTGGTGCTGATGGCTCCCGTGCTGGAGCTGACGCTGCCCGGCCCCGCCGGGTGCCCCTCGGCTGTGGTGTCCCCGTAGGCACTGCTCCTGCCAGACACTGGGGAAGGGAAGGAAAGGAAAACAGGGAAACACAACATCAGCAACTCAACAAACACCTTGCCTGCTTCGTATCCACCACCACAGCTGAGCTGCGCTTTGGAATCCTGGTTCAAAGGAGATGCTGGCTTTGGTTCTCTTCTAAAGCTACAGGAGAGGCTCAAGATGCATTTGTAGAAATCTTTTCTTGGCCACTCTCATCTTTGTGGCCCAAACTGAGCTGGTTCCACAGCACTAATTCAAACTCAGTCAGACAACACTCGGATGGGCAGTGCAGACAATCTGACAATTTTTAAAATAAGAGTCTGATTATTTTACCTGGGTATCAGTCCCAAACTAAAAAGAGAGGAATTAATCCTATCTCATCCAAACTTAACCAGCAGCACAGTGAATTGTCTCAGTCTTGCTCTAGGCATTCTGAGAGGCAAAGGCTCCAAAGAGACCCTGCTGTGGCCCCCCAGTACCTCACAGAGTACTGAGTACTTATGGCACTTATGAAAAGAAGGGAGAGGGACTTGTTATATGGGGAAAGAGTGACAGGACCAGGGGCAGTGGTCAGTGGTTTAAGCTGTGTAAAGGCAGGGTTAGATGGGATATTAGGAAGGAATTCTTTACTCAGGGAGTGATGAAGCCCTGGCACAGGGTGCCCAGAGAAGCTGTGGCTGCCCCTGGATCCCTGGAAGTGTCCAAGGCCAGGCTGGATGCAGCTTGGAGCAACCTGGGATAGTGGAAGGGGTCCCTGCCTTGGGGTTGGTACAGGATGATCTTAAAGGTCCCTTCCCACCCAAACCACTCTGGGATTCGATGATTCTGTTATTACAGCCCAGCAAGATCTGCTGCAGGTTCCACACTTCCAGAGAACCACAAAAAGCAGCCAATATTCCATCTGTGGAATTGGCACTTGGGCAAAACCCACGAAATTACAGATGGCAGCAGCCACTGAAAGGGAACTGAGATCTCCTCTGTGCCAGGCATCACCCACACGCTCCCATGGTGGGCAAGGCAGGGGCAGCAGCGAGGATGCAGGGAGGGAGCAGAGAGGGAGCAGGGAGGATGCAGGGATGGAGCAGGGAGGATGCAGGGGTGCAGCAGGGACAGAGCAGGGAGGATGCAGGGAGGATGCAGGGAAGGAGCAGCGTGCAGCCAGAAGGGAGCAAGGAGGGAGTGATACAATCTTACAGGAGGCCAGTGTGTAATGAGCCCTGTGAAGATGTATCAAGTCCTGAGGGCTGACCTGCAACGTCCCAGCCTGGCTTATAAACATTGGCAAGACAGCTCACAGGGAGTATTTAGAAAAGAAAAGCTTTTAATAAATGAGAAAATAACAAATGATACAGAAACAAAACAGAAGCTGTGCTCAGGCACAGGGAAGCCCTTACACTTGGCTAAGACACCCTAAAAAGCCCTGAGCACCTCTGTGCTCCTTCTTAAATATACAACGATCAAGGAGGGATCATTTGGCTTGCTGCCAATAGAAACAGCCACAAATTTTGAGAAACATTTCCAAAGCCCAACCAGTGCCCCTGTGCTGGCTCTGGGCCAACCAAGGTGAGCAAAGAACAGAAAGTTCTGGTGGGGGGTGAAATTGAAACCCATTTTCCTCATGTGGAAACATTTGTTTGGGTGTGGAAATGCACTGCTACAAGGGAGCAGGGAGGATGCAGGGAGGGAGCAGGGAGGATGCAGGGGTGCAGCAGGGAGGATGCAGAGGTGCAGCAGGGACAATGCAGGGATGCAGTAGGGGCACAGCAGGGACAAGGCAGGCGGACAGCAGGGGTGCAGCAGGGCACAGCAGGGAGGATGCAGGGAGGGAGCAGGGGTGCATACAGGGGTGCAGCAGGGAGGATGCAGGGGCGCAGCAGGGAGGATGTAGGGACAAGGCAGGGTGACAGCAGGGGTGCATAGAGGGGCGCAGCGGGGAG
>VWYP01018560.1:273888-311660 GCA_013400435.1 Pycnonotus jocosus | reverse complement strand
GAGGCAGGGGGGCAGCAGGGGGGCAGCAGGGGCGCAGCAGGGGCGCAGCAGGGAGGATGCAGGGGCGCAGCAGGGGCGCAGCAGGGAGGATGCAGGGGCGCAGCAGGGGCGTTTCATTTGAGCAGGGGCTCACTCACCGCTGTGCTCCCCGGCCACCGAGTCCACGGCACTGCCGCCGCTCTCCGAGCCCACGCTGCCGCCGTGCTCGGCGGGCGATGTCCGCAGCGTGGAGCCGTCCGTGGCCGCCGTGCTGCCCTCGTCGTCGGAGGCTGGAGCTAAGAGAATAAAGAGAGCTGTTACAAGTAAAAACACTGCCTGGGAACAACTGCAAACGACGCTCACGCTACCAGGGAAAGGCTGCAGGGACTGGGCTTTGGGTTTGGGGACAGCTACAAAGGGAAAGGGAGCTTGGGGGTGACCAGCAGGACAATTAAGGCTGCTGAAAGCAGTGGAGGGAAGATATCCCGAGAGGAAAGCTCCTCATCAAACACACAGGCATGCACAGTTACTTAAAGAACAATGTCTGGTTGTTTATAAATGCAAGGGAAATACAGCACATGCTTTGTTTTGTCTGCTTTAGTTTAAAGAGAGGAAATAACTTCCTCAAAAGTCTACAGTGAGAGTCAATTTAAGCAGGAAAAAGCTGTAAGTACACTCTCAAAAATACAAGAAGCCAATAGTCATAACTGGCTCTTCCAAACTGTATTTGCAAACGAATTTTAAGGCATTACTTAGGTCACAATCTGAAAATGATGATGCCTTGCAGTGAACAGTTACCTGATGCTGTCGTGTCCGAGAGCGTTCCGGCATCGAGAGAGGAGGAGCTGGGAGCTTGGCCAGAGAGTCCTAAGCTCTGCAGTCCAAGGGCACTGCTGCTGCTCCCTGCAAGCAGAGAACAAGTTTTGAGCACCCTTCTTTGAGAGAATCAAGTTATTTCTGGCATTTTCTGTACATTTCATAGTTCTGCTGTCTTTGGTTCACTGGTGATGGCACCAACAGCTTTGCCTCATTTCTTTCCCAGTTTCCATCCCCTCTTTGCCTGCCAACAGTGCCCACATCTGACCTTGCTGATCTTGTTGCAGGCTCAGGGCAATAGCCAACTCCACCATTGTCTCATCATCTGCATCAGGAGGGATATCCAGCATGGGAGGGAATCCTTCTGCTCCAGCCAGGAGAGCCTCCAGAGGAGAAGGGTTCCCATTATTCACGTTCTCAGAAGTCTCCAGAACCATGGATTCGGACTATGGAGAGGAAACACAGTGAGAGCTTTCTCCAGACCACCACCAGTAATGGAGCACTACAAGCAGGTTCATCAGAACTAAATTAACTCAAGTCCTGGCACACTTCAAAGGCTCCAAGGAGAAGCTCTGGACTCACCACCATCTCAAAGTCCCCGTGATCCACCTCGCTCTGCTCCTGGCTCTCCTGTCGGATGTGCTCTCCATTTGCTATCCCAGAGCTCTGCAGCTTGTCTTCTGCATCGTCATCATCATCATCATCCTTATCTCCTGAGTGCCAAAGCAGGAGTTCATAAATGCACAGCTCCTCATCCCATCCCAAAAAAGGCAGTTAATGCTGAGAACAAGGCCAAGCCACCCTCAGTTACCAACAGACTCCCCTGACAGCTACAATTTGCCTACAATACTGAAAAACCTCTCTTGGATGGAGCTCTGATCATTTTGGTCTGCACACATCTTTGATTGATTTATGAGAACCTGAAAACGTGCATAGAAATATTAACTCAAATTACTACTCTCTAGATAAAATGATCAGATTTTCCTGTCACTGAAAGGGGAATATCTCAGAGAGATCTCCTTTTTGAACCCCAAAATGTCAATGTAAAGGTGAGAGTTTATTAAACAAAAAGGGGTTTTAGGGGGCAAGGGAGAGCAAAAGAGAGGGGAAAAGCTGATTTTAGTCTGTTTTAGTCCCAATATATAACAACACCACTTGATTTTCTTGTCCTTTCTGGCCAGTGGAGAAGGCCATGCTGGTTTTACTGACGTACCCATGGGAGTGTTGCTGCGAGGGGACGATGGCAGGGTCACGTGTCGCCGCTTGTTGCGGGGTCTCAGCACCCTGATCAAAGCTTGCTTGCAGGAAAAGCTCACTGCTGGGTCCTGCAGGGTGAACAGTTCATCATGACACTCCTGAAGCTCTAAGTCCTTATTCACAGCATCTGGAAGGATGGCTAAAAATACACTTGTGCCCCTGGTCAGTCTTGGTTTGTTGAGGACGCTGCCTCAACTCCCTGCTTCCCTCAGGTGCCACAAAGCAACAACATTTGTAATTCCACAAGCAGCACATGACAAACATTACTGGAATACAAGGAAAGAGAGAATTCTCCTTCCTTCACTTCTGGCTGAGTGTTTTTGGCTGTATTTTGTGTCTGTACTATGTATTTGGTTTCTAGCCACTTTTAATACTTTTCACATTATGGAATCATAGAAACATTAAGGCTGAAAAGCCCTCTGAGATCAAGTCCAACCATAAACCCAACACTGCCTGTCCCCCTAACCCACGTCCCCAAGTGCCACATCTACACTTTTAAATCCCTCCAGGGTGAGCACTCTGGGCAGCCTGTGGCAGGCTGGAACACCCTTTCCATGAAGATATTTTTCCTGATGTCCAACCTAAACCTCCCCTGGTGCAATTACAGGCTGAGGCAGAGCAGAGCAAGATGACATACTGGGCAAAGTAACATCTGCATGTAGATCTTGGATGCAGTATGGATACAATCCAGCTCACACGTGCAGTATCCATGGATAATATCCACCAAAGCATTGACTGTGGCTTCAACGTGAGTGAGACCTAAGGAGGAATAAAAGCAGGACTGAGATCAGCTCTCTCAGTATTTCAGCACAGAGTGAGGCACTGCAGGAAGCATCTTTTGTTTGCAGACTTCAAGGCACAACGTTAACAGCACAAATATATTGATTTTCAATCCAGACTGAGCCAGTCTTGTCTGTCTGATGGAATCATTTGAATTCCATTTACCAGCAGCACTGAATATCCTCTAATACCACCCATGAAGCCAAATGTGGGCAAATCAGTTCCTTTTTCCTGGCACAATACACAGAACAAAAGCTTCGGAGCAGAATCTGCAGCTCCACATCACAAAGCCCTCAGTGCAGCACCAGCATTGTACAAGTCATTTTCTCTGCTTGCAAACTTAAACCTGGTCCCTTCAGAAGCCAAAAGCTTGCAAAGAGCAGAGGAAGAGCTCTCCCACCTGGCAGGCAGGCAGGGGCCAGGAAGGCGTTTTTGGGTTTTGATGCATGGAGCTTCCAGAAGTGGTTCACCAGCTGGGTAATGAAGGTGCAGCCCTCTCCTTCTGCGTGTTTCTGGGCCTCCTGCCCTTCTTCACTCTCTGCACAGATTAAAAAACATCTCTCAGAAATGTGCAGCAGAAAACCTTAATGAGGGTAACACCAAGTTTATTTGAAATGGCTTTTTTCAGAGGCTTTGATGTTCTCACCAGCAGGATATCACACACCTACCAAACGTATCAAATACAGTCCCTGTCACTCTGAACCCAACACCCCAGCACAGCTTCAATTATCACAACAGAAACTTAGAGAAAATTACAGACTTATCTACCTGTTTCCAGCTGTGGCAGCTTTGATTCTGTGTAGTGGACCAGATTGTTGGGTCTCATAATAGCAATGGATCGAGCAGTGATGACCAGCCTCTGGAACACCTCAGGATCAAGGTCTTTTCCTTCTTTGGTCGAGGAAGTCAAATACTGAATGGCTTTGCTTAGCAGTGCTTGATCCTGTAGAGTGAAAGATAACACAGGCAAAGAAAAACAACTGACTGCAGCACAAGAAAGCAGCTGAAATACAACCACGGGACAGATCCTGGGGAAATCCGGCTCCTGTCATCTAAGGAAGGACAGCTAAGCCTGAAAGGTCACAGAATCACACAACTCTGGTGAAACACAAAAGCCAGCAGGGCAGAGAGCAGGAGCCAAAGAGAGATGAGACAGGAGCTTTGTGCTCTCTAGGGCTGTGCTGCACCTCAGCCATGACCCGGCAGGTTCCTGGAGCCCCCAAATCCATGCTCTGGGCAGTACCTTGTGGTTGTGGTAGGCTGAACGGCTGGTGTGCAGGCTGGCCAGGAGGCTCTTGGTCTGCTGCTGCACGCTGGAAGGGGCTGGCATGGACAGCAGCACAGTAGCCAGTTCCTGAGCTGCAATCTTATTCTTCTCCTAAGAAGAGACAAACCCCATTATTCAGTATATTTACCATCCCTCAGTGTACCTGCAGCTCCCTTCCCTCAATACCCTTTTGATAGCCTCCCTCCATTTACCATTTGACATTTAGGGAATATTTCACATGTCTACAGAAGAAAAGTCCTTTTGAGATTTATGGGCTCCTACCCTGCTGTTCCTGTAAATGAGGTCACTCCGAAGCACAAAAAGCCCACCAGCGCTAAATGCAAATGCCAATTGTCATTCTAAACTAGTTTCAAACGCTTTTGGCTAAGGCAACTTTCAGATCAGCGCTCTGAGCAAAAGGGATGCGGCTCTGCTCCTATCAGGCCCCCGGGGCTGCAGGAGGTAGTGCTGAGCTCACCCCTCCTCCCCCAGCTCCAAAGCTCAGGAATGTATTCAGAAAGTTACTTGCCTTCTCGTTGACTGGTCCCACAGCAAAGCAGCTTTCCAGCGCTTCTAAAGAACTCACTACTAGCCTGGAGGGAGAGAGGAAAGCAGGCTTGAGTACAGCAACCCTTCTCTCTCCTTAGCACTTTGCTTTATGCGGGCTACAGTCATGAGTAGCTCAGAGACAGCTAACGAATGCCAAGTACAAAATCAAAGCATGATAAAACCTGCCACAGGCACCATGCATATCATTTCATTGTGTTACAGACCAGAGTTAAACCTGGCTCACGCTCACAGACAAACTTAGGACTGCTTTAATAATCCACAGCTGAAAGACAGGGGCTTTTCTCTCCCAAAGAGGATAAAACATTTCCTTACGCA
The DNA here is from genome assembly GCA_013400435.1 of Pycnonotus jocosus. Lineage (NCBI taxonomy): Eukaryota > Metazoa > Chordata > Aves > Passeriformes > Pycnonotidae > Pycnonotus > Pycnonotus jocosus. The sequence goes on along the minus strand of VWYP01018560.1, from coordinate 306,676 downwards.
GCCTGCAGCAGGGATAACTTGGATTGTCTTGACAGTCCCAATTCACCATGGCCCCCAGACGTACAGATGACTGCAGATCAAGGCTGGCTATGACACATGGCAAAAAGCGGAACCGACTTTGCTAAGGGAGCAACCTTCTACTCGCTCGCTATTTTCACACAGGTTGCTCTTTCCAATTTGGGAGCTTCAGCACAAAATATTGCAGAGGAAAAATGAACTCGGAGCACTGGGTGTGATCCCCCCCCAAAGCGAGGGATGCTGAGGTTCAAGCAGGCTGGGAGAACACTTGTTCCAAGGGAAAACCTGATTTACAAGTGGCAGCAAAGTCCCTGTAGCAGCACTCCATGCCCCCAGGCAGAACTACCTGAAAAGCCATCTGACACACCAGAAGGAGCAGGAAGATACAGGAAAAAGCAGGGAAGAAAGAGCATTAAGGGGAAAAAGAACACTGCAGGATTGGAAGGTAGAAGGAACAATTGTCTGGTCTGGTGGTGATAAATAACATCCCCCTCCCCACAGCCACCATCGTAAAGCTTGGAGGGAACAGAAGTGGGATAAAAAGGCACAAGGAAGGAACAAAGCAGAGAGGAGTCTGTCAAATAAGCAACAGTTACGCTGTGTACAGCAAAAAATCTGCAAACCACCTCATCTTTACATTTGCTAAACCATCTGCCATGCAATGACCAGAATGTAAAGAAGCAAATGTCACTTGGAAAACAAAAAAACCCCAGTCACCAAAAGCCACACCATGTGTTCTGTCTCTCTGACACACACTCATTCGTGCAGAGAAAAGGATGCCATACTAACCGGTCCAGGGTGGTTAGGGACTCAGTGTCTGAACTTTGGGGGAGCAAAGAAAAAGGAAAAAAAAAAAAAATGTGTAAAGCTCACAGAAAAACTCCCTAGAACACATTCTAAGCAAAAGGCAAATTAAATGGGGAAATCAGGAAGCCAGAGGAGCACGAGTCTAAGCAGGGTCTTTCTACCTGGGCAGCACACAGCGGTCTGGAGCAAAACAAAGACAGAGATGAGCCAGGTCACCTCACACAGAGAAGCCAAGCACCACTTAAAGCACCACCCAGGCTTAAATTCCAGTGCAGATCCCACACTTGGATAGAAAAGCTGCCTCCTGCCTGCCTTTAGCTGTTCCTACTCCAGAGGCCCTTCAGAAGGGAACTGAAGGTATCTGAATTTTTAGAACATAATCCTACTGCTCTGGAAAACCAGAGAGCATGTCTGTGCCAAGAGGGACATCTTGTGGGGAAGGCACAGCAGAGGAGGGAAGGAAAGGGAAAACTAACACAGGGAAAAATGCCATGAACTCTTAGACAAAATATTAAAGGATGGATGAACAGGTCCTTCAACTGAGCCTGACTGGCACTTCAAGCCCTGAGCCTTTACCTGAGAATTTCAGCCAAACTTAACCACCATTTACTCAGAGCTGAGCAGTGTATTATGTATCCTCTGAAATGCTCATCTTTCAGCTCTATCAGTTCCTCTGAGCTGTTCCCCTCCTGTCCTTGCTGCTTTGACAACCCTTATGATACAGACTGTATGAGCTCAAAGAAGCACACAGTGTGGATGTAAGAAAGAACACGAGTTCTGTTTATTCACTACATTTATGTCCAGGTCACTCTTGGGGTTTTGCTCTCAGCAGGGTTATGGAGGAAAACCCAACACCCTCCCCAGCACAACAGCTCAGCCTGAGGCATGTGGGCCACACGATAAGTTGGTGGGAGCCACGAGCCTAAAGCAGGGTCACATACAAAGCCCTCCTCAAAACTGATCTTTTCAGAGGCCTGACTTTTGTGAGCTCCAGAGACCAAAAAAGGGCCAGCTTGAAAATGAGAGAATGTACCCAGGCAGCAGAAATTGCTTTGAGCTCCTTGAGACTGCTGAAACATGAACTGGGCAGCACAAGCAAGCACACAGATCTACCCATCTACTGCACCACATCAACCAAGAGCCACCACAAACCCTTCTACCAAGATAATCTCTGTTGTCAGTTGTTGCTGTGTAAGGCAATGAGAACAACTCACTAATTCCCTCTAGAGTTTTCCAAGTTAGGAAAAGCACACAAGTGCACCCAAGTGCCACAGAAACAACAACCCATTTCCAAGGAGAAATAAGGGACAGAGTGCATGAATACCTTTCCAGGACAGTGCCACTGGCAGCAGCAGGGGCAGCTGACTCGGTGTCCCCAGTGCCATTCCCTTGGTTGAGGTTTGGGGGACAAACGTTGCTCACAGAAGCAGACGGGAAGTCCTCGGGGGGCTCGTCAGGCCAGCCAAACTGCTCTTTGGTTTTGCCATAAATCTTTATGGAATCCATCATGGTGACTCCAGCAGGATCCACAGAAGCCCCAACTGTAGTGATGAGAGAAATTTCTTCAAAACTGAGCAAACTGTTGCTTTTGGATACAAACCAGCCTCGTTTCACAGGGCCAGGACAGCAATTACACTGTCATTAACACACAGCCACTGACAGCATCATCTCCTTTGCAGGGCCATTTTCCTTCTCTTGCCTCAGCACAAAATCATTGAGCTGAACTACTGAACATTCACTCAAGAGCAGCAAGAAACTGGGCCATAAATAAAGTTATCAAACATTCAGGGTTCCCCTCTCAGACTGTTTCTGCAGTCAGAGCAAACAAACAGATTTGGAAACGAACGCATCGTGGAAATTCCCTGCTGTGAGGTGAAGCAGCTTCATCCCACCCAAACAAACCCATCAGCTGGTCAGAGCAAGCAGTGCACAAAGCCTTACTGAAGATGGTGAGCTTCTTGTCAGCCTGCAGGGCCTCCTCACGGGTGAAGGGGAAGTCGAACCAGCGGGCACGGGTCATGTTGAGCTGCATGGTGCGGCCGAAGATCTCCAGGTAGGACGGAGCTCGCTCAATGGCCTGGGTGCCGATCTGGATCCGCATGCCCGTCATCACCATCGTGCTGTTGTTGTTGGTCACCTCGATGGTGAAACCTCCAGGCTGCAGGGAACAAATCACAGCTCAAAAATTCCCCCTGAGGCCAAGGAGTGCCTCCTCCTGGTTCAGAGGTGCCTCCTCTCTTTACTGAATTACAGTATTTGCACGGGGTCATTTGAACAAAGCAGATTCCTTAAGGCAAGGCATGGTATGAACATGAACAGTAATGTCACCCACATCGCCCCACTCACCTTTGTGTTGGCCACGTACATGCCCGTGGAATTGAGCCGGTGCTTTATCTGCTGGGCATTGTACACCTGCAGCAGGTCATTGCCTCCAAACTCCACATCTGTCAGCTGCTGGTTGTGCTCAAAGAAGTCAATGGGGAAGTTCACCTGGCTGGATGTGCGAGTTGCTAGAAGGGGAAAGAGATCTTTATGACAAAAGACATTCTAACCAGGCAAAGCTGTGGTAAAAAAAACCTGCAGAAACAACTGGCCTCCTTTGGGAAGTATTTCTACATACATCTATGGAAACGTTTTACCCACTTAGCCAGTACTTAGATAATTGTCAGAATGAGTGCTGTAAGTATTTAGATGATTTTGATCCATCTTTACACCTCCATTAGTTACAAAGGTCAGGTGGGGAGCCCTTACTGATGGCGGCTGCCTTGCGCTTGCGGACGGGTTTCATGATGCTGATGACGCTGCTGGGCTGCAGGGAGGGCTGCAGCCAGTAGGACGTGTTCTCCACGTTGGCCATGTAGATCCTCAGGCTGCCATCCTCACACAGCAGGATCATGGTGGTCCTCTGCTGCTCGTTGCAGGCCGTGTGACGGATGGCCACCATGTCCTGGATCTGCAAGGCAAGGCAAGGGAAGGGCTTGGCAACTCTTGCTTGGAGGAGCAAACATTTTGTATTAGAAAAGCTGCCAGGAATGGAGATCTGGTTGATAGAACAAGAAGAAACCAAATTTTAAGAGTCAAAAATACAGGGAACTCTGATTAACCTTTGCTTTGGCTGGCAGGGTCTTAATCTCCTGGATGAGGAAGGTGTCTGGCTTCACCATCACCACCAGTGGGACACCCGTGGTCTGCTGGACACAGCACACCAGGCCAGGGTGGTTCATCACCTCAGACCACTGACACAGGGCTGGAGAAGTCTTACTGCCACCATTGGAACTGCAAGAGACAAAGGGCACAAGGACATTCATTTAAGGAGCAGCACAAGCAAAACCACACAAATTTCGCTGTGTTCAAAGCAGTTAAAGCTTTGTCCTGAGCAGAGATTCCAGCACTGCATCAATGAACAGTGTCTGGTTTACAGTCACCAGAGTGGGCAGAAGCCATGAGCATCCCAGTCCTCAGCCCTGATCCCTACTCTGCAAACTCAAGGGAAAACTGGCTTAGTGTTGCATTTTATACCCCAAATCATGGAGGTAATTTATAAATGGCTTTCAGCAATGTTTTTAAATGAATGGATGAACACTTCCACGTTTCAACACACCTAGCAGCAATAAGCAAAGCCAATGCAGGAGAATCAGCGTCTGCTCACTGGAAAAAGTGGAAACAGAGCTGCAAAAAGACTCAGTCAAACTTGACTGGAGTTAGGAGCTCTTGGAAGCTGACCCTCCTTCAGAGCCCACTCGTGACAGCGGCTTTGTGCCAGGCCAGTGAAGAGTTTGTGGCCTGAATGCCCAGCACAATAGAACTGTCTTTTTCTTGCCACATTCATGAAGTAAGAGGTTGGTTTCCCCCAAGGGAGTCTGAAAATCAGCCTTGATGAGCACAATGCACAAGGTCCACTGCAGCAGTGGTGCTGAAAGGAAACAAAGGCTTCCTGCTCGGCCGCCTGGGCGAGGGTGGATAATCCCATCGGTTCCAGCGGCTGCACCTCGAGCAGCTCCCTCTGTGCAGCTCCACTGCTCTGCACACACCTTTCTGCTCTGAAATCCTGCTGGGAGCACAAAATGCACATGTGGCCCACTGCTGAAACAGCCAGTTTTGGTTTCTAATCATCCTGCAACTGGGATATCGTGGAATTCCTGAGCTGGAAGGGACCCACAAGGATCATCCAAGTCCATTAGGACAGAAGGACCAGGAAGAGTAGCAAGAAATCATCAGCCAACAGGGAATTTTCACCACAAAGTCTGGCCATTCAGAGCCAAGATGTTTAAAAATAAGCAATATTTACTATAAAAAAAAAGGAAACAAGAATGCAGGGAGTGTCCCCCAGGATCCTCACCTCTTGATGTTAATTGGGAACAGCCGCTGCACTTCCAGGCTGGCCCGGCTGATGGTGGCTGCAAAGGATTTGCCTTGGCAGTAGCTGAAGAACAACATCTGCAGCACGTGGGAGTAATAGACTGACACCCCTCCTCCTGCCACCTGGCCATTGCTGTCCTGCAGGATCCAGAGAAATTCCACCATTTAACACAAACACAAATATCCCCAAACACTCTGTCAGGCTTTTAAATTTATGATGGAATTATTCCCAAAGCTGTCCCTCCTCCCCAGCAGTGAGAGAACAGAGCCCTAAATGACAATTTTCTAAGCTGAACTCCTGGGTGAACTCATCCATCAGACACTTCAAAGGCTCTGGGAGGGGATGCTGAGCCTGCACACCCCGAGGCTGTAGGTAACACCCTGAGCTCCCGCAGCTGTGAGCCTCAGCGCTGTGTGACAGTGTCACATGGAGCATTCCCTGTGTGCCCAGCTCATAAAAGACCTTCCTGAGGGCCTCCTTCCCATCTAGGCCTCTTCTGAAGCAGGCTGGGGTAAAAACACTGGAGAGATTTTAAAGGTCACCCTCAAGACTAAAAACAAAGGCTGACTGCAGCTCTCCAGCCCCAGCCACGGTGATTTATCCCTTCTGCTCCTGCACCTTTGGAGTGCCTTGCTCTGAGAACAGCACTGCTCTGAAGCCATCTCCCTGCTGAGAAATCCTGCTGGGCATGACTTCAGAGCTAGCCACGGAAAACATGCTCCATTTTCTAGATGAAAGGATCAAGGGGTTTAATTTTCACCCCCACCTCCTTTTACTGTAAGGATATTTCTCTCTTTAGAGGAATGAGAAACCTCCTTGATCTAGATCAGGGTGCTTAAAAGGAGAAGGAAAAAAAAAAAAGAAGGAAACTTCTCCCTTCAAATGGAAGATGCAAAACAAGAGAGGGAGGGAAGTCACCAGCACCTTCAGGTCCTCGTGGCTGACTTCAAGCACGTTGGTGACATAGAAGGGCCCGTGCTGGGCACTGCTGGCCTCCTCCATGAGCTGTGTGTAGATGTAGCCAGCAGAGGACATGATCACAATGATGTTCTTCCCCTCCTCGTTGAACAGGAAGGTGACATCCCTGATTTTGGAACTTGGTAGGAGGAAATAGAAAGTTGGACTCAAGGCATCTACTGAGAGGTCGTAAATCTGTGGGAAGAACCAAGGAAATAATTAACTACAGTGATTATCAAGGCAGTAATTAACTGCTACAATACAAAACAGCGCAAATGAACGAGAGCTGAGATGAGGGAAACCCTATGAGATGTTACAGTTTGGGGTTTTTTTTCTCTTTGAGCTCTCTGGGTTTTCTTTTCCTCGCGAAAACAGCCTAAATATCCCAAATTTATATTTCCAATTTATTTCTAAGAATATTATCACATTCTCCCACATGCAACTCCCCAAGGATCCAGACTCTGATGTCTGACAGAAGCTGCACCATCAATGGCTCCTGGCCAGACATACCTTCACAAAGTCTGCAGTGACAATGGCCAGCTCTGTTTGAGATCCTGGCAGCCACACAGCTTTGATGATGAAATTCCCAGTGGCCAGTTGGGGATGAAGCACCAAATGATCAGAGACTGATCCAGAGCTGCTGAATGTTAACACATGGCAATCCTGCAGTAAGGAAGAAAATCAGTTAAATATTAAAACAAAGTGTTTATAAATATTTGAAACCAACAATGGAATTAAAAGTCAGCATTTCTCTTATGGTAAATAATGATTCAGAGAACCTAAATCTCAATTTCCTGCATTGAAGATAAATGACATGAAGGTTTGAAAAGAAAAAAACTACACAGTGCAGCTTTTTCTCAGCTAAATAATACATCTGTAGATTCTGTATTGGGAAAGCTGAATCTAAATTTGTGAGACTACAAAAAAGAGGAGTCCTTACCAGAGAACACTAATTGTCACAGACTAGTTTTAACACACTAAGTTTGACAAAACTAAACCTTGGGTCTTGTCTTTAAACAAAATCAGCCTAAATACACTAAGAAATACTGTTTTGAGGCACTGTCTCATTAATTATATTGTTCATACAGATCCTGCTTCTTTTACCTCTTCTATCTAGTAGGAAAGTGAATCAGGAGCTGGATTAGCAACAGAACATTGGAGGCAGCTCTGTGCTAACTCCTTGGAGGAAATGAAGACAGCTGGCTTTGAGCTGATGTTTGCAGCTCCCTGGAGAAGGGTTTGGCAGGCACTTACCTTCAGCCCACACACAGCCAGGTAGTCCTCCTTGCAGGGATTCCCAGTCAGGCTCAGCACCGTGAACGGCACGGGAGCAGATGCCAGGCGGGTGAGGGTCAGCTTCCTCTTGCTGGAGTCAGCTTGTTTTAGCAGGGCTGAGAGCTGCAGCACTGTGATCTGCACCACAGAATGAACTCAGTTATCTGACTGTAACTGAGGGGACTCAGGCATTTCAGTTCCAGACCCCAGTTACTGAATCAGAACCACAGAATCATCAAGGTTGGAATGGGTCCATGAGATCACTGAGTCCAAACATCACCCCAGCACCACCATAACCACCCCTAAACCATGTCCCCAAGTGCCATGTCCAGACATCACTTGAACACCTCCAGAGCTGGTGACTCCACCAGCTCTCTAGACAACTTATTCCAATGTTTAACCATGCCTGCAGACAAATCCTTGTCTATAGTAACTAATTTGAACTTCCCTTAGTGCACCTTAAGGCCATTTCCTTTTGTCCTCTCACTGAGTCATGGTCCTCCACCCAACTCCAACCTCCTCTCAGGTGGCTGCAGTGAGGTGAGTGATGGCAGTGAGTTGTTCTCACAGGGTTCCTGCTGCAGGAACTCTTTTCCCTGAAGAGTTTTTCCTACAATAGGTTCCTCTAAGCTACACAACACTTCACACCAGATCTCAAGATGGGTAGAACAAACTACAGTCCTGCCTGCTCTTTAGCACTGTTCCATTTCCCCTAAGAACCCAGAAACGGCAGCACTGTTCTGGTTCCTTTGGGAACCCAGTGCTGCTCCATTTCCCTGGGAACCCAGATATCCAGCACTGCTCCATTTCCCTCAAGAGCCCAGTGGCTCCAGCACTGTTCCTTTTCCCTGGGAATGCAGAGATCCAGCACTGTTCCATTTCCCTTTGGGAACCCAGCACTGCTCCATTTCCTGAGAACCCAGGGATCCAGCATTGCTCCATTTCCCTCAGGACCCCAGCAGCCCCAGCACTGCTCCATTTCCCCTGTGAGCCCAGCAGCCCCAGCACTGTTCCATTTCCCTTTGGGAACCCAGGGATCCAGCACTGCTCCACTTCCCCTGAGAGCCCAGCAGCTCCAGCACTGCTCCATTTCCCCTGTGAGCTCAGCAGCCCCAGCACTGCTCCATTTCCCCTGTGAGCCCAGCAGTCCCAGCACTGCTCCATTTCCCTTTGGGAACCCAACACTGCTCCACTTCCTCTGAGAGCCCAGCAGCCCCAGCACTGCTCCATTTCCTGAGAACCCAGGGATCCAGCACTGCTCCATTTCCCTTTGGGAACCCAGCACTGCTCCATTTCCTGGGAACCCAGGGATCCAGCACTGCTCCATTTCCCTTTGGGAACCCAGCACTGCTCCATTTCCTCTGAGAGCCCAGCAGCCCCAGCACTGCTCCATTTCCCTCAGGACCCCAGCAGCCCCAGCCCTGTTCCCCTCCCTGGGTCCCACCTTGCCCTTCTCGTGGCTGACAGCCAGGTGCTGGCGGCGGCCGTGTGGCGAGGACAGCACGCACATGGCCACGCGGCGCAGCACGTGCGCGCTGATCAGCTGCCGGATGGTCTGGCCCTGGTCCCCGCTGTAGTTCATGCGCACGTTCTCAAAGGCGCCTTCCTGAGAGCCGAGGGTCGGCACCTGAGCCAGGGAAAGCATCCAAAGGGTGTTATTGAAATGTCTCTGTTTAAAAGTCATTCCCCCCAGTCACACTCTGTTAATTCCTTTTGTTCCCTACCATCAACTGATCTGTCATTTCTACTGATTTGTCCAAAGTGTGGAGCTCGTTGAGAGCCTGCTGGGCACGGCTGCTGCTCCCCATGGCTGAAGCTTGCTGGAAGTTGACCTGGATGGCATCCATCAGGAAATTCAGCATTTCCAGCACCAAAGGTGCAAAGGAGAAGTTGGCCTATAAGAAACAGATCAGGCAAATGTTGAACAAGATGCTCCTGATGGGAGCTGCACATCAGCTCTTTTTAAAGCCTGACACCCCTTTATGACCCTGTCATCTCAGCTTATAACCAACACAGCCTACCCAAAATCCTCACTGTAACCCATCTCTGTCCAGCAGCTGACAATCATACCTGGGATTGCAGCTCCTCTCGACAGCCCTCCACATTCCTGCACAGGCTGCTCTTCTTGGGCTTTTCCTCATCAGGGCCCTTGCCCTCGCTGATGGTGACCTTGGCCTTCTCAGCCGGGGACGTGCTGGCGTGGCGGATGACGCTCTCGGGCACGCGGGGCTCGCTCTGGAAGGCTGATTCCTTCATGGTTGAGCTCATCCCACTGCTGGGAGTTCTCTTCACCAGCGCCTGGGAATGACAGAGGAATGCTAAAATCCCAAATCAGGCTCAGCCTGGCTACCCATGTAGTGAACAGAGATTGTATGAGCAGCAACTGAGCACAATTCTAAAGAAATAACATCCTGCACATGACTCTCCACCCAAGGATTAAAAACTTTCCATATTTAAGATATAATTATTTCATTTGTTGCTAGTGGAAAACATGGGAAAAGGTGTTCTTTGCTGGGCAACGAATTCTGTAAAGGCAAGTTGAAGCCCACAAGTTATTAGGACACAGATTTACAAATGCTCTTATTTGGTGCAAAAAAATGAATTTCCAGGCAAGCTGTAAATTTTGAGGGTTCATCATAAAGTCAAAGCCATCAAGTCTTAGCACTCCTGCATACTCAAATCCTGACATAACTTACTGCAGAACAGAAAACTGCAAAGGACTTGAAAATCTGAAGACATAAAGAATTTACCAGGCAGCTGCCATCCTCCTTGGCTCCACAGTCACAGAAGAAGGATCCGTACTTGGCGTAAGAAATCTCATGATCCTTGTGACAAACTTTAGCACAAACTGTGCAAACACCAACCCCATCAACCATCTTGCAAGTGTGACAGTGGTACCTGCCCAAAATAAGCCAGGTGAGTTTTGAAAAGCAGTGACTTGACGCTCACAAGCTACACTGGTTTCCTTCCCAATGGCCAGAAATACCAGGCTGAAACTCTGAACACAAGCTTGAGATTCTTACCAGTGTTGATTCATGAATTCTTTCTGTGTGATGGTGAAGGTACAGAGTTTATTACAGAGAGAATCTTCATCCTATCCAGAACAAAATTGTTTTAGGAAGGTGTCATAACTGCAGCTACAGTGAAGTACACACACAGAGAATAAATTCCCCAGACACCAAATGTACATTTTAAGAACAGTAAATTTTAGCAACAAAGAGTTAGAAGGCAGCTGGTATTAAACCACATGGAGAGAGGAGATGGTGACACATTGTAGTAACACAAAATGGTCAACAAGAAAAAGAAACAGTAACAAAAACAGTGATACAAAAAATAAAGGACACATTCTAACAGCCTTTTTTCACCACTCAACAGCACTTAAAGTATTACTCTAAGTTGCTTGCTGATAGAAAAACTAGGAATTGCCAACCAACCAGTAGGAACAAACTCATTTTATCCCATTTCTCCCTTTTTTAATTAAAAAATTTAAATATTTAACTTTTGTTGACATTACAAAGTGAACACATCTAGGCAGGAACGACAGATCCTCTCCTCCAGATCTGACACGCAGGGTCCTTCACTCAGTTTCTCATCAGGGACAAACACAAAATCTCAATTTATAAACTGAGTGATTTAAGAGGTGCAGAACAAACCCTGGTGTCCTTTGTAGCACTCGCTGTGCCTGCTGCCTACCGAGTCCTCAGCCTGGGAGTCCTCCTCCTCCACGGCCAGCTCCTCCACCCAGTCCGAGTCCACCTCGATGGCGCGCTCCTCGCCGTCCACGGACAGGTGGCTGGGGCCCTGCCCGCCGCTCTGGCTCAGGGCGTTGGTGACATCGGCCAGGTAGGACACGATGTGGCACGTGCACTCCAGGATTGTCACGTGCTGGGCAGGAGGAGGGAAGGAAAATCAGAGGCAACACTCACAGCCCACAGCGGCTGCTATGGGGCATGATATGACACAANGGCAACACTCACAGCCCACAGCGGTACAGCAAAACTGCTTTAAAATTCCCACCGTGCAATCCAACCAGGACAGCCCGGGGGGCATTCCTGCACATGCTGCACCAGCACAGGTCTTACCTTCCCTTGCATGACGTTGGCATTCATTTTTTCCACCACGTTCTTCTGAGACAGGTACTTCTTGCTGCAACACAGAACACTGGGAATTACTACAGAATGGTTTAGGATGGAAGGGATGCTAAAGCCCATCTCATCCCACCTCCTGCCATGGGCAGGGATGCTTTCCATTAGCCCAGGTTGGACCAAGCCTCGTCCAAGCTGGCCTGGAACACTTCCAGGGATGGGGAGTCCAAAATCCCTCACTCCACCCAACAGCCTTTAGGAAGTATAAATTCAGTCCTGACCAACAGTTTCAAGCATTCAGTTTGCTTTAGATTAACAAAAGGGAATGTATAAATGCAGTAATTAAACCATCCAGAGTAAAGAAAAAAAAACATGATTGTTTGGAACAGATGGACATAGATCAGCCTCCCTCATTCACTTTATATCCCACACAACAAACAATAAACCAAGAGAGAAGGGAATATCTGTAAACACAAATTTCTGTCGCCAAAACACCAGAAAAGAAATTTAAAACCCCCACAAATGAAGCATCAGCAGTAGAGAGTTCACTCTTACCATCTGCCCAGCCAGTCCACAGCAGCACCATGCAGCTGGAGATGTCCTGCCCCTTGTCCTGCACTGGCCAAAGTTGCCATGACGACCATCAGCTCAGGAAAGCCCGTGCCATCCCCATTGGCCAACATCTCCGTTGCCATTGGTATCAGAGTGCTGAGCAGAACAGTGCACACGCCTTCCCCCACTTGGCTGAGCAAAAAGAGCAGAGTTTCACACAAGGTGCCACAAAGAACCAGCAGCAACTCACACGGGATCGTTCTAGAGAGCAAGAGGAACGCGGGGCACACACGAGACAGGACCGAGGCTCTGCTTTACCTGTTCTCCCGAACAATGTAAGTGGTCAGGAGCTGCAGCAGCTGCCTGTTCTCCTGCACCACGTCCAGCTGGTCTGAGTCCTTGGGTGGGGACATGGTCATCCTGGTCAGCCAGGCCTGCAGCCTCACGGGCTCCACGCAGGCCAGCTGGGCCAGGGAGCCGCAGAGGCGCAGCAGGCTGGGGTTGGGGCTCTTCTCAGCTGAGGGGAAAGTCACTGTCAGTGACAGAAGCTCCAAGGAGCACTGTGAAAATGGCTTTCCTTGAAAGCATGAAGCTGTGACCCCACTCCCTCCCACAGCTTTTCTTCCAAGCGCTTTCCAATCTCAGACAATACAAGAACAGTGTGAAGTGGGAAAGGCAGGCTGGAGGAGATGCCACTGGCACTTACTCAGCTGGAAGAGCTTGGTGAAGAATTTCAGCACCCTGTTACAGAACTTGGCTGAGAGGTTCTCGTTGGCTGTTGCCATCATGATCTGCACCAGCTCTCCACTGTACAGAGGGGAGAATTAAATCAGCTTTGTAGAAAGCAGCCTGTTCCCCTTTTGCACTGGCTCCACTTCTCTCTGCCCTCACATTTCAGACTGGCAGGAGTTTGTGTTAACACTGCTCAGCAGCCCAAGCAGAGAAACTGCTTTCAGCCAAAGAGCAGACCCAACTCAGACCAAAACTCATATATAGGCTCCTCAGTAGCATTTTAGTGTTCTCCACATATCCAGTCACAAAAGGGCCTGAACTGGCTCCAAAACAGAAATCAAGACTTTCTTGCCTATCTTTCCCTTCCATACTGACAATGTACAGCCAGGTTGCTTTCCTTCTAAACTGCTCAACAGTTAAAGAGAAAAACCAGGCAATGGCCAGCTTTCTGGTGGAGAAAGCCTTTCCTCCTGTTCACCTCATACTCAGAACACTGTGGTTGTGCTAGGCTGTTTCTATCACAGCTGTTCTAGGCTGCTGCCAGCACAATTTGTCTTTATGATTCTCAATCAGGCCAATCCCCCTGCCCCACCCTTAAAATTATCAACCTGTGGCCCCACAGAAGCACTGAAATAATTTGGGATTTTGCAGCTTGGCCTGTAAGTGCCTTATGGAGCAGCATGTCTCAGAAACCTGCTCTGACAGAACAATCACCCTGCAGGATTCCCCACTGATCATCCCAGTGAGGCTTTGCTGAGTATTTGATTTCAACAAAGATCCAGATCCTCTCCCTCCTGAGTCTCTTCCCAGTCTCCTGCACTGCCTGAAGAATATCCTGGCTTTACAGAGTCTGTACTTTCCTGTACAATGGCATTAACATCACCTTGGTGTCTACAGTGAAAAGCTGATAGAAAAAGGACAAGAAATGAAGTCCTTGGGCTACAACTCCCATGGTGACTTCACCTTTCTGAAAAGAATTCCTCCATGGCTTTTCTGGCCTGGCTGCTCTCCAGCTGTTTCTCCAGATGCTGCAAACATTCCTCCAAGATGGACTCATCCAGGCCACTGAGGATTAAAAGAGGAATAGATAAGGATCAAATACATGAAGATCAAATAAGAACATCTAGAAACAATTTCAACAATCACAGCAGTTCTGAGAGGCCAGAAGTGATCTATTTGCCATTACAATTCCTGTAAATTTTCCACCAATTGAAAGCAGCTCTTCTTCCAAGAGACAGCAGGAAAACAATTGATGAACAACTTTACATAAACACCAACAGATCCACCAAATTAGAAAAAACAGACAGATGATGCTGTAAGGAAAGTCCCAGTCAGAAACCTAAAATAACCCAGACCTTTCCCAGACTTCACACACAAATTCCTATAAAGAGCTGCTCTTTTTACACTTTCAGTCTCTTCTACTGTTACTCCTTCCCATTCTCTCTTGCTCTCATCCCCACTCCACAATTCTGGTAATGTGAATAAAATACCTCATATTTATAGTATACAAGTACAGAAGCTTTTAAGAGATAAAAATAAGCTGATTTTTTTCTGTTCCAGACCCAACCCTGCTGTAGCCAACCTTTGCACACAGCTTTGTTACCTGTTTGGGTCAGAGTGATGGGCCAGAATGTTATAGCACCCCGTGATCAACTTCTCATAAACACGGGCCAGGAACTCATCGGACTCTGCCGGGCCCAAGATCCTCTCCAGGGAGTTGCTGCTGATTTCTGCCACACTCTCTGTGCTGGTCTCCAGAAGGAGGGGCAGCAGGGAATGGATCACCTGGGGTGGGTTCAGATCATGTGACCAGCTTGAAAAGAAAAGGACACAAGTTAATTCTCCACATGATGTGTCACAGCTCATGCCTATTGGGAACCAGAATTCACATTAAGTGAGGCACAACTCAGTGACGAAACCCTTTTTGGAAAGGTGGGGTAAAAACACTGGCCAATCAATTTTCTCAAAAAACAGTCACTCTCTGGAAAAGTATACATGTTATTTTTGCATATATAAAGTTACATTTGCCTAGACAGTCCCACCATCGTATACTGTGGCTTTGGGGCTTGTCTGCAGGGTCAACAACTACTTCTTGATTTCAGGGTATTTTAGACTAAGTCCCAGGAAAAAAAATGGCATTTCACTTTTCCTCACACATTAAAAACTTCACAGAGGTGAATGATAACAAAACACAAATGAATTAGTTAGAACCATATTGTGTTAGTTTATATCCTGGTTTCTTCAAGTCCAGACTTGACAAAAAGGTTTCCCCTCAGGGAGCTTGACTTTTGGAGACACCACAGGAAGACAGCAAGACTGTCTGTCACTCATTTGGTATTTGGAACTGTGAACTGGAAGGTTTAGGTCAGAAGCAGCAGCAGGTCAGTAGGTGTTGCACAGACACCTGAAGGGAGCCCTGAGGGACACAGACCAAAGCACCCAGCAGAGCGTGGAACACAGAGTGTAACACAAGGCCTGACTTACACAATGAGATCTCCAGTGAGCCTGACCAGGGACAGCAGGGTGTGCTTGAGGGAGGCTGCCAGGGGCAGGCTCTGGCTGCACAGGGTGCCCAGGTGGGCGGCCTGCACGGCGCTGATGTAGCTTTCTGCAGGGATGGTGTCGTTGGCAAAGGCGTTGCGCTGGGGAGGGACAAACACACACACAAACATCAGAGCCCTGCTGCTGGGACAGAGCCACACACTGTCCCCATTCCCAGCAACTCCTGCAGCTGCACTCACACCACAGCAGGCCCTGAGCTGGACTCACCCATGAGCCAATGTTGGGGAACTCGTTGGTGTGGATGTTGTTCCAGGATTCACACAAGGTCTGCACGGCTGATGGCAAGTTCTGGACAAGGGTTGGACCTGCAGTTACATAGAACAATCAGGCATTGAATAAATTCGTAGGTCTACAAGTCAAAATCATCCCTAAGTTTTCAAGAGCATCCCAGCTTCTTTCACTTCATTAAATCTGCAGAAAACACGGCACAAATGCTAATTCACGGAAGTCTTCAGCATACCAACATTTCATAGTTCCCTTTGTTATTCCATGCCACAAGCCCCAGTATGGTTATAAAAACACTTCACTAATCCAGAAGAGCCCACAAGATAATGATCATTTCAAGGTTTGCCCAACTGTTTCAGCTGGTAGGATAAGGAAGAGACCTTGCAGTGTGCTGCTGGCAGCACAACTCGCTCATTTGAACAGCGGTGGAGACCACTTTGGAATTGGGTATTGGGATCACTGTGGAAAGTTCACCCACGGGGGGAGGCACCTGAAGGCCAGCCCTGCCCTGCCCCTCACCCAGAGTGTTGGACTTGCAGCGGCTGGAGCCGATGGCCAGCACGGCGGCGTAGCCCCGCAGCTTCTCCTCGCAGGGTTTGGTGTCCGGGGAGCCCTCGTCCGCCAGGCTCCGCAGCAGGTACGATCTGCAGGGAGGGGATTCACCTCAGCAACCAGCTCTGCACTGCACAGCTAAGTGTGCCAATGGAGTGACAGATAAAACACAAACTTCTCAAGTTCTGCTGCCCCACACTTCATCTCACACCACTGGGCTTTTATCTCCTCTAAGCTACTTACCAGGAGAAGTGCCCAAAAAGAAAAAGCTGATTTACTTTTGCTTTCTTCTACACAGGTTCTAACGAGAGTTTAGAAGAATTTAGATTTTAAATGTAAGAATTAACCCCCCCTTTCCTTCTTTCTTGATGGTCTGACAGCTTCAGTATTATCCCAGAGAAATAACCTTAAGTAGCACTATCCTAGAGGGTGGTTTTATCTTTGGAGGAAAAGCTGGTTTTGCAAATTTGCTAGGAAGCCTTGGAAGATCAAACAAGGAGACTACTCAGAAACAACAAAGTCCCATACATGGCTTGAGAAGCTACTTGTTATTCTTCTTTTAAAGCAATGGACCCTCTAGAGGACATAAAGTTATTACTCTGGACTATAGAACTCCCAGGCACTTCTAAGAACACACAAAATGCAGAGAAAGCCCAAAGCACAGCAGGAAATTGCAGCCCTGCTGGAAATCCCCTAGACTGTACCTGGTAAAAGTAGCATAAGTGTCAATGAGCTGCAGCGTAGCAGGGAGGAGGTTCTTGGTTATCTCTGAGGATTTGTGAGGATCAGTTTCTGCAGCTAACTTGGAAAAGTGCTCATCTAGAGAAACCTGGATCTTGGAGATTGCAGCATCAAGGGTGTAAATGGATTGTAAACTGGGGACTTCGTGCAGCTGGAGAATGGTTGTGCAGTCAACAGCACTGAAAGAAGAGATCTGAAAATAGAGAAGATGGAAGAGTAAGTGCAGATCATCCCACAGGAGCAGGAGTTTGTATGTCCAGCTGCACTCCCACACCTCACCTGTCGAGCAAAGTATTCCTCTGCTATTTCCACGTCGTACTTCACTGAGATGCACTTGCTGGAGGTCAGTTCAATGAGAGGAGCAGCATGTTCAGCCTTCATGCCCTGCTTGATAAGGTGATCCTACAAATGCCAAAACCCAGATCCATCACACTTGAACAGCGCTCTGGAATTAACCAGTTTAGAAAAGACAGGCACAAGTTCTCCCAGAACAAACCCCAGGTGCAGTCAGAGTCAGGAGGGACTGACACTGTCACTGTGGCTGTCACCACCCCATGGTGACACGAAGCTGAGGCTGTACCTTGATCCACACGACGTAGGACGGGATCTGCAGGCGGGAGGACCAGCGCAGGGTGTGCAGGAGGTCACAGTCACTCATCTCAGGGGTGTTCATGGCCAAATGGTGCATGTAGCTTTTGGAGGGAGGCAAAATGCCCAGGATCCGCCACAGGATCAGGAAGTAGTACTGAAGGGCACAGGCTTCCTAAACACAGGAACAGTTGGGAAAATTAGTGCAGAAAGACTGCAGTTTCCATCATTACAGCTACTGAAATATCTCCTCAGGGACTCCACACTCCTGCAGGTGTGCCAAATCAGATGAACACATTCTGGACAGAGTTTCCGTCATACTAAACAATAAAATATGCAACACAGGAGTGAGAAAAGAAAAAGGGAAAATGATAGAATTTTCTCCTGTTTAATCGTGTTCTAGCTACACCTCCTGGAATTACCATGGACTTACAGCAAGTCTGAAGCACATTATGAATTAAAAACTCAAGAGATGAGCAGCCACCACGAACACTGTGGTTAGGTAGGAGATTTTTAAGTTCTTCATTACTCCAAGTCCAAAATACTTTGGTTAAATACTTTGCTTGAAAATACTAAGTTTGAAAACTTGTTATGCCTCAACACAGGCAGCAAGACAGTCTTACCAGTGCAGTGACATTTTTGTTCTCCCTCCTCCTGAGTGTATCAAACTGAGAGCCAGCAGCCAGTAATGAGGTGAGGGCTGAGTAGAGCTCGTCATACTTTGTAGCCCTGGAGAAAAGCACCTCACAAACCTGCAGGAGATGACAAATCTTGCTTAGAAAAGCTCTTTAAACATTCAGAATACCCACAGCCCAAAAACCTGGCAAAATAAACTTCAGGGAGAAGTTCTGTTGGGACTGAGGATCAATGGACTGAGGATAAGCAGCAGGCAAGAGAAGGAGCCCATAACCCTGATGGCGACAAATTTAGTGAGGAAACAAAACCCAGGGGGAACCTGGAGCAAAGTGATGAGAAAAGAATTCTAATGCCACGTGCCTTTGCCTGAATCTCAAGCATTCCTGCAAGCACTACAACAGATCTTCATAGACTTTGCACAGTGCCTGCCCTGACATTCAGCTAGGGGTAAGAAGGAATCCCATGTTATTTTATCTGGCCACTCTTCTTTTCTCCACTTAGTGAAAGATTCCTGGTCCTGCTCTTTAATCAAATCTTTCCTTCTCGTCTGTTTTCTCTGGCACTTGGCAAACCCCCAGTAAGTCTCCACCAGCAGTGCCATACCGTGCCATCCAGACGGTTCAGATCATCCTCAGAAGCTTCTGGAGACAGGATGCAGTAAAACCTGGGCTGTGGAGCTGAGTCTGGAAGGTGAGAACAAAAAAATAACCTTCAAAGTGGCAGTTTCAACAGGCCACATTGTGTTAGATTCTCTGCTCCATCCCCACAACCTTCTGCACTGTATGAGCACCAGCAGATTCCAAGCCAGCTCCATGACACATTACAGGTGCTCTGACCTGTGGCATGGGCAACCAAAGCTTTCTACTCCTACAATCCTGGCAAAATAAACACATACTTATTTTTAGTTACTTGCTGCATACTTCTAGAAGAGAACAGCCTTGAATTTTGTTCAATAAAACAATTCTTGCATTATTAGATGTATTTTACCTATTGTAACTATGGTCACTAAAAGCAGGAAAAGCTGCCCAAACCAAGGCACAGAAAAGGCTCTCATTTATTTATAAAAGCAAATCTTGGAATAAAAAATTCCTTACATTTTCTTTCTTACCTGATGAACAGTGTTTGGTCCAGTTTTCTTCCACTTCTTTAAAGCCATGATAAAGTGGGACAGATGTTCTTCTGCTGCTGTCCTGGGATCCACTCACCCAGCCAATGGGTGGAGTCAGCAAATTATACTGCACCTGAGTTAGAAAAACCAAACAAAAACCCACCCATGGCATCCTTGTCACTGAGAGATAAGGAGAAAATGCCACCTCACAGTGAAACAAACACGAAATAGAAACAGTCCTACTCAAATGACAACATTCCACTCCTCTGGGAGAAGCCCTGGACCCTCCCTGATGGTTTTTATTCTGGACTGAGCAGTTTAAATCCATGGCCAAGTTTCCCGCAATTGGAAAAACCAGGCACAAAGCACCATCTCATCCCATTAATAAGGACAGTGCCAAAAACCTCCATGGTGAAACAGTAAAGCAAGAAAGTACAAAAGGTATTCATGAAATAAACAGCCAAATATTCAATATTTTAAAGATATGGTGGGACAATCATCTTGTCCTTACTAGGATTTATTAAGACATTCCAACTGAACCTGCTGCTAGGAATAAACCATGATAATTAATCATTCCTTGGACTCTGAAATTTGGTAACAACATCAAAACTGATTTACTCACAAGGGTCATGGGAAGAACACACCAAATGATTGCCCATTACAGATTCCTGCTGGGTGACCAATTAAATCTCCAGCTGTCAAAATCTCACCTGCTCAAACAGGTACACGGGGGCCTTGGAGTACTGGTGGAGCAGGTAGTCAAAGACCAGCAGCAGCCGTGCCACGATAAGAGGCACAGAACTCTGCTGGGTCTCCATGTTTGCTGTCAGCTCCACAATGGTCTGGATACAGAGCATCATGATGGATCTGCGGCCCCTCTCTGAGAAATTGTGGAAAATGAGCAGCAGCAGCTGGAGATGCTCCACATTCAGATCTTCTGTGTCACTGGGGAGAGTCCCCTGCAAGGCGTTTTGCTTCAGGGTGCCCACAAACCTGGCAACAGGAGAGGAAGTTTGTCAAGTTTAGTTTTCCTTTTAGATCCCTCTTTAAAATCTCTTTAATTAGAAGTAATTATATTTTTCTTTTTACTGTTCTAATACTGGCAATTTCACAAATGTTCACTACATTATGTATTGGAATGACACTGTGTGAGCAGTAAAACCTTCACAAATTAAATCAGTGGCAAATATATTTAGTGGAAAATGGGAACAATCATTCAAATGGAGAAGGGGTGGTTCAAACCTGTTCCTTAGGAAAGGTTGTTTAGAGCTTTCAACCACTCAAACCCCTAATGGCAGAGAGGAACAATCTCAGCACCATCCTAGCAGGATCTACTAGAAATCTGCTGGAAAATAAGAGATTCTCCTTCCCTTTTTACAGCCAGCCTTGCAGCAATTCAGCCTCCTCCCCTCTAACTCCTGCCTGCAGCTCTCATTTCCTGGGCTCTGAAGGATTCCCCAGCACAGCAGACTGACCCTCTGCCCCTCCCAGCACCATGCAGATCCGTGATCAGGGAACACACACACTTCAGGGAACAGAGAATTTCCATTTGACAGGAAATGAGAGAGGTAAAAGATGACTGATTTCCAGCTCAACATAAAATGATCTCACCTTTCCCAGACTTTAAGGCATTCTGGAACGTCAGGATCTCCCTGAGCAGTGGCTTTATGCTGCCAAATCAAGAGGAGTCGGGACAGCACCGACAAACTTTGAGGGTGGATGTAGAGAGGCCACGGACCTTCAGAAAAAGGGGCAACTCCCAGCTGCTGGAGAAGCGTGTTCTGGAACAAAACAGGGGCTTGTTGGAAAGAGGCAAGTCCTGTCTGATGCTTTAATTAATTAAAAGTATGATGTGAGCACACAGATGACAATAAACAGCAGGGCTCTCAGCTGTGCTCACACAGCAATGCCCCTCCTGTCTCAAATACAGGGCAGAGCTACTGAGGGACACTCAATGCTGTCACTTTGTCACCTAAACACAACCAAGTGTCAACATCAAGACAGGAAAAAATGGCATTAATGAGCTTTTCTCATTCTCTGCAATTCCAGAGCAGGAGAGACTATGCTACTGTGTTCAGTATCTGTGAATCTGCAGGAAGAGCCCTTTGACTGATCACAGCAATATTTGCTTCTTTTCAAATGTAGTAAAAAGGCAGATTGATGAAAAGCCCAACGCTTTTAAAAATTAACAAACAAGAGAGTGTTTAAAATACAGCAGAAAACAGTCCACAAAGTATAGGGGTTGAATTCAGTGACAAGTGAAGGTTTGTAACCTCCATGACAGGGTTAAGTCAGGTCAGCCCATGACCCAGCAAAGAAACCTAGAGGCTACAAAGTTAGGACATTAAAGCAAATGGATTAATTTGATTCTCTCTTGAGAAATTCTAAGGCTTTTTGGCATCAGGCCTGACAGCAGAGCAAATCTGTAGGAATGTCTCTTGATAAACTCATGGATAGAGGCAACTCTCCAAGACAAAATACACAAACTCATTTCCTTCTCAGCTTTCATCACCTTCAAAGGCCACTGGATTAGTCTGAATGCCAGATGTTAAGTTTACACTGTGCAGGATGTTTTGTGCTGGATGACTGCAAAGGTCATTCAAACCATAGGAGCCAAAATATTCCAACCTCTTTTTGCAGAATATACTCAGGGCCAAATGGAACAAGCAACACACTGCTCAAGGTGTGGAGAGCCCATACAGAGGCATAAACAGACACCAACACTTCTCCATTTTTTAAATGCATTCAATCCCAGCTCACCTGCAGGGCAGGGGACTGAAGATCTGAGGTCACCAAGGAATGGTTGAAGTGATACAGAGCAGCAGCAAACTCCTCATCTGAGGTGCCTGTAAGACAGGGATCGAAATCCACTTACTACCGTTGCTCTCCAGTACTTAAAACTTTGACACAAAACTAAAAAAAAAAAAAGAGACCTCTGAGCTGTACAGCTCTACCAGAGAGCTCACTCACCCTTCAGGCCATCCTTGTCCACCTCCTTGATGATGCTTGCCAGTGTGGCCATGTGCTGCTCTGACAGGGACACGCTCAGGTAGTTGCGGATGAAGTTATTCCTGGAGTTCAGCATAGAAGAAGTGATAAAGTTCAAAATGTTTGAAGCTAGGCTCAAAAACTGAAAAGAAAAGAGAAACACACTATAGAAGCAACAAAGGCAGAAGGACAACATTCAACAAAAACTAAACCACCAGCAAAATAAATCAAATCCCTTAAACCTTCCCCACCCTGCAGTGGAGGAAAGGTGCACTCATGGCAATCCAGCTCCTTGCAATGTAGCCTGGACCAGGAGTGATTCCAGAACTCTCTGAGAAGGTTGGAAGCCTCCAACATCTCCACTGCAGTATTTATTTTTGTCTTTACCCAACAGAGCTGGAGCTAAAAGCATTCTATCAGCAAATCATGTCACTTGCAACTCTGCCCCCACTTTGCCTCTCCCTCTGTAACTGGAACAGAAACAATCTCCAGTCTCTGCTTCCCTGGCAGCAACAAATGGGGAGGAGAGAGAGGGAGAGGGAGAGGGAAAGGGAAAGGAAGAGGGAGAGGAAAAGGGAGAGGCCCCCAGAGCTCCCCGGGCTGAGCTCAGGCCGTACCAGCTCGGGGTCCTTGCGGCTGGCCAGGATGTTCCCATTCNGGTGGAGGGGGTGGTGGTGGGGCCACTTTCTCTTTGCTGGGAGAGATTGTCTCTTCAAACCACTGCCCCAGGATCGGTTCACTGTCGTCATCTAGCACACAGATAGGAACAGCAAAGCCATCCTGTTATAAGCAAATACCTCACAAAACTACCCAGCCTGAGAAAGATGTAAAACAGAATTTCAGTGAGTAGCCTTAAGGTGTCTGCTATCTTCATTTCTTCTGTCCAAATCACAAGGCAAAGTCCTTTCACAGAGGTCCAGCAGGAATTTACACAAAGAAATTATTTCCACTCTCCTCTTAAGCAAATACTGTCAAATCCCAGCCACTCAGGCTTCAGTTCACACAAAAGAGTGCAGTCAGCACTTCTGCCACACAGACCTTACAAACTGCTCTGCATTTTCAGTGTTCCAAGTCACAGTCTGAGAAGGCAACAGCACAGCAGCCAGGTTTCCATTAAATGTGCAAAGCAGTGTAAAACCCTGAGCTGCTGCTGCAATCTCTATTACCTTGGCTGCTGTCCTCCTCAGTGCTGCTGAAGTCATCCTCGTAGTAGGTGTTGGAGTCAGTGGAGGCACTGGCATCACTGCTCATGGAGCCCTTCCTCTGGCGCTGCAGGACACAGGCCTGAAGAGCAGCAGGACCAGGAAAATGTTAGGATTATGAAACAATAACTTGACTTCCTCATGCCTTTTAATTTTCTTCTACAAAATTTGTCTCTACTAGTTTATTAACAGTTTTTCAAGGCTTTAGTTGTACTAAAAATTACACAGGATGGTTGAAAATAAACAATGTACTTGTAAGCAACATTTGAAGTAACAGTTCTAATATAAAATCATCTGTTACCAGTGGAGCCTTTTCATCTTCCATTAAAATCACAAATACCACTGAACTTACAAAAAAAAGTGCATTTCCATTAGTACAAGTTTGTCAAATTTAGGAAAGAGGAAAGAGGAAAGAGGAAAGGCTCTGGCTGATGACTTTTGAAAGAAGAATTGTATGTTCTCAGCACAGCTCCAGTCTGTTGAGTGATGACAACCTGGAGTGGCTCAGCTCCAGAAGTTCTCCAGCTGTGTGCCAGTTCCTACCTTTCTGTAGGACGTGGAGAGCAGAGTCAGCAGCAGATTAGTGAGTGGCACAGAGTCTATGAGCCGCTGGATCCTCTGGATGGATGTGCTCTGAGCCATGATATCCAGCACTGCTGGAGGGCCATCACTCTCCCAGCCCTGGAGGACAGAATTTCAAATTGAATTGAAAGAAAGAGAAATTGGTAGAAGAATTCCAAATGCCATCAGTGGAGAAGGCAGAAATGTCTCAGAACAATGTCCCTGCTACCTGCATACCTTGTGCAACGCCTCCACTTGCAGATCTTGGAAAAGAGATGACAGCAATTTGATGGCATGATTTGCCAGCACCACTGACAGCACCCCAAACCCCTGATGCCTGCAGAAACAGAAAAGACAGAACGTCATTTCAGGGGAAAAATAATAAATACTAAATAAAGTGACTGCTTTGCTAAACTGGAGACAACAACTCCTCTTCTTTCCAAGGGAAAGGACTTGAATTGCAAATAGAGATAAAATTTCACGGGAGCAGCTGGACCCTGCAGTAGGTGCTTGCTGGGGCTGGTTAGAGCCCTGGCCAATGCTTCCTGCAGGGGTGTCACATACCCTTTGCCAGGTCCCAGCTTGGGAGACCCCACGCCCTCCTTAGTGCGAGCAATGATGTCTCTGACACGAAGAGCAGCCAAGGGATCCTTCTCCTTCCCCTTATCAGCCAAGGCCGTGGGGCTGAGGTTCAAGATGAGGAAGAGGCTGTTCAGCAAGCACCAAGCCCCGAGCAGCTGGAAGTTCTGATAATGCTATCGTGCCAAAAGTCATGGGGAAGGGGGGAGAAAAAAGCACCAAAAAGATAAAACACCATCAATCCAAATGCCAAAGTACAGCAGCACAAAAAGGGTGAAAAAGCTTCCTGAGATGGAAATCTTACCTCCCCCCCTGCACGGCGTGAATTGCTGATGGCCTGTCCAATCATTTCATAGATTTCAAGCTGCAAAGAAAGCCAAAACTACAGTAAGGAATCCCACCAGACAGCATCAAAAATAAAAACTCCAAATGCAATTCTATTTTACCCTCTACAATTAGCCACCCCTTTAACTCCTCCACCAGCAAGGGCAATGTCTCAAAATCATAGCTGTGTAATTCTGTGCTCTCTGCTTGCTGAGGAGGAAAACAATGAACACTCTGTTGTTTACTTACACATTTCTGTACAATAGTAGCAGCATCATTTTCATAATCTTCTTCTTTGGAGCTCGTCGACCCAGTTCGTACCTGTTGGGTGCTGCCCACGTGCAGGATGGCCATGCAGGTGGCCACGCTCACACCTGAGGGAAAACAAGTGCAGGGGACATTCTTAGGGCCAGAGAGGGACAAAATGTTCCTATTTAGCACATCAGGACAAGTTGTATCGAACATGTCCATCAGCTTGATGGAGCAGGGAATGCTCAGTATTACAGGGAAAGATTAAAAAATCTTTAGTACCCTCAAAAGAGTGAAGTTTTACCCTACAGAAACACAGGCGAGCAGTTAAAGGATGTAATGTTTTACCATGTAACTCAACACCATTTTTAAGACAATCTTCAGACTCGAGTGCCACATCTCCTTAAAGTCTCCCCCATATCAATTAAACACTCAGATTTTGGTGTGCTTAAAGCACTCCTGGGAAACAAGGCTGATTTGGGGCTATAACAAATTAAGCTGAAGCCTGAAGTAAAAATATATTATGCTCTGAATATAAAAAGAAAGAGCAGAAATTACAGGCTGTTAAGAAAATGTTGAGTCACTCAATCTTTTTCTTAGATACTGACAGGAACAGTAGCAGAACATATCAGTAAGAAGTTCAATATTAACCCGATCACCACATTGTGCTGCAGAGCTTCAAATCATGAGAAATAAAGGCTGCCTGTGGGCTGAGCCTCCAACACACAGGTAATAAAGCACAGCCAAAAGCTCCAAAAAAAGAGCCCCACTCACCTGCATAGAGACAGCTGAGAGCAAGAACAGTCACATCCTGGAGACGTGTGGGTGTCAGGGGCTCCAGCACGGGCAGGGACAGAGTGTCCAGAGCCATGGTGACATCAATCACCAGCGAGTGGAACCTGCAGGCAGGACACAGGGTGAGAACAGGCCAGAGAGGGCTGGCTGCCCTGCCAGCACACACAGTGAGCTCCCCCAGGCACAGGGAGATGGCCCAGGCAGGGCTGGCACTGACCCGTTGCGCACGGCCGTGGCGTCGGCCACCGTGGCCGGCATGATGAAGAAGGAGTTGGCGGACACGGCGTCCTGGAAGCGGTTGATGTAGCGCAGGAAGTACGGCAGGTTCAGGCACACGCGCAGCAGCTTCTCAGAGCCACCTGCCGAGCACAGCAGCAGGGCTGTGTGTCACTGGCTCAGCCCTAACGGTGCTCAGTGATTGACTTAATCGCTCTTGGTGGTGAGGAAATGCCATCAGAGATGGGGCAATAGGATAAAGAGTGTTTTCTAACAGCAGCTGCTGAAGGTGGCAGCCCCCACTCGTAAATGGGTGTCACAAAGCTCTGTGTCCACGTTACAGAGCACACCAGGTCCAGCTGGTGGGACTTGATGACCCCAAAGGTCCCTTCCAACCCTAACAATCCTGTGATTCTAATCCACATCTACTCAACAATCCAGCCCATAAGGTATTTCATACTATCCACCTAATTTACCCCTCCAAACACAAATACACCGAGCTCATCTCTGCAATTCCAGCCACATCCTCCCCTGGCAATCACCAGGCAACTCAGGGAACCCTTTAGGTCAGAGAGTTTCTTCCCACTCCAAGCTGTGAGATGTAACACTGGAGAGACATTTTTCCATTTTCTTTTTTGGCCCCAAGCTAGAAAGCAGATTCTCACCAAGCTCTTGCAGGCTGGCCACATTCTGAGCAATGAATATGCTCTTGGTCTTTGTTGCAGAGGTTTGATCTGTGGCAGCTTGATCGTCGCTCTCTCCTTCCACCTGAAGCAAGCACATACTGAACATATTACAGAAGCACTAAAAACACACATTATTTCTCTAAGTCTCTGAACAAAAGCAAGGTGTACCAAGAGCACAACTTCAAACACCCATGGATGTCACTGAAAGTTGCATTCCATGAGGAAACAAATCCAGTGTTGCCAATACAGCACAAACAGTATTTGACTGTTTGCCATTTATCCCATACAAGTAGGATTTATGTACTTAAAGGTTCTCTTTACACCTGTATCAAGAAGTACCACTCAGAGCCCTCTGTCCCTCCCTGCACTGGGTTAATAACGTTGAAATTCAGACTGTTTCTGTTTTAGAGGTTTTTTACCTGTGTCTCTGTTGTGACTGATGGTGATGACGAGACTCTGGGGTTAAAGACTGATGTCAATTGGTTGAGGAAGTTCATCTGCACTTCCTTCTGTCTCAGCTCCGGGCTCACCGGGGAGGCCAATTCCTTCTGGTCCTCAACTGCAGGGAAAACAACAAACCCCCATTTCAGACAGCAAACCTCAGACTTTCTGTGCCCAACTCCAGTGCTGCAGTGAAGCACACACAGCTGAGCCCCCTCCCTACCATCAGAGAGGGTTTTGACAGTCTGAGGCAGCTTGGCTGATTTCATCATGGCTGTGAAGGTGATGATTTCCGTCCGGTCCAGGCGGCTGCAGCCCGTGCACAGCCCCTTGATCAGCAGAATGAGGTGTTTCTACAGAAAGCACAGACATCAAGGATCATTGCAACTCTCGATTCCAATCCCTCCTTCATATCGTTTACTCTTAGCAGATGGATTAAGGGTAATGCAACTTCAGCTGGTGAGGCCACTGCAACAGTTCTGAGCCACTCTGATCTCCCCTGAGGATGGAGACACATCCCTGACTGCAGGTAATCCAGGTCACTGACACTGCCTGTGCTTCCTATGGAAAACACCTGGAAAAGCTCTCCCTGCTGTGACACACCACATTACAGGAACTCTCCTCACAGGCCTTCCCTCTTTCAAATATATTTAAGCTTTCCCACAAGACAGAAATACAAGCAGGCAAGAAAACACCTTTAAAAAGTCAAAAGACAGCTGTGATCTAGGTTGTTGCACAAAACCAAACCAGAGTGTAAGAAACTGGAACTGAATTAACCAAGGCTTCAGGTCACCTTTATTTCAAGTTGTGAGCGAGGTTTAATTCTGAGTATAGTATGCAGAGGGAAGATTCAGCAGGAATCAGAGTGTACCTAAGTGTACACCTTAAATATTTTAAGAGCTTCATTAATTCTGCTTCATGCATTCAATGTTAGAGCAGGTATTTCAGAATTAGAGCCCAAAGCCCATTCTCACACTGAGGCTGGCCCAGAAGGTCCAAACCTGTGCTCACCTGTGAAACAGCACATGCTTCGTCTGGGTTCTCAAGGCGCAGCAGGGAGAATTCAATCAGGACTTTACAGGCAGCTGCCACTGACTGCAGCTGGTTCCTGGGTACTGAAAAAAGCAGATCCTTGTACTCAGAGTAAGTTTGAAAATATTCCAGTGTAAAAAGCTCCAAATGGTGTCAATAAAGCAGGATGCTCTGCAGTGTGGGTACACACTCCATCTCTCCTGCCTAACACAGATGCAATATAAACTCAGGCTCATTACAATGTAACCCAAGAAATGTCAGCAAAGCGAGGATAATTCCTTCTGCCAGACAGGAATTCAGACAGATAAAGCAGTTTCCCCAGCAACATTATTTAATGCTGACAGAAGCGCTGAAGAACATGAAACAAGTTCACAAAGCCCATTTTTTTGTTGAAATTGCTAAATTGTCAGCCAAAATAACAGAAAATATTTTGAGTCACAATGTTTTGATCATTAACTCCAACACAGTAACATAACTACAAGAAGCCCTGAATGGGTTGGGTTGGAAAGGACTTTAAATCCCATCCAATCCCACCCCCTGCCATGGCCAGGGACACCTTCCACTATCCCAGGTTGCTCCAAGCCCCATCCAACCCGGCCTTGGACATTTTCAGGGACAGCAGGGACAACTGCTGAAGGATAATCTAAAAATCCTGAACACTGTTTAAACACTTGACCAAAATTAAATCAGGTCAATGAATAATCAGCCAAAAAGGCAACGCTGTCCAGTTGGTGGTGGCCAAATACTCCCATCAACAAGCTTCCCTTCACATCAGAGCTGACATTTCATGGTACAAAAGCCAGCAGTGCTGTCCCCAAAGTCTGATTTAGCAAGGAGGCAAAAAACAAATACAAAAATCAACAGTTCTGATTTACTTTTACTGCATCCAGTCATTACACAGGAGCAAAAGAAGCAAAGGAACACTTACTGAGACCACACACAGTAGTGATGTAGTGCGTGGAAAGTGCAACGAAGGAGGAGTAAAAAGGCTCGTACTGCTTGTCATGGTGCAGGATCTCAGACTCACTGCAATGGAGAAGGGGACAGAGGTCAGCCAGACCCAGCACAGCAGCAGCACCACCCAACAGCCCAACGTGTCCAGTGACAGGGGCAGGGCAAGGTGACAGCCCTGGGAACACAACCCTCGTGTCCCCAGGACTGAGTCCTCCAGCAGCAGCCGGATCATGGCATCAGCATCACAGCCCACACAGGAAACGTAAGGAAATATTGTGCTGCCAGTGCTTCTCCTCCACAGCATCAACAGGTCAGGCTCTACCAGCTGCACTCCCTGCCAGAGGCTCATTAACCTTTAAGTTGTTCTAAAGTCAGCTGCCCAGAGAGGCTGCACTGCGTGTTCTGCTAACGCTGGCAGGATCTGCCAGGCCTGGAGCACAGGCAGTCCCTTCCCACCGTGGCACTGAGGCAACTGGAGCTTGTGCAAGTCTGCAGATCACAGGGATCAAACCAGGCAACTGCAGAACCACAGCAGACACAGGCACAGCGCCTGCCACCAGCTGGGGACGGGTTTGGGTAGGAAAGGCAGAGTCCCTGAGGCTTCTCAGCTACACTCACTGTCTCAGAGATCAGCCTCTTATGGCAGAGGTGACACCCTAAAGGTGTCCCACCACACCCCACCTGCCCAGACAGAGAACACAAACTGCTCTGCCTCCACACCCACTTCTACCTCTCGTTTTTCCTGTGACAAGACTAAGGGATGTGCATATCTGCCTGGTAAATGATCATACACTTTCTTTCACATTTTCATGCAGTGCTGTGAACAAGCACACAGGAAGAACAGATTATTAGACTCAGCTTCACTCTGCCTCTCCAAACCCAGCCAGGCTGGGTTCCCCAACTCTGGAACTGAGGTTATTCCTGGAGGGCAGGTGGGGAGCAGAGGGCAGCAGCCCATGGCACAGGCTGTACTCAGCTCCAACCATGATTTCACCATTCCCTGCTGACCTGAACAAAGCCCAGTTTATGCCCAATCACCTTCCCTTTTTCCACCCTAAGCCATCATTTCCAGCTGTAACAGGAGGTGCAGCTGAAACAGAAACAACTCTGGAACAGAACAATTTCTCCACAAAAATGAGCAGAAAGAAATACCCTTCAGCTTTGTAGTTTGATTTCCTAGGTCTGAGGGCTTATTTAGTCTGCCTAAAAAGCTGAAATAGAAAAACAGAAAATTAAGAGAGAGGCTTTATTGGAAGATATTCAGCAGCGTCACATGACTGAGTTCCAACACCTCAGGCCTCACCTCACTCTCTCCTGCCAGAACTGCCCTGGTGAGGAACAAGCCCAGAGACTGAACATGCAAAGCAGAGTCTGTGCTCTCTCCTTTTCAGACATTAATTCTGCTCCCCAACCTCTCAGGCCCAACTCTAAGCCAGCAGCACTAGATGTCTGTAAGTATTGTTAAGAGAACAAATTAGAACCATTTGGGAATAACAGAGTACAGGAGAGGCTGACAGCTCCTAAATTACTGCATAGGTCAAGCTGTGCACCGCACTCTGCCCACAGGGTATAAGGAACACAGAGGTGCAGAATCCAGCACGTGATAGGGATTGGGCAATGAGAGGGTTGAGTTCTATTAAAACAGGCTGTGGATGCCATGATAATGCAAAGTGGAAGGCAGCAGTCAAGTAATCATCAATCCTTACAAATAACCATTGACAGAAGATAACAGCTCAATCTGGGACGTGCCAGAACGTTATTCTGAGTATACAGTGAGATTTAATAATGACTTTTCAGCCTCTGCGCTGTGCTTTATTGCTTAGAGGTGTTTTGCTTCCCAGGGAAGCTCATTGCTCAGGCTGAGGAGAAGCCTCTGTCCTTATCACCGTTAATCAGCACCAAATCCCAGCTCCTGCCTGGGCTCTGCTCCCCAGCCCTGAGCAGCCCCAAACACACCCTGCCCTCGGGGCAGTGGGCACAGAGCAGCCTCCTCCTCCTCGGGAAGGGACTGCTCCAGGTGCAGTTCCCCCTGTGGAAATCCCTTCCCCAAAATCCAGCCTGGAGTGACTTCACAGAGTTCCTCTCCATCTGCACCTGTCCAAGTCAGCATTTGCATCATTTATGTCAAATAAGGGTCTAATTTCTGTCAATTCTTGAAGGCACCTGCTAACAGAGGAATACCAATAACCTGATGATGCTTAAACTCATAAATGAAATACCAGAGTAGTTAAAGAAAGGAGTTTATTGATTTATTTTTGAAAGAATAATACCAGTGATTTTGCTGTCATTGCACCAAGTTTATTTAAGGGGAAATCCAACCACTTTGGGGTTGGCTGACACCATCAAGAGCTGAACTTCTGCCTTCTAAAAATAACCTGAACACATAAAAGACTTTCTGTGAGAAATCTAAAGATAGATTCTCGTTCAGCACAGAAAAGCGCAGCTCCAGACACGAACAAGATGAATTTATTCCTTTGTCATTTAGCACGCCATGCCAAGGCACGAAACAAAAATTATCATCCTGCAAGAGCCCAAATCCTGCCAGACCACCAGACAGACAACTCCAACCTCAGGCAGTGCTGCTTGAAGGCAACAAACTGCTGTCTCACGTGGAAAACAGGACCAACATTCCCTCCAAAGGAGGAAACAGCCCTCTCCCAGAACTCAAGTGGATCCACTGAGTGTCCCTGGGATAGCTGGATGCAACACTCCTCTAATGAGCCTCGGGCACAGGGACAGCAGAGCTGCCCGGGGAAAAGGGACACTGGAATGGTCCCTAAAACAAAGACTGGCCAAAGAACTGCCCAAAGCCATCAACATCGAGCGTACAGCTCCTGGGGGAACAACTGCTCTGTGTGTGCAGGCACAGAAATCCTCGAATCAACTCTCTGAGTCTGAAGCATCCATTGCACACTCAGCCATTCTACACTAAACAAAACACCACAAGGCTTTATTTTACCATCTTCCTCAGTGCTGTGTTTATTTTATGTTTCCTAACAACTTATGGTGGCCGGGGTTATATCTCTAAAATTGAGCATGACGTTGTGGCATTCACATCTCGTGTTTTAGACCATAAAACAAGCTGTAAGTTGAATTAAGTCGCTGCGGTGGGTACTCTTATGCTCTGACTCCAACCTGTGCGGTTAGACAAGGCAGACTTGGTTTGGTTCTGCTTTATTTCGACTTAAAATAGGAGAAGCATTGCAGTGGTAAAGAATTAAAGGTCCCCCCAGAGCCCGGTGAGACAACACTTCCCACGGCCCAACCGGGCAAACTGTGACACGCCTGGACAAAAGCAAAACCACAAGAACAGTCCCGAAAGCTCTCGGCGGGCGCCGGTCCGAGGTGCTGCGGCCGGACGAGCACCCTCAGCCCGTTATGGGGCCCGAGGGCACCTCCGAGAGCTCCGGCCCAGGGACAGCGGGAGGAGCCGGGCACGGAGCTCGGGCTTTGCCCGGGCAGCCGCAGCCCTACCGCCTGCCCTGCCGGGCACCGGGCACCGAGCCGGGCCCCACCTCAGCCGCCCCTCAGCCGCTCCCGCAGCGGCACCCCCAGCGCTCCCC
>VWYP01018560.1:253011-273783 GCA_013400435.1 Pycnonotus jocosus | reverse complement strand
GGCGCGTGCGCGGCGCGGGGAAGGCGGGGAGGGGGCCGCGCATGCGCCCTGTGCGCGCCCCGCCCCCGCGGCTGCCCGGGGGCAAGGGAGCGCTTGGAGCGGCCCGAAAAATCATCCAAAAACCTTCCAGAATACTGGAATAGCGAAAAAACCACCCGCTTCAAGGGCCCCTCAAAATATTTAAATAAGGAAATAACCCTCCCACGTAAATACCAAAAAAATCCCCACTTAAACAGCCGAAAATCCCCACTTAAGTAGCTGAAAACCAACTGAAATAGCCGCATAAGACCACTTAAACAGCCCCAAAACTCACTTTAATGGTGCCCAAAAACCACTTCAATAACCCCCAAGACCCCCTTAAATAGCCCCAAATCCCCATCTATACAGCCCCAAACCCCCTACCTAAATATCCCCACAAAATCACTTCACTAACCCCTAAAACCCACCCAAACAGCCCCCCCCAAACCCACTCAAAGAGCCACAAATGCCCACTCAAATAGCCCCCAAGGCCCTTAAATAGCCCAAGAAACATTTCAATAACCCAGACACAGCCCCTGCTCCGCAGCTTTATTTTGGGATCTGGACACTGAGGGAGTGGGGGGGACACGGCCCATTCCTGGGGGAACAACCCGATGCCAAACCGGATCTCAACAATTCAAATCCACCGGGTTCAGAGCCGTGGTCCCGAAGGAAACGCTGAGAGGCTCCTCCCCCCGAACCACCCCGCCTTTACACTCCAAAAAAGGCAGGAAAATTTAGAAACAAATGTGAATGAACCGATGTTGTCATAATAAATAAAGAACGTGGAGAGACTTTAGGTTCAAATTCTTCCCACTGCTCTGCAGCTTCGTCAGTGGCTCCATGAGGCCGTTTTCCAGTGACAGATACCCAATTCTCAACATTTTTCCTAAGGAAATCACCCAAGGTCCCTTCCTCACACCAGCAGCTCGTTACCACATCTCCACAGCCAATAATCCTCCTCTCTGCCAGATGTGGAGCACAGTTGGCACCAAGGCAGAGCCCAGGATGAGCAGGACACACATCCTCAGGATTCTCTTCACCACCATCAGGGAGACACTGATTTGGGGATTTTAAGGGAGGTTTGGGACCTTCTTTTTCAGTCAGAATAGACTAAAAAAAGTCTCAATTTTTCATCTCTTCCATTTCTCCTCACAGGAGACACGTGGGCAGTGCAGGTTTTGTTCCAGCAGCAGCTTTTCCTCGCAAAATATCTTCCAGCCAAATGGAATAGAGGCGTTTGGATCCATCCCTCGGGGTGGGGCTGAGATCCCAGCCCAGCTGCTCTCCAGGCTGGGCCTCCCTCAGCGCCAGGCTCTGTTCAGCAGCTTCACCTGGGCCAGTCTCTTGGTGATCATGGTGGCAAAGACCAGCCCAAACAGGACACTGCTGATCAGCACGTAGTCATAATCGTCCTTGAGCACATCAAACTGCTTGGAGGGGTAGACACGGGTCTGGAAGATGTCCAGCCCATAGGCTACAACCTGCAGAGGGGAGATCAGGAGCTGGGGATGCAGCTTGGAGCATAAAAACTCCAAAATGATCTGCACAGGGTTGATGGAAAGGAGTGTGGTGCGGTGGGAGTTACAGAGGTCTCTGCCATGGGCTGGAATCCACCCCCAAATTCCACACTGAGGCCTCCACCCTGCACTCACCAGGCACGTGGACTCGAGGCCAGAGGGGGCTGTGTAGATGCCCCTCATCCTGGAGATGGTCTGGTTGTAGTTGATGAACCTCTCAGCGTGGATCTGCACGTCTGGTGAGTAGGGGATCAGGTTCTCCTCCCTGCAAGGCACCACGAGAGGCATCAAACCCCAGCCAGGCAGCACACAGGGGATGCCATCAGTGGCTCCTGATTATCAAAAGCTAAGCTAAAACAGCAAATTTGGGAGCTTTTCCCAGTGCAGACTCATCCTTGCTGCAGGATGAAAATCAAAGGCTGGGTCCGGCTAAAATGTAGCCATCTTCTTCAAGGCTTCCAAAGTTTTAAAAGTAAGTGTAACTGTAAAAAATCCAGTTCCTCTGACTGCTCCTCCCTGAGAATACAGACACCAGGCTACTTTAATGACTGAGCTGCTGTCATACAGCAGGTAACTTGTAATACAAATGCATCTCATCATCACAGACTGGGAACAGAAGCACAGAATCCTTCAGGTTGGGAAAGACCTCCAAGGTCATTGAGTGCAACCTTTGACCTGAAAGAACTTCCCTTCATTCTGTGCCAAGACTGCTCTGAATCCAGCCAGGACAAGTTGTTCCTCTTCACACAACTCGTGACACACAAAATCCAGCCCTCCTCAGAGCCCAGGAAGAGAGGTTCTCACTCCTTCCCTACCTGCTCTGCTCCGTCGGGATCTCTGGGCGCCGAGGGTCCAGCAGAGCCTTGGGAAGGGACAGGATGGCCCCAGAGGGAAGTCCAACTGTGCATTGAAGGAAAAACATCTTAAACATCACAGAATCCCACAACAGCTGGCGTTGGAAGGGCTGTCTGGGGCTCAGCCAGTCCAACCCCTGCCCAGGCAGGGTCACCAGGAGCAGGTGACTCAGGAATGCACCCAGGTGGGTTTGGAACCTCTCCAGAGAGGGACACTCCAAACCCTCCCTGGGCACCCGTGCCACTGCTCTGCCAGCCTTGAGTGAAAGTTCTTCTTCTTCATATTGGGGTGAAACTTTTCTGAGTTTTAGATTATGGCCTGACAGCATTTCCTGACTCTCCTGGTGCTTATCCCTGCACTTGCAGGAGTCTAAAACAACCCCCAGGCACGACCTTTTGGGCAGCAAAGTGCGTTTTGCTTGGATTTCAGTGCTCCCCTTTCCCTGAGCAGGTACTCACTGAGCAGGTGGCGGCTGGTGATGCCCCTCTCGGTGATGGTGGCCTCCATGGCACTGATGGCAGAGGGGAAAATGTAGGATTGCTGCAGCACCTGGGGCAGGATGGGGCGGTCCAGGGAGCTGAAGGCTGTGGCGTTGTACTGCTCTGTGCCCTCGTAGAGCTCCAGCACCGTGAACTCGTTCCGCCGGGCCTTGGTGTTCCAGTACTGGTACTGCAGGGAGGAGTTCCAGGAACAAACAAACAGTCAAGGATACAGGAAAATCACAAGGGTGGGCACTAAACTGCCTCCATGCAGCTTCAGGAACTGCCCCAATACCAAAAAGAGTTTTGCTTTTTATACATTTTCCATATATCTGTAGCTCTGTAAATTATCATTATATAGTTATACAGCTCCTTACCTGACTGTAGCACCTTCCCACCTCTCCCTTAGATTTCAGAACAATAAGCTAACCTTGCTGGAATCTTATTTAGTCTTTGCTCTATAGTGAGCCAAGGACATCTCATTTTTTTTTTCTTGTATCATAGACATAATAAATGGAGGGCTAGAAGTTAGAGGGGGCTTCAGTGGGGGCAGAACCAAAAGGGGGGATTGCTTAATTAAC
Organism: Pycnonotus jocosus; assembly: GCA_013400435.1. Lineage (NCBI taxonomy): Eukaryota > Metazoa > Chordata > Aves > Passeriformes > Pycnonotidae > Pycnonotus > Pycnonotus jocosus. The sequence goes on along the minus strand of VWYP01018560.1, from coordinate 270,330 downwards.
TGTCCCTCCAACTGGATGATTTCTGTTAAGTATGCTAATTTGCTAAACTTTACAGAATAGTCAGAATCCTGCACTACACGTGCATTTTGCCACGTTTGCACTGTGAATGACCTTCATTACAGGTCACTGCTTTTTATCATCTTAGTATCATTCTGCTGGTGATTCCAGGGGTCCCCCCAAACAAGAAGCAGCTCTCACCACCACCCAGTTCTCCGAGTGCACCATGTGCACGGGCCCCTTGGCCTTTTTCTGCACGGAGGAGTGGATGATCCTGCCCGTGACCCCGTCCATGAGGTAGATCCCAATGAAGGTGCGCTCGTGGTGCGTGTCCGTGCTCTCGGTCACCACGGCCAGCAGGTTGGGGTTCAGGGACTGGGGACAAAGGAGAAACACCTGAGACCCCCTTTCAGTGCCACAGACACCTCCTCTCTGCTCTTCATCTGCCACTGAGCATATTGTGAACTCAAGAAATCAAGCTGTTATTTCCCCAATATTTTTGACGGACTTAATTGCTGCACGAAAACATTTTAGGAAAGAACCCTCCAAAATGAGCGTTTTTCTACAGAGACACTGCTGCCCATAAAGAGAAACTGGCACCACAGGGGAGCTCATCCCAATGAGGCAGCAGGAAATGGTACTGGGATCTTCCCACGGGATAACCTCTCGACAAAAAGCCAAGGCAGAGCTGCAGCAGCACCTTGTAGAGGACGCTGCGGTCGCCCATCACGCGGCCCTGGGAGTGCACGTGCTCGTTGGACCTCTTCCCTTTGACAGCCACAATCCTCTGCACCTCCGTGGGGATGGCCACCTCCCAGCTCTCCTCTGTGCTCAGGTCCTGCAGGGAAAAAGTATGTGGGAGCTTGGATCTCACCCTCCAAGGACACCATCTCCACCAGCAGGATGCAGATTTCCTTGCTTTAGGATTTCTGAAGTTTCTTCGGTGCCTTTTGAGGCTGAACATTGAGGTTCTGAGCAAAGCTCCAAGAAGGGAACTGAGATCTGCCATTATCCACGGGGCATTCAGCAAGTGCAATGGGTCTTCCATACCTTTTTCAGCCTGAATCCAGAGAGTTTTCCCTGCTCAGCATCAACTAGGTAAAAATAGATGGAATGGGCTATTTCTTCTAACTGGCGAAGGACGTTTTTAGTGGCTGGGAAAGGTGTAACCTGGAAAGGAAGAATGCAAACACAGGTTAAAAACAACTAATACAGACAAAAACCCCACCCTGGAATGAACCAGAAAGATTATTTCCAACATATTTATCGAGATAAGGTCTGTCTTACTAGAATAACCTGATAGTTTTGTGTGAAATGTGGCTCAATGGCTTTTTTTCCCCATCTTGCTCCAAAAGGGAGGGGAATAATTAACCAGAATGTGAAGAAAACTGCCTCCAGGCAAAGCAACTTACCTTGTACTCATCATCAATCAGGAGCAGCACTTTGGCATAGTCTTGATCCATGATAGGCAGAAGCAAAGTCTGGAGAATTGGACGTTTCAGAACAGGAGGAGCTACTTGGCTTCTCTTCCCAAAGATGGGGTTAAAGACGTACAGAAAACTCATTTTGGTTTCCTGAAAAACACAGTAAGTTTTGCCTCTTGCTTAAGTTAAAAAAAAAAAAAATAAAAAAGGTGTTTTTTAACTGTTACTTGCTGATATTGACTATTTGTGCCCTGGGTTCAGCTACTCCACACTGAAGGTATTCTGTTAGGACACACACATTTGTCCAAACATTTATCCCACATTTGTCCATAACCACCATGATCATTTTTAAGTTTCCTACGCTTCTGTGTCTGCTTCCCCCCAGATCTTTCTCTCCTGCCATCCCCACATCAGTGACAAGCAGATGATGCCCAAGAAGATGATTTTATTGCCCAGTGGAGGGGCAGGGAAAGGGCCTCACCTTGTCCTTGACGAGCAGAGTGCACTGTGGAGGGTGGGGGAAATGGGCTGTTGTTCTCTGCACCATCAGCTTGAAGGAGGAGCCTGGTTTCACATTCCTGAGGTATTGCTTCCACAGGATGGTGCCAGAACTGCTCTCAATGCCAAAAAGCTAAGGAAAAACATGTGGGAAAGCTGAAGTTTAGGAAAAAAAAAAAACAAAAAAAAAAAACAACTCTCCCATTCAGGCACTGCATTGTCCTCTGTCATATCCCAAAGAAAGCTGAGTCTCAGTCCCTCTTTAAAGCCACCACAAAACATCCTGTGCATCTTCCCATTATTTCTGCCCAAGCCTGGGTAAAAAACAGAGTTTCTATTCAGAATTCAGAGCTGAGACTCTTTGCTCCAGCCTAGAAACACATTCCTGTCCTGGCCTCCTCACCTTGCCCGAGGCAGTGACCATCACCATCATTTTCTGGAGGTTGAATTCATCTCTGGCCAAATTGTCAATGTTGATCTCGTTTTTAATCTGGCTCCGGGGCTTCCTGGCATCGTAGAACATCTTCCAGAGATGGGCAGTCCAGGCTTGCAGCAGGATCAGCTGGGATGAGAGTCTCTTCAGGAACATTCCCAGCAAACCATCTGCAAGTGGCACCACGGTGACAACAGCAAGGAAAACACACCTAACCCTAACACCTGACCCACCCCAGAGCTGAAATTGTGGTGTCAAACGCTGCCATGCACAAACCTGGGTAACTCCCTGCCTCCTCCTCCGCAGGAAGTTACAGTTGCCATTTCTGTGACAGACTCTGGCATTTCCCAACCTTCCCCACTCCACACTCATTCCAAAATATACCCTGATCTACTGAAAGCAAACCTTCATGCAGAGGATTTTGTGTTCCTGTGCCCACCTACAGCTCCCCCACCCCTACAGAAATCCCTCTGCACCCAGGAATTACTCAGAGGAATTAAAAATACTTAATTCTGCCCAATCAGGGGTTTGTATTCAACTTCCTAAAGTAACCAAAACACTGGATTTCAACTCTGTTTCAGGCCCTGAGGAGAGCAAGCAGAGGGGACCAGTGGCACCAGGAAGCATTAGGCAAGAGCAGAGCACACTCCATGCAGGATGGGGTTACCTTGGATGGCTGCATCCAGGACAGCAAGGAAAGACAAAACAAAGCAAAAAAAAAAAAAAAAAAAAGCTATTGGAAATGAATCTTCCAGAAAGAGTCACAGGAAACATTCAGGAGACATGGCCAAAATCCCTCCTACTGCTGCTGACTGGTTTTTTTTAAGGTAACAATGTAATATATTTATGTCATCTGGATTGGATTTCCCAAGTTTAGACAGAAAAGGGTTTATTTCTGCTCATTTTAATTGCCATCAGTAGAGATTTAAATTAATCTCTCAGCTCAGAGTAAACAGGAAACAATAAACACATTTATTTAGGAAGGAAAACAAACTCACAGAGGTAAATCTGTTAAACTCACCTGCTTTCTTTCCAAATTCTCCCTCCAACTCAGCCTGGGCACCTGTCAGAGGCAGATCCACCATCTCCAAGCTTACCACCTCTGCCAGAGACTCCTCTCTGCTCCACACAACTTTTCCTGGAAAAAAATAAGAGCAGAATATTGGAAAAAATCAACTTGATATTTGGGAATTGACTCACTCAATGTAAGAGTATCTTTTCAGTGCAACTCTGAAATGTAGATGATCTCTTAATGAAATGCAAAACAGTGTATAAATATCTAATGTCATTAAATTAACTATTTCATAAAACACAAATACTTCATGCAACAGGAGCCATTTCTGAGAAGAAAACTTCAGGATCAGCAAAAGCAATCTGGGGCTTTAAAAGGGTTCCAGCCATTGAGTCTATTTAAAATCAGAGATTCACAATGTGAACTCCTGGATTGCTTTAGAACCCTGGAAAACTCCTCTTGCTGAGATGGGACTTTCAACCCTTTCTGCAAATTTACATTTTTTGCCATGAGAACCTTTTCTGGAAATCTTTGAGGAAGATCTACACCAGCACTTACACTCTCATCCCACAAAAAGAGTTTTGAGATCTGCAGAAACCCCCTGAAATCCAAAGGCTCTGCCCACACCAAGCAGGGCAGAATTGTTTGTCCAGGTGAGGGTGAAAGAGTCTCCTGTGTCTTTCATGGGACTCAGAAGAGTTAAATTAATTTTTTCAGCTTCTAAGGAAAGTAATGATAAAATATAATCCTTGAGGACACCGAATTTTCTCCTGGTGAGTGTTACAAATGCAGGAAGCTGTTTCTGGGAATCACCTGGCTGCTGGAGGAACATGAGCATGTGGTCCTCTGTCTGCACCAAGGCTCGATAGCCCACGGAGTCATCCTTCTTCAGGAAAACTTGGATGTACAGCTGGGAGAAAAACAAACAAACAAACAAACAAGGCAAGGAAAACAGTGAGATTAGCATCACATCATCTCCTTGAAGAAAGCAGAAATCAGGTGAAACCAGAGCAAGCAGGGCCATGCTGTAATCCCTGGAATGCTTTTCCCTTGGCTGAAGGGCTCCCATCATGCCAAATCAGGGAAGGGAGGGCACAGCAAGGGTGGAAATAACCCCTCCCTGCTCACCTGCTGTGGCCTGGCCCCTCCTTGCTCCAGGCTAAAGGTGATGGTGGTGTCCAACAATCTTTGCCCAGTTTCAACCAGGTAGAGGTTTATGTTGTAGGTTTGATTGGAGCAGGTTAAGGAATCCTGTAGCAACAGGGCAGAGAGCAGGGGTTACACACACACCACACCAAATCCTGCAACAGGATTCCAGCAGAACTCCATGTCCAGCAAAAAACAGAGCTTCAAGATATTTTCAGGCTGTATTTTTAGGTTGTATAGCTGGTTTAAGACCTCTGGCATTCTGCTCCTGCAGGTGAAGGAATAAAATGGACTGACAAGAACTGAGGAATCAGAGCACCCCATACCTGCCTCCGGGCATCCTGCAGAGTGCTGCCAGCATGGAGGCCATCAGAGCTTCCAGGTTTCTGGAGTGAGGATGAGAGGAGATGTAACATGGCTTCAGACACCAGCAAAGTATAAAAAATTAGGTTTTCAACTGCCTGACAAGTCTCAGCTTGCCTGTGACATCAGGCAGAAAACAGCTCTGTTCTGTTCTATTCTGTTTCTGATAAAAATGAAACTAAATTTGATATCCCCAAGAACTGAAACCCTCTGTGGGTCAGGAAAGCCAATTCCTTGTCACATGCCCACCTTCCACAGGGCTGAAAACAGGATATTCACTGAGCCAGGCACAGCCTGAGCTGGGTGTAATCAAGCCCTGCTTGTGCTGTCACTGAAACTCATCAAATCCTCCTCTTCCTCAAGGGGCTCCCCATCCCTGGGCCTGTGAAACACCAGTGGAACCCAGCCCCAGTGCACATCCCCAGAGCTGGGCTGGTCCCAGAGGACAGGAATTGTGCTGACCAGTTCATTCCTGCATGTCAGGACAGCAGCCACCGTCTTCTCCCCAGTTGTTGCAAAGCTCACCAGAGCTGCCTGGGAAAAAAAAAAAAAAGGGCAAGAAATCATTAAAAAAAAAACCCTTAAGAAACCCCCAAACCTCACCAAAAAGTACTGGTGAACTAAAGAAAACCATAGTTAAAAACAAATGAACTGTCACAGCCAAATTTTAAATTGTACTCAAAATCAAAAAGTACCTACTTCTTATAAAGGTGGGAGCAGTTGACCTGCCACAGGTTTTTGAGCCACAATGCCCAGAGTTACTGAGAGTTTTAACAGCTGCCAGCTAGCCCAGCAGTTTGAAGGATGTTCAGCTGCACTTGGCCCTGCCCCTGGTACCTGCTGGAAGTCCCGGAGGTGGCTGAGCAGCCCCTGCTTGTACTGCAGCAGGGAGAAGTGGCTTGGGGACAGCTGCAGGAAGAACTGAGTCCGTGAGGCACTGGTCACACTGGGCTGAGTGGCCAAGATCCTGGCCTGGAAGTCATCTGCAAACTCCAGCTCCAGGGACTGCAGGGGAGACAAGCACATGTGCTGAGAGGGTTGTCCTTCACTGGGACCAACACTTCTCTCCCCTCAGCAGCAGTCAGAGATTCCCTGAGTCAGAGGGCAGAGCAGGAGCAGGACAGTGCTGAGAGGGTTGTCCATCACTGGGACCAACACCTCACTCCCCTCAGCAGCAGTCAGAGATTCCCTGAGTCAGGGGACAGAGCAGGAGCAGGGAAGGTTGAGGCTCCATTGGAGCAAAGCTCAGAAGACATCAATCCAGAAGGAATAACAGACAAAAAAACTTTTCCATCCTTCCCTCAATTTACAGATCACAACCCCCCATCTCCAATCACTCCCCAGTTCACTGACAGACTGGAAAACCAGTTCCAGTTGGAAGCAGAGCAGTGGGGCAAGGAATTGCAGGGCTGCTCCTGCAGCAGCTCTCACCTGCAGCGGGATGTGCCTCATGTCCTGCTCCGTGTCCAGGGCGCAGACGTGCAGCGAGCGCGAGGCCGCGTCCACGCACAGCAGCACAGCCTCACCCACCACGGCACAGCAGCCCTGCAGGGCCCCCAGCCACGGGGCTGCCACCCTCACCTGCACAGAGACACAGCCAGGCTCAGCAGGGCACGGCCCTCACAGCACCCACAGCACACAACAGCAAGGTCAGTCCGTTATTTTTAGCCACAGCTGAGAAAAACTCGGTGTCAGCCTGAGGTTTATGGGGTAACCTGGACTGACAGCTGCCAGTCTAGTTCAGGCTGGCTTTCAGGGAAAACTCCGTGTCAGCCTGAGGTTTATGGGGTAACCTGGACTGACAGCTGCCAGACTAGTTCAGGCTGGCTTTCAGGGCATTCAGCCATGAATGCCTCAGGGAACCAGAGGGGTCTCTGCAGCACAACAATTGACTCCTCTACCCACCACAGTACAGGGTTGGCAGCCCATTTGTTCACATCAAATCCAGCATTTTGGCTTGTGTTGGTTTAGCACAGATGGTAAAAACTAATTAGTGGCTAAAGAGACTTCTCTCTCTAAAAAGACTAAATGAAAGATTGTTTCATAAGTAGTACTGACCTAGAGTTCTGAGTTTTGTCTCTTTACATTGCTTATAAGAAAGTAAACACTTAGGGGGAAGAAGAAAATTGTTTCTAAAGTTCCATTTTGATTATTATTTTCTTCTTTTAGTGTGTTAATAAATCTATCTTTGTACCCTTTAACTTAAGCCTGCTTACTTTTCTCCTCATACTATCTCATAGCAGAAAAAACACTCAAACCACACTAAATTTAACAAACAGACAGGCAAAAGTAAAACCATTACACGGCTCCAGTACCTGTTTTGTGATTTCTCCATCCTCCACATTGAATGTCAAGATGTTCAGGTGGCTCTGGGGAACGATGCCAACCACGTGGATCACTCCAGTCCCATGGGAATACAGCAGCTGGTACTGGGTGTTCTCACTGCAGGACAGGCAGAACCATGGAGCACCATCCTCTCCCACTACTGCTGACAGAAGCACGAGGCAGGTGCAGCCCCCTCCCCTCTGCCCCATGCCAGGGGCTCACAGCTCTCCTCAGAGGTGTTCTCACCTTTCTGGCAGCTGTTCCACCCACTTCTGGTGCCCGTTGGACAAGTAGTGCAGAGACAGGGCTGCCTTCTTCAGCACTGCCACGTACTTCACTGCCTCAGGGAGCCCCACCAGGGCAGCCCCCTGGAAACTGAGCACAGGCACGAGGGATTAGGGAATTATTGTCCTATTTTATCCTGGGGAAAGGGGCTGGAGCACCAGGAGCAGCTGAGGGAGCTGGGAAAGGGGCTCAGCCTGGAGAAAAGGAGGCTCAGGGGGGACCTTGTGGCTCTGCACAACTCCCTGACAGGAGGGGACAGCCAGGGGGGGTCGGGCTCTGCTCCCAGGGCACAGGGACAGGAGGAGAGGGAACAGCCCCAGGCTGGGCCAGGGGAGGGACAGGGTGGACAGCAGCAGGAATTTCCCCATGGAAAGGGTGCTCAGGCCTTGGCAGGGGCTGCCCAGGGAGGTTTGGAGTGCCCATCCCTGGAGGTGCCCAAGGAAGGCCTGGACATGGCACTCAGTGCTCTGGGGACAAGGTGAGGATTGGTCACAGGTTGGACTCGATGGTCTTGGAAGGCTTTTCTAACCTCAGTGATTCTGGGATTCTCTGCAAGGTTCAAGCGTTCATAAAGAACTCGCCCAAAATTTGGTTTGGAAACTTTAACTCTGACAAATCTTTCTCTACAGTGCAAGCCCAGACAGAGCCCATGATCCATTTTTTTCCTTCCCAGACCAGCACTGCAAGAAGAAAAATCCCGTGCAGACAGGAAATCCCACCTGCCAGTGTCCAGGGAGGTCTCCCAGTTCAAGCCCCCAATGTTGGTCTCCCAGGAACGCAGAATCCGCCCAGCATTGGACACAGTGATGGCATCTGGAGAGGAGGGGAATGAACACACAGCCCGCACCCACCACGGGCCAACAAAGGGATGGGTTCTGCAGGGCCAGCCTGTGCTCTAACGCCGGCTGCACACCCCAGGAGCCCCGGCAGGCAGCCCCTTACCCTGCCCGTGGATCAGCATGGCATCGATGGCTCCCTCAGGCGTGCCCTTGTCCACATGGCGCCACACTGCAAGAGACGGGCCCGGGGAGAGCGGCGTTGGTGCCCACCAAGGCGTTTGTGTGTTTGTTATTGAGTTTAACCCTGGACTGCTCAGAGAGCCAGCCCTCACACAGGGCTCGGAGCTGCGGCTGAGCCCGCCCACGTCCGAGAGCAGCGTTAACCTCCAGAGGAACACCCAGCACAGCCCGCCCAGGCCCGAGAGCAGCGTTAACCTTCGCTGAACACCCAGCACAGTCGCATCGACCCTCGGAGCTGCTGGCTGAGCCCGCCCAGCCCAGCAGCAGCGTTAACCTTTGCTGAACACCCAGCACAGCCGCACCGACCCTCGGCTCTGCCGCCTGAGCCCGTCCAGGCCCGAGAGCAGCGTTAACCTTTGCTGAACACCCAGCACAGCCGCACCGACCCTCGGCTCTGCCGCCTGAGCCCGTCCAGGCCCGAGAGCAGCGTTAACCTTTGCTGAACACCCAGCACAGCCGCACCGACCCTCGGCCCCAAAGCGGCCGCACTCACGGATTTCACCGCTCCGGGAGTTCAGGGCGGCCACCACGTTCTCCTCGGTGGCCACGACGAGTTTCTTCGAGCCCTGCGAGGCCTCCAAGGAGGCGAACTTGAGCTTCCCCACATACTGCTGCCTCCTGTGAGAGGGAACGGGAGCGCCGCTGAAACGGGACCGCAGCGGGAGCGGCGCGGCGGGCTCGGGGCCTGTCCGCAGGAGCGGGGACCCAACCCGGTGGGACCCTCGGCGCTCACCAGTCGAACTTGCCCACTTGGTCCTCGTAGACGGCGGCGGCCAAAGGCAGCAAGGTCAGGAGCGGCAGCAGCAGCGCCCGCGGCCCCGCCGCCATGACAGCGGCCCCGGCGCCCGGGGGGCCTTCAATGCCGCGGGGCCGCCCTCGCCACCGCCTGCGCGGGGAGAGCGCGATAGAGCCGTGGGGAGCGCGCAGGCAGCGCGAGGGGCAGCCCGGCCCGTTCCCGGCAGCCCGCGCGCGGCCCGGGGGCCTCGGAGCACGGCGGAACCATGCCGAAATCCAAGCGGGACCGCAAAGGTGGGAGCGGGACNAACCTTTGCTGAACACCCAGCACAGCCGCACCGACCCTCGGCTCTGCCGCCTGAGCCCGTCCAGGCCCGAGAGCAGCGTTAACCTTTGCTGAACACCCAGCACAGCCGCACCGACCCTCGGCTCTGCCGCCTGAGCCCGTCCAGGCCCGAGAGCAGCGTTAACCTTTGCTGAACACCCAGCACAGCCGCACCGACCCTCGGCTCTGCCGCCTGAGCCCGTCCAGGCCCGAGAGCAGCGTTAACCTTTGCTGAACACCCAGCACAGCCGCACCGACCCTCGGCTCTGCCGCCTGAGCCCGTCCAGGCCCGAGAGCAGCGTTAACCTTTGCTGAACACCCAGCACAGCCGCACCGACCCTCGGCCCCAAAGCGGCCGCACTCACGGATTTCACCGCTCCGGGAGTTCAGGGCGGCCACCACGTTCTCCTCGGTGGCCACGACGAGTTTCTTCGAGCCCTGCGAGGCCTCCAAGGAGGCGAACTTGAGCTTCCCCACATACTGCTGCCTCCTGTGAGAGGGAACGGGAGCGCCGCTGAAACGGGACCGCAGCGGGAGCGGCGCGGCGGGCTCGGGGCCTGTCCGCAGGAGCGGGGACCCAACCCGGTGGGACCCTCGGCGCTCACCAGTCGAACTTGCCCACTTGGTCCTCGTAGACGGCGGCGGCCAAAGGCAGCAAGGTCAGGAGCGGCAGCAGCAGCGCCCGCGGCCCCGCCGCCATGACAGCGGCCCCGGCGCCCGGGGGGCCTTCAATGCCGCGGGGCCGCCCTCGCCACCGCCTGCGCGGGNTGTCCCCTTCTCCGTTGTTTTTCCACTCCTCGATCCCAGCCCCCATCGCTCCTTTCTCTCTCCCCACCTCTTTCACCGGCACCTTCCCTATTCCTGTCCCCTTCTCCGTCGTTTTCTCATTTCTCGGCCCCGTCCATCGTCCCATTCCCTCTCCCCGTCTCCTTCCCCATCCCTCGATCCCTTGCCCATCTCTCATTCCCTTCTCCATCACCATCCCCTTCGTGTTCCCCCCGCCCTTCCCCTTTCCCATCCTTCATTCCCGTCTCCATCCCCATCTCCATCATTCCCATTTTCCATCTCCATCCCCGTCCCTCCCTGACGCTCTCTCCGCTCCGCTCCCGCAGTGTCCCTGACGCGGACGCCCCGCAAGGGGCTGGAGGCCAAGCAGGCGCTGATCGCCGAGGTGAGTCTGGCCCCTCTCCCCTCTCCCCTTCCTGCCTGCTCCCCCCGCTCCCCGTGCCCGTCCCGCTCCCAGTCCCGGTCCCGGTAACGGCTCCTCCGCAGCTGCGGCGCTGTGTGGACACCTACAAGTACATTTTCGTGTTCTCCGTGGCCAACATGAGGAACAACAAGCTGAAGGATGTGCGGAACGCCTGGAAGCACAGCAGGTGGGCAGCGGGGCGGTGCAGGGTGGGCGATGCCCAAGGGGCTGAGCTCCAGGGCTGACATCCTCCTCCTCTTCCTCCTCCTGCTCCTGCTCCTGGGCAGGATCTTCTTCGGGAAGAACAAGGTGATGATGGTGGCGCTGGGCCGGGAGCCGAGCAGCGAGTACAAGGAGAACCTGCACAAGGTACCTGCTGGGGCTTCCTCTGGGTGTCCCAAAGCTTCACCTGGTGTATTCTAAATCTGGAATCACATCCTGGGACCACCCTTCTGTGGGTGTTTAACTGAGTCCATCTGTGTCCCACCACGAAGGGTGTGTTGTGAGGGGAGCTGTGCAGGACTGAGCCTGTGCAGGGGAGTTCCTGGTGCTCCCCAGTCCCCATGGATGCTCCTTTCTTCCAGGTCAGCAAACACCTGAGAGGGGAGGTTGGGCTCCTCTTCACCAACCGCACCAGGGACGAGGTGGATGAGTGAGTACCAGTCTGGCACAGCCTTTTTGAACCCCAGTGCTCCCTGCTGCTTCCCTTAAAGCAGCGATGGTCTCATGGGCTTTTTCCACTCATCTGTGTCAGCCATTCCTGTGACAGCAGGATCATGGAAGGGTTTGGGTTGGGAGGGACCTTAAAACTCATCTCATTCCACCTCCTTGGATATTTCCAGGGATCCAGGGGCAGCCCCAACCTAAGTAACACCAGATCCAAGGCAGGGCCCCAGTCCCTGTCTCAGCCCAGGGTGTTCCTCCCCAGCTGAAGCTCCTGTTGCCCCTCTGTGTCCCAGGTGGTTCTCCAAGTTCCGGGAGCTGGACTTTGCCCGTGCAGGGAACAAGGCCCCGTACGGGGTGAGCCTGGACACGGGGCCCCTGGAGCAGTTCCCCCACTCCATGGAGCCACAGCTGCGGCAGCTGGGGCTGCCCACAGCGCTGAAGAAAGGTACAGGAGGGGCAGCCCCGGGGTTTGTCTGTGCAGGTGGGGTCTCTTGTGAGGAATGTAAATACACAGCAGGATTTAGGTCTGGAGAAAACCTGAGGGACAGCTTCCTCCTTGTTGGGCTGGGGCTGGAACTCCTGATGTCCTTGTGCTGTTGCCAAACTCATGTCAAAGGCTGAGTAAAACCCCCAGGTTTCTCCACAATGCCATCCTTTTCCAGTGGAAACAGCTTGGATTAACCCGCTCAGGAACCAGCTGTGGGGTTTTAGAACTGATCTCACCCATCTCCTTGGGGTGCATGGGAAGGTGTCAGCTCCCTGGGGTGGTGTTGGGAGGAGTCCTGGCTCTGCCCCCCACATTCCAGGGGAGTTCCCAGTGCCTGGGATCCTACTTCCAGGGGTTCTCTCTGCAGGAGTGGTGACGCTGCTTTCGGATTATGAAGTGTGCAAGGAAGGGGATGTTCTTACCCCAGAACAGGCCCGTGTGCTGGTGAGTAACACAACATCCCTGCTTCCTGACACAAAATAATTAACACAACTCCTAAAATTCAGCAGCAATTATTTTGGTTCCTGCTTTGCTCCACTTCCCACCTGGCAGCGAAATTTACTGTTTTGCGTGGCTGGGGACAGAGACAGTAAAGCAGGAATGACAGATTTGTGTCCTCTCCCAGAAACTCTTTGGCTATGAGATGGCAGAGTTTAAAGTCACCATGAAGTTTCTGTGGAATTCTGAGACGGGAGAGTTCCAGAAGCTCGTGGGAGACACAGCAGAGGAGGAGGAAGAGGAGGATGATGACGATGACAGCAATGAGGACTAACAGCTTGGACACCAGACAGTTCTATTTTAGGGACAGAAAGAGGAGGATATTTCCCTTCCCTGGGTGCACCTGGACTGGGATGATCTTTATATAAAATGACCTAACTATGCTTTTTTTATATTTATATAAATATCTATGTGAAACCTCAGATGATTGTTGCTGCTGCCTGTTAACTGTTGGTCTGTCCTGGGATCTGAGGAAATACCAACTCAAACATGAAAACTGGGCAGAGAGGGTGTAAATGTAACAGAACTTTGATACAGCACAAAGGGAAAGATGCTGAGGGTTTGTTATTCTGACACAGAAGAAGATACTTAGCTCAATCCTTGGAATTTTGCTTTATCCCTGAAGTGTCCAAGGCCAGGCTGGATGGGGCTTGGAGCACCCTGGGATAGTGGAAGATGTCCCTGGCCATGGCAGGGGGTGGAAAAAGATGAGATTTAAGGACCATCCAGCCCAAACCATCCTGAAATTCTGTGATTCAAAGTCCCCAAGTGCTGCCAATGAGATGCCAGGCTCCAGGCACAGGTCAGAGATGGAGTCTGCACTAGAAAGAAGTTTTATTCTTGCATGTAATCATTTCAGATTTCACATTAAAGCAGAACAGGGGCCTTCACCTCGTTAATGCGTTCATTTTCCTGATCAGCAGCATCCTGAATCACGGGGTGTGCTGGGGGAGCTGGGAGGGAAGACAAAGGCACGGGTGTGGATCCTACAGAGCTTCACTGGTTCAGGCAAAACCTTCAGCCCTCCAGCCGTGGATGGGAGGGCAGGGTGGGCAGCTCCTCTCCCGAGGCTGCAGAGCCTGTGCTGGGTGTCCCAGCCCTCCCTAGCGGAAGTAGTTGGGGCAGTCGTGTGCACTCAGGTTCCAGGCCTCATCGAATGCCTGCACCACGGCCGGCAGCAGGGGACCCTCCTCGCTGTAGTTGAGGTTCTGCTCCAGCTGCTCCAGGTTGGACATCCCAATGATCACTGCATCTCCAAGAGAACCCTGGGAAGAGATGGGAGGCGCTGCTGATCCCAAAAGAAAGTTCAGCTCCTAGGCCACTGCAGGCCAAACAAAGCTTTTCTTTCCATTAAAGAACATCCAGGAATTAAGCAACTGACACCTCAAATTCTGCTCACTAGGCCAGGACATTCCCAAGCCACTCCAAATCCTCTTTATGATGGGCTACAGGAACATTTAGAGGACATCAAGAATATTAAGCATTAATTTCCCAGTCCAGTGAAAGCAGAGTCCTCTCCTTGCAGGGAAGCTGAGTGCATGGGAAGCCAAGACTCCAGTAACTGGCACCTAAAATCTTCCACTTGAAGCTTCCTGTTCTGACCACATGGGGAAAGGCAGAGCTGCCTCACTCCTGCTGCCTGGCAGAGTCTGTACAGCAATATTCACTTTGGAACGCCACAGTCCCACAGGATTAAAAGACACCTACACTGAAATTTCCTTGTTTGTGAGCCATGGCAGCAGTGCCCAGGGCTGGCAGCAGTGCCCAGGGCTGGCAGCAGAGCCCAGGGCTGGCAGCAGAGCCCAGCTCAAGCTCTCACCTGCAGTTTGGAGTGGTTGTAGATCCAGCGCAGTGCAGCAGACGCCAGGCTGGGTGCATTAGAGCCATAAGCCTCTTTCAGAGCTTTTTCTACCAGTTCAATTCCCTGAAAATTGTGTTTTTTCCAGTACCTGCAGGAAAAGAAATCATTCTTACTGCCCTTGGGACCTCTAGTCAGTGGTATATCTATATTCCAGTCAAAAGGCTTTCAGGAAGCCTCATACAACTCTTTGTAGCCTCTGAGACTTCTGTAATCTCCCTTGGGAGCTGTGAGAAAGCTGAGCCTTAAATCCACCCTGCAGAGCTCAGTTACACACCACAGCCCCAGCCATGTGTGCTGACATAATTCCAAGCTTTGGTCAATTCTGCTTCCTCTCAGCTGAGTTTCTTTAATGCAACCATCTCTGCTTGTTTGTCAGCTCAGGACATACCTGTCTCTGTAGACCTGAGCCCAGTCATTCCCAAAAAATCTCCCAGTGGGCTGGCTCGTGTCTTTGTCCTCGTACTTGTACTTGCCGGTGAGCAGCCCCCCTGTGAAGGAAGGGAGCAGCAGGTGTGGGGATGGGCTGGCTCAGCAGAGCCCTCACCCCACAGGGTTTTACCCCAAAGCCTGGCCCTGCCCCCTGTACCTGCCAGCGGGTTGTAGGCGTAGAAACGCAGCCCGAAGTGCCTCAGGCAGGGGAACAGCTCAGTCTCCACCTGGCGCGTGGTCGCGTTGTACATTCCCTGCAGGGAGCGGCAGCAGACAGCCTCAAACAGAGCTCAGGGCACAGCAGCCACCCCTTCCCACCCTTCCCTGGCAATGCCATCCAGGACAGCAGCTTCAGATCACACAAGGTTATGATTTGCTGAGGAACAGACTCGTTGAAGGGCTGCAAATAATTTAAATTCCATGCCATGGGAGTTGCTGACTCCAGCAATGACCACACTGCGCTGTTTCTGAGCAGTGACCTTGCTCAGCTCCCTGAATTTCCTCACTGAAAGGGTGCTCAGGCCTTGGCAGGGGCTGACCAGGGAGGTGTTGCAGTCCCCATCCCTGGAGGTGTCCAAGGAAGGCCAGAACATGGCACTCAGTGCTCTGGGCTGGGAACAAGGCAGGGATTGGGCACAGTTGGGACTGGAGGTCTTTTCCAACCTCAATGACTCTGTGACTTCCCAGACTAACAGCAGCAGATTCCTTCTGTGTTTATATCTGACACGCTGGGGCTGCTCCTAGATTTGGGGAGCCCAAATCCAAGCTTCCCCCTTCCCTCACCTGGTACACAGTTGGCATCACCCAGTTGTTGTTCTTGCAGATGGTGCAGATTTCTGCCACCTCCCATGCAGCATAGTTTGATAAGCCAAGCTCTTTAAACTTCCCCTGCAGAGCAATAAAAGGGAATTCAGTCCCAGTGTTTCAAAGTTCATCTGGATCCAGACTGCACAAGATGAGTACAGTGCAAATTTCCTGTCCACTTTTTCTAACAGACTATGAATTATTAAGACATAATGAAAATACTCCCCATTTTCTGTTCATTTGGAATTCACACCTTCTAGTTTAAATGGTATAACCAGATAAACAAAACTCAGGGATTCTTCACTCATTACCAGCACTAATCTTAACCCAGACTGTTAACAGGGCTGGAAGCAAAGTTCAGATGTTCCAAGAGTTCTCGGGAACAAAGTGCACTACATGAGCACACAAAGAGCAGAGGCTGCTCAGCTCTGCCCTGGGCCCTGTTTCCTCTTCCCAAAGCTGCACAAAGCCAGCACTGCAGATGTGTACAACAAGCAGCCCTGGTTTAAAAAAAAGCAGTGGAAAAGAGGGAATCAAGGATTGTCCAGGCTTGGGCTCTGCACTTTACCTCTTTGTGCAGCTCGTTGCAGGCACGCAGGGTCTCCTCCACCGGGGTGCTGTGGTCAGGAGCGTGGAGGTAGAAGAGCTCCACGCTGGTTCTCTGCAGCCTCTCCAGGGACGTGTCCAGCTGGGAGCGCAAACTCTCCAGCTTCAGCGTCTTCCCATCCCACGGGTTGGCCTTAGTGGCCACTTCCACTGGCAGAGAGAGAAGGAATGAGCAAGGATGTTTCCACCTTGAGGAGGGGAGTGGGGATAAGGGACACAATCCAAGTGTTGGAGGTGTTTCAGGGAGGGTGCCTCTCCTCATGAACCCCGTCAGCCTGGCAGGGGAGGCTCTTCCCTGCAGGGACTGAGGGTCTGCCCCAGACAGGGAAGGTCTGTTCCCCAAGGACCAGGGGGTCAGCACTGGTATGGGGGTCTCTTCTCCTCAGGCATGGAAAACTGCCAGGGGATGGGCCTGGGGCAAATCCTTTTTCCTCAAGGAGGAAGGCAGCTGGGCAGGGAAGATCCCTCTCCTCAAGGAATGGACGCTGGGGAGGGCCCTTGTCATTGGGGATGGCCTCAAACTGGCAGGGAAAGCCCTTCTCCTTCCCCAGGGAAGTCCCATCTCCTTGGAAAAGTCTCTTCTCAGGGAGGGCATTAGCTTAACAGGGAAGACCCTGCTCCTCAGGGAACGAACCCTGAGCAAGTCTCTTCTCCTCAAAGCAGTGTCAGCCTGGCAGAAGAGATGAGATCCTGTCCTCAGGGAAAGTCCCTTCTCAAGGAAGACCTCTCTCCTCAAGGCACGTCCCAGCAAGTTCCCTCAGCTCAGGGAAATTCCTTCCCCTCAGGAAAGACCCCTTCTCCTCAGAGAACAAGTCCTGGCCAAGTCCCTTCTCCTCAAGGACATTGTCAGCCTGACAGAGGGGTCTCTTCTCCTCAGGGCAGCCCCCTCTCCCTGAGGGCAGCCCCCTCTCCTCAGACACGGCCCCGAGGCAGATCCTCTCCCCTGAGGGCAGCCCGCTCTCCGCCGCCGTACCGGGCTCGGTGCCGCCGGCCAGCAGCGTGCCCAGGATGCGCTCAGACTCGCCGCCCGCGTATATGAAGGCGGTGTCCACCAGGCGGTACCGGCGGCGCAGGAATGCGCGGAGCATCTCGGCGCTGTCCTCGGGCCCGGCTCGCCGGCCCATCTCCATCGCACCCAGCACCACCGCGGGCCGGGCCCCGCCACCCGCCACCGCCGCCATCGCTGCCCGTGCCGCCATCGCGCCTGCGCGGCCCCG
>VWYP01018560.1:187231-252980 GCA_013400435.1 Pycnonotus jocosus | reverse complement strand
CGATAAAGGAAACCCGGCGGGATTCGCGAAAAAGCAAAGGAAACTGGGCAGGATTTGGGACAGCGGCAAAGGAAACCCGGCGAGTGTCTGAGGAGCTGAGGATTTGCTAAGAAAAACAGCCCAAGTTTCAAAAAGAGCGTGTTTTCAAGGGAAAAATAAAGTGCCGGACCGCGTCGGTGAGGAGGAGAGCGCCGGTGCTGCGAGGACAGGTTGGGTTGGATTTCGGCTTTTATTTACTCTCCCCGCTCCCCTCCACCTTTTTTTTCCTTATCTTTTTCCTTTTTTTCTTCTTTTTTTTTTTTTTTTTTTTTTCCTCTTCTTCTCTTTTTTTTTCCTTTTTTTTTTTTTTTTTCTCTTTTTTTCCTTTTTTTTTTTTTTTTTTCCGCCTTTTTTTTTTTTTTTTTTTTTTCTTTTTTCCTCTTTTTTTCCTTCTTTTTTTTTCTTTTTCCGCCTTTTTTCTTCTTTCTTCTTTTTCTCCTCTTTTTAAATTTTTTTCTTGTCCTCTTCCATTTCCTTTTTTCCTTTCCTTTTATTCTTATTTTCCTTTTTTTCGTTCCTTTTTTCCTTCTCCCCCCGCCCCTTTCCTCCTTTGCCCCTTTCTTATTTCTTCATTTCTTTCTTTCATTTCTTCTATTTCTCCTTTGAAGCCAAACCCTGCCAGGCTGGCAGCAAACCCAAGGCCAATAAAGGTGTATTATCCATTTTTCCAACATGAGCCAGCACCCGGAGGAGCCCCAGCCCTGTCCCTCGCATAAATCTGTCATTCCCCACTGTTATTAAATTTTCCCTGTGCTTTTTTTCCCTTTTCCCCAGCGTTATCCCAGCGGCTCCATGGCTGCGCGGCGCTGGAGGGGTCTCCCCTTTGGGAATCTCTCTGATTGTCCCAACGGCTCCCGCTGGATCATGGATGTGTTCAATGAGTGTGCCCAGGACAGCCGGGATGTCGCCAGCATCGTCCTGGGGCTGGGCTCCATCGGCTGCTTCATCGCTGCAGCTTTCCCGTGAGTATCGCTCCCACATGCCGGGGTACCGCTCCCAAATCCTGGAGTATCGCTCCCAAATCCCGGGGTACAGCTCCCACATCCTCTGGGTATCGCTCCCAAATCCTCTGGGTATCGCTCCCAAATCCTGGAGTATCGCTCCCAAATCCTGGGGTACAGCTCCCAAATCCTCTGGGTATCGCTCCCAAATCCTGGAGTATCGCTCCCAAATCCTGGGGTACAGCTCCCAAATCCCCTGGGTACAGCTCTCAAATCCCCTGGGTATCTCTCCCACATCCCAGGGTACTGCTCCCAAATCCCGGGTTACCGGTCCCAAATCCCCTGGGTACCGCTCCTACATCCTGGGGCACCGCTCTCAAATCCCCGAGTATCGCCCCCGCATCCCGGGCAGCCCTTCCCGGGGGATAGCAGAAGCCGAGCTGCCAGCGGAAGGTGCTGGAATTATTAAATCCCCCGCGGCACAAGCAGCGAGCGCTCGGCAGGTTTCGGGTGAGGGGAGCAGGCAGCGCAGCCCCAGAGGCTCGGTGGTGGCCGTGGTGTTGTTGCTGTGCTTTGGCAGCCGGAATGTCCCACGTCAGGCACGTGCAGGGCCGGCAGGACAGGTCACACTGCAGACGGAATGTCCCCGGGAGCCCCGGGGTGCTTGGAAGTGCTGACACAAGGGTGGCAGAGGGGCACGTGAGGGGTCACGGTTCTGTCGCAACCGGAGGGGAGGATCCTGCCGCTGGGATCATCCTCCCTGCTCCTCCCGCAGGGCACGCATTGAGCACCGGTGGGGCTCAGGAGTTCCACCTGGGGCCAGGGGAGCGTGTGGCCTTGCTTTTCCTCCCGTGACCGCTTTGGGATCCGCAGGAATCCTGGGGAATGGCACTCAGGTAGCGCTGACCCAGCTGAGGGTGATGTTTGTGCCTCTGCCCGATGCTTTGCAGGCAGTTTTACCAGGCCTGCAGAACGGGCATCATGGACCAGGCTCTCTCCATCTATTTCCTGCTGGGATGGCTGGGCGGAGACCTCCTCAACCTCATCGGTTCCTTCCTGGCTGATCAGCTGCCCCTGCAGGTACCGGGCTGGCTCTCAAACACCCCAGCTCCAGGGAGGAGGGAGGGGCCGGGAGCTCCTTTATGCAGCGCTGGGAGCCAGAGACACAAACTGCCCGGGATATGCTCCCCAGAAATGCTCCCCTCTCCCATCCTGGCCTCGCTCCCTTTTCTCTTCCCCGGGTGTGGCCCATTCTCTCCCAGGGATGTTCCCTCTTTCCCCTGTGGGGATGCTCCCTTCTTCCTCCCTCGGGATGCTCCATTTTGCCCCTCTTGCTGTTTTCCCTTCTCTCCCTTCTTCACCTCCCAAGTTACTCCTTTCTCTCCCTCCGGGCTTGTTCCCTTCTCCACCCCAGGACCCTCCCCTCTTCCCAGGGATCCCGGGAGAGCAGGGAGCATCCCTGTGGGGCCATCCCAGCCCCGTCGCGGTTGTCCCCAGCACGTCCCCTCCCCGCAGGTGTACACGGCCATTTACTACGTGCTGGCAGACCTGGGGATGCTCTCCCTCTACTGCTACTACCGGGTGAAGAACGGGGGCAGAGCCTGTGAGTTGGGACAGGGCTGGGGCCTCTGCTGCCCTGGGAGCAGTGAGGGGGGATTCCAGGGGGCTCTGGGAGGTTTCAGGCACAGTTATTAGATGACTCCTATTGCTTGCTGGGTTGTTGGGGGTTTTTTGCTTGGATAATTTGAGCCCCTAGGAGAGCCAAAGCCAACAAACAGCTACAGGCTGGGCTTGGGGCTTCTCCAGGTGTCCAGGCTGAAAACAACCCCACCATGAGCCTCCCTAGGCACAGAAAGAAATAAATCCCCCACAGTTATGTGGTGACTCCAGCTCGGAGCTGGGAACCACAGAACTCCTGACTCAGGCAGTGCTGGGAGGGAAAGGGGGAAGTTTTCTGACTCTTTCAGTGCTCCAGCCTTGACAGGGAGGTTCCTGTCTGTTCAACTGGAGTGAAAAGGGAACCTTGAGCAGTCCTTGCAGTGTTTAAACAGTCAGAGAAAACAGAGAAAATCCCCTTTGCAGCACTGCTGAACCCCAAACAGGCTCCTTGGGACTGGGGTAATTATTTAACTTAGTCAAGACATGTAAAGTTATTAGCCAACTGGTATTTGACCTGTCAGATACATAGGTTTGTTAAGATGGAGAGCTTGTTTACTAATATAATCACTAAAATTTACTGAAAAATAATCAATTACTACTAACAAATTAGCCACAGCAGGGCTTGCTCTGGCAGAGATATGAGAGTGACTTGAAACAGTGAAATCTTCTAGTGGGGATGATTTTTAAGAGCCCTAAACCCAAAGAAACCAAGATAGGAGCGGTTTCCTCCCTGATAAGATCCAAACTGGGCACATCACGGGGAGATAAATCACATCAATCACCCACAGCAGCCACTGCCCCATCCCTTGGTGAGATAAGGGAGGGGTTGGAGGTTTTTTCACCCCCAGAGGGTGCTGGCACCCCCGGGGCTGTTGCTGGTTCTCCCTGAGCAGGCTCTGTGTGACTCCCTGCAGTCCCTGCTCCCATCAACGCCGCCTTCGTGTTCCTGTCCGTGGGGTCCCTGTGCAGCCCCTCCCTCCTGGGCAGTGCCAGCCCCCAGGATCCAGGCACCTTCAAAGGGAGGGCTCTGCTCTCAGCTCCTGGGGATGAGCTTGAACCAAAGGTGAGCCAGTTCCTAAATCTGGGAGATGGGATGGAGGTCTGGGTGGGGATGTCCTGCTGGGTGCTGTGATCCCAAAAAACTACCCTGGACCCCACCACGTGTTTTGGGGTTAGGGGCTGTTCCTATTTGAGGACCAAATTGTTCTCCAGGAGACTGTTACAGTCTAGGAAGGTGACACTGGAAAGAGAACTTTTCCAAAGATTCCTCCAAAATTCAGGAACAGTTTGCTGCAGGATTTCAGACATTTCAGGGCATTTTCACTTCAAACTTCAAGCACTTCTATGAGCCTACTCAAGAGTCAGCAAACCTCACATTTCCCACATCTCTGTTTGCAAACAGACTTTATCTTAGGTAGCTGCATAGGATGGACAGTCTCCGAAAAAATGTGGTTCCTGTTTTCAGGAAATTTGAAGGAAATTATCCACATTTATGTATATTATTTAAAATCAAACAAGCAAGGAAGTGGTGCAGCAAGGTAACTCAGCTGAAACTGAAGGTAGGTTTGCAAAATAGTTTTGCTCTGGCTCATTGCTCTCTGAGCAACGCAAATAAACCCAATTCCTGTTATAACAGATTGCACTGGGTATTTTCCTGTGGCCAAGTGAAATGTAATTATCAGGTGTAATTATCACCAGGCTGTCAGAGGAGGGGAGCTGGGCACACGCAGGGCTGGGTGTGCCTGTGCTGGGGCTCTGAACACAGGAGCTGTCCCTGTCCCTGTCCCTGCCTTGCAGCCTTTCTCCAGGACTGAAATCATTGGATTTACCATTGGCTCCATCTCCTCTGTGCTCTACCTGTGCTCCCGAGTGCCCCAGATCTGCACCAACGTGAGTGCCCAGCCTGGCACCCCAGGGCTCCTCATGGGTCACTCCAAGGGGCCTGGGGGGTCTCCTTTCTCCTCAGGAGCTTCTTCTTTCTCCTCAGGGTGATCTCCTTTCTCCCCACAGGATTCTCCTTCCTCCCCAGGAGCTTCTTCTTTCTCCTTAGGGGGATCTCCTTTCTTCCTGGGGAGTTCTCCTCTCTCCTCTTTGCTCCAAGGTCTCAGGCCCCATCTCTGATCATTCCATAAGGGACTATTTCTCTGTATTTATTTTTCTCTCCTCCCTTTACCTACCAATCTTTTGAGGGTGGGGCTTTTGTTTTGTCTTATTTGCAAGCCAGAGGGGAACTGAAAGACTCTCAGCATTGAGTCACCACTTCTCTTTTTTTCAGTGCTGATTAATATCACATTGTAGACAGATTTAGGAGAACTGCACCCAAGCTTCTCTTCTCTCCCTCTTTTCCCAGTACAAGAGGAAATCCACCAGCGGGGTCTCCTACTCTCTCTTTGCCCTGGTGATGCTGGGGAATTCCCTGTATGGCCTCAGTGTCCTGCTGAAGAACCCAGATCCAGGCCAGGGCCAGGGTGATTACATCCTGCACCACCTGCCCTGGCTCGTGGGCAGCCTGGGTGTGCTGGCCCTGGACGTGGTTGTATCCTTTCCCCTGGGATGGATGGGAACAGCAGGGCTGGGGGGATGCTGCTCCCTGGGTGATTTGTGGTGTTCCAGTGGCTGGGAAATGCCTCAGCCCTGGGTTTGGAGCTCCTTGTCCCATTCCCACCTCTCCTGGCACAAACTCGGGGTGCTGACACCCCGAGCAGCCCTGAGATCCACCCTGAGCGTGCAGAGCCTTGACCTCTCCCCAGATCTCCTTCCAGTTCCTGGCCTATCGGAAAGGACGGCCTGGAAGCCTCGAGGAGAGGGATGCTCTGCTTGGGGAGCAGGATGAGAGCCCGGAGAGCTGACAGAGGGCCCTGCCCTGCAGGGAGAGGAGGAGGAGGAGGATGCACATGAGGAAGGAGGCCTTGGGGCCGGGCAGACCGGCCCCTCCACCCCGGTGGCTCCTGACAGAAGAGGCCCCAAGCCCGTGGGTGACACGTTGGGCTGCCACGGCGGTGGCAGAAGATGCTGCTGGGACACCTCGTGCCTCTTTGATACCAATGATGCTTTCAGGATAAAAGGGAATTTTTGGATACCTCAGTTGCTCTTCGCTGCTCCGGTGCCCCACAGCCGAGCCTGGTCACTGCTGTGTCTCCTCAGGGTGATCTGGAACCTCCTTGGTGCTGAAAAACGTGGGGAGGGGACAGGGATGACTGACCTGCCACAGACATGAGCTCCACTGTGACCACAGAACTCCCCCCAGCTCCTTCTGGAAGACACACAGGGCTGGATCCCGTGGGGAAGGAGCAGCACAACCAAAGTGTTCAGTCCACACCTATTTTAATTAACATGGCTCACCCATCTATAAAACACATCCTTCCCCACCTGCCTCCCTTGGTTTCATTGTGCTGCTTTACTTGGCAGCTCCTGCCTCTTTCCTAATGTCTCACAGTCCCATTTCTCTGACTTCTCATTTTTTGCCTCACCCATGTTTTAATTGCACAGATTCCTTGGCGAAGTTGCTCCATTGCTGCTCCCCAGCAGAAGAGCTGCCTATCTGCTTCCTCTGGTTTTTTGTTCCTGCCCTCTCTCCTTGATGAATTTATCAACCTGATGAATTTATCCTCAACCTGATGAGTTTATCCCCAGCACTGTTGAGTTTATCTGCACCACTGATGAGTTTATCCCTCTCAGAGCCCTGAACTCAGCACAGGGAAGGATGGGAAGCAGGGGTGCTCTGGGAGAAGCTCTGTCCCCATCAGGGCTGGAGGTGCAGCCAGGCTCCCTCCCCTGTGCTGAGCTCTTCCTGCTGGGGATGAGCAGCTCAGTCTGCCTGGGAAAAAGTGGGAAACCAACCAAAGCTTGGAGACTCTTCAGGAAAAACTCTCACAGCTTGGCCTTGTGATAACAAGAGCCTTCCTTTTCTGCAGTTGCTATCAGCTCCTCCTTTTGCTTGCCTTTCTCTCTGATACCCAGCATTGTGTCCCTTTTGGGTTTAGCTCCATTATTAATTTATGATTCCTCAGCCAGTCCATGACATTTGTCCTTCCCGAGGAAATTACTCTCTTTTGTCTTCACATTGAGGACACCAATCCATGGTTATCATGGTTATCATTAAATGAGTTTCCAACTGCTCAGTGCCCACCAAGCCGCACCAGCAGGGTCACTGAAACACAAACTGGACCAGTAGTTGGGACTGACTCAGCTGTTTTCAGAAAGGAAATGTAGTTTTCAGTCTCTCTGAGCCTCTTGAACCAAGTGAGTGGGTTTTTACTGGATTAATTCATGATTCTCCCCTCCAGATTTACAGGCTCACCTCATCCTGAAACCAGCAGCATTTCCTTTCCTTTCCTGTCTTTCCCTGGGAGTTGTAGAACAATTCATATCCAGTTCTAACCCAAACCATGAGCAAATCCCTCATCTCTGCCAAGTAATTGTCACATACCAGCTTTTCCTAAACCTGGACAAAGAACTTCTGCCATAAGGAAGAAAGAGCACATATCTATCTATACCTGTCTCTACCTCTATAAATCACAGCCTGTCCCACAGTGTACCTGAAGCACGAGTCATGTACAAAGCTGATTTACTCTGATTTTACTCAGGCTGTGCAGGATGGAGCAGCTGCACACTGAGCTTACACACCCCCAGCCACCTCAGGGGTGCTGGAAATTCCTGAGGCTCTCCAGATGTTCCCAACCCTGCAGGTCACTGCTGCAGCCCTGGCCCTGTGCTCAGGATTTTGCAGAGGCAAATGTTAAAGCAGAAACAACCAGCCCTGAGGGAGAGGGTAACTGCAAACCTCACCAGGAGCCTCCCCCTCTCCCAGAGCTCACACAAACCCAACTCCAGCTTCAGAGAAAGTTTGTGCTGGGACAGAACCATGAGACAGCAACCAAACCCCCGAGTGTTCCCTGGGGGATCCTGTCCTTTCCTGGGTCCCACAGCAGCTCCAGGACCTCACCCAGGCTCTGGGTAAACCCTGGCCACCTGCAGGACTCTGGGTGGGGCACAGGTCACCGTACAAAAGCAAATTAGAGCACATTAATTAATCACTGTTAATGCCAACAGTCTCCCCTTGCAGAGGGTCACACAGAGGGCAATTCCCAGAGCCAGGGGCAGGAGGAGCCCAGATCTTTGTGTGCTTCCCCAGGATTAGGTTTGGTACAACCAAAGCCTGGAGCAGAAAGGGAACCCAAAGCTGTGCCAGGGCCCTCTGCCCACCAAGGGCTCAGGAGGGGACGCTGGGGGGGTCACAGGTGACACAGGGAGGAGCTTTGGGGTCAGCAGGGTGGGAGGAATCACCCACCCCAGCACAGCCCCTCTGCCCAGGGCTGGACACCACGAGCCCCCGGGCTGTTTTTAGCACACCCAGCTCAGTTGGGCAGATCCTTCTCCCCTAAATACACCTGGAGGTATCTGCTGGATGCCTGGAGCATCAATCCCAGCACCCTGGAAGGGCAGCAGAGTGGGTAAGGCAGGGCCAGAGAGCAGTGGGACATCACACTCCCTTCCAGACAAATATTCCTGGATGCAGGATAAAAACCAAACCCCAAGTAACCCTGCAGGGAAGGAAAGAGAAACAAGGAGGACACAATCACGCACACATATCTTCCTGGGATTTTTTTTGTTTTTATTGTTTTAGTCTTTTTTTTTCTTTTTTTTTTTTTCCATTTTTTAGTAAGGGGCCTCAAGTATAAAATTTAAATTCAATTTAAGCTTTAAAAAAAAAAAAAAAAACCAACCCAAACAAAACAAAAAAATCAAAACAAAAACCCCTTTTGCATTCCATAAAAATTGACAGAAAAGCGCCTTGGAACCAGGCTATAGAAGAGCAGAACTTTCAGCAGGTCTCCAAATCACCATCTCCTGCACATCTGGGTTACTCAGTATTGTACAGCCCCAAGAACACCCTCTCTTCCCTTCCTCCCTCCAGCCAGCCCCTGTGCCCAGCCCCCAAACATACGTGGAATAGATTATTTTTCTTTTTTTTTGTTTTTGTTTTTCCAGTTCTTCCTCTTTCACACACCACAGTATTTAATAAATTTTTGTTTTACATTTTTTACACCAATGTAACAAAAGGCAGGAGGGGGTGAGGGAGGAAAAGACAAACAATGATCTGTGGTGATGCATATAAATGGGGGAGGGTGGGAAAGGGGGAGGGAGAAAAAAATAATACATGGAACTTCTACAGAAACATAGCCTAAGGTCTTGATAGTAAAATGTGGTGCAAAGTAGGCCTCAGAGACTGAAAAAGTTTGTACAGCTTTATTCATGGGGAGAGGATGGCGTTGCATGGAGAATATTGGATGCAAATCGTGATGTGACGAACAGAAAAGGGCAGGGGGATGATTCTCTATGAAAGGAATCTAACGAGTGCATGGCATGGCTGGTTAGCACAGACAGGACTTTAACTTTGCTGCTTTCTCTTCAAAGCCTCCACCAGGTCGTTTTTAAGAGCTTCTTGTTTTGATTTGTCTGCAAAAGTCTGCACAGACCTGCGGGGAAGAAGGAGAGGCAGGGTCAGAGGCGGCGCAGGGGAGGGAAGGGTTGGGAGCAGTCCTGGGAGTCAGGAGGAAGGAGAAGCCCCTCAGCCCAGGCTCAGCTCTGCCTGCTGGACCCCGGGAAGCAGAAAGTGATGTGACCACTCAGTGAGAACACAAAGCCAAACTCACTCTGGCAAGGATTGGCACCAAACGCTTCCCCAGCAGCTCCGCTCAGCCCCCGGCTGCCGGAGGGAGATTCCCAACGTTTTGTTACAGACTGGAAGGAGCCCAGCAAAGTCCCACAGCCAGGGAGGGGTTAGAGCTCCTGATCCCCCAAAGTCCAGAGAAAATCCAGCCCCACCTGGAGAAGGGCCAGGCTGGGCAGCTCTGACCCTTCTGCAGGACTCCTCACCCAGGATCGCCTCAGAACCTCCCGCCAGCCTTTGCACCAGAGGGAAAAGCAGCCAGGGGTTCTGCTCCCAAATTTGCCTTTTTTTGTACCTTCCCTAAGGAATGAGTGATCAAAGCAGCTGAAGGAAAACAGAGATACTGTCACGAGGTTATTGCAGGGCTTCCCTTTGCCTGAAAGCACAGAGGAAAAGCTCCACCTTTCAGGAATCACCTGGGATCCGTGCCCTGGAAGATGCCTGTGGAGGAACCTCTGATTTCAAGGAGACAAGAAATTTCCACTTTTTACAAGGCCCCTCTTAAATAAATTAATACAATGGGTTCTATCCAGAACCAAACTCTTCCAGAGTGGCTACCACAGAGAAGTGGCAGGATCCAGTGGGGTAGGATTTCTCCCCACCTAAACCACATTTCACAGCCTTTACAGCACCCGGGATAGTGGAAGATTTCCCTGCCCAGGGCAGGGAGTTGGAATTGGATGAGCTCTGAGGGCCCTTCCAACCCAAACTAGTCTGGGATTCTGTGATTCAGAGCAACCTCATTTTCCCTGGTTGCTGTCTCCTGTAAACAAGGCTGCTCTTTTTGCTGGTGATTTTCCTACCATTTTTATAACAGTATTTCCATTCTCTTGTCTCTGGAGACTTCTGCTGCTTTAATAAAAACATATACATTTTACATTTGCATTTG
This sequence comes from Pycnonotus jocosus, assembly GCA_013400435.1. NCBI lineage: Eukaryota > Metazoa > Chordata > Aves > Passeriformes > Pycnonotidae > Pycnonotus > Pycnonotus jocosus. Next base: position 242,779 of record VWYP01018560.1, on the reverse strand, counting down.
TCACAGGCTGAAGAAGTGGTTCTTGGCCACTATCAACAAATAGTGAGTTTCCCCCTTCGTCAGCTGAACGTGTTTGAAAAAACATCTGTAACTCGTTAGGAACTGGAGTGGAAGGTTAAGGTGGCTCAGGGTTAGTCACTGCCGTGCACTCCTGACACTCAGAGCTCCAGGGAAAACGAGCACAGCAACAAATCCCTCTGGAGGCTGTGCAGAGCACAAGCAAGTGGAGGCTGGCGATGTCTGAGTGAGCTTGAGCAGGGCTGCGTTTCAAGCTCCAAGGAAATTCAAAATCCACCACCAGGCTCAGGGGGACGGGCGTGTGGGTGAGCACACGTTTACTCTGAAGTCATGGCAAGCACCAGTTTCTTTTTTTTTTTTTTTTTTTCTCTAAACTGTGAGACTCCCAAGATTTCATTCTGCAGGGAGGACACTGGGATTACAGGGAATTTCTTCATGGAAGTGGTGTAAAAAACTGCTGGTTTACCACAGGTGTAACAAACTGCTGGTGCCCAAGGGCCAGAGCCCCGGGGCTCCTGGATGGGATCAGCCCAGTCCCCCAGCACTCCAGGCACAGCACCATGTGCTCCTTTCCTGCTCCCAAGCCAGAGTGCAAAGTGGTTTGTGTTACCTCCACAGGGGAGGAGGAAACATTGAAATGACAAGAACCACAGCGTTGAGTGGCTGCATTGAGACAGAACCCGGGGGTGAAGGCTGCTCCCTGCGGGATTAGGGGTTAGTTCTTCCCGTTACCATGCAGGGGCTGGGCTGGTGAGTCCTGGTTTAGTGCTGCTCACACCTCACAGGCAGCGAGGGTACCTGGATTGGTTTAGTTATCAGGCTGGATGTAGATCTGGCGCTGGGTCAACACTTGAGAAAGTTCCCTCTGCAACTGCTTATACTTTTGGTTGTCAGGAATAGCATCGATAGATCTACAGAGAGCAGTGGGAAACCAGGGAGCAAACAGGGAAAAGAACAGTCAGAAGAACTCGGGAACACAGAGCTGGGGGCTCTGGGAACCACCAGGGAGGAGAAGGGGACACACAGAGGTGAGAAGGAGCAGGGAAAGGCTGGAGGAGCCAGGTGCTCCACCATGAGCTGCCAGGACACAGACTGAGGGATGGGGAGACACAGCAGAGACTCAACCACAACAGCTCAAGGCACTTCACAAGAGAAAGATGATTCCTGATGCCCTCTGCTGTTAATAAAAGCTTCCTGGCTAAACCCTGCTCTGCACAAAGGAACCTGGGGCTGTTCTGAGCTGGGCTTGGGGCAGAACCCAGAGCAGCAGAACCCAGAACCCTCCCACAGGTCCTGCTGCTCCCTCTGCCCACAAAGGCAGTGGAGTATTTAATTAATGTAATTACTGCAGTGCCAGTATTTAATTAACACCGTTTTTCTCTCTTTTTCCACATCTCAGTGTGTGAGGGAAGAGCAGAGCATTTCTCTGTGCCCTTTGGTTATTCTCCATTAACAGACTGTGCTGGGAGGTCTCTGTGCTTTAAAATGAAGTCATTTGGGATCACAGTTCTGCACTTCCCTCTGTGAGCAGAAAATTACCAGCTTGGGGTTTCCAGGTCCAATTCCTGTCCAGGAATGAGCAGGGGCTGAAAAGTGCAGCACAGTTTCCCTACAGAAAGGCACAGGGGATTTAATCTCTTCTCATACACTGTATTTTGACCAGTGGAGTTGAGAGAAAGACAGAATTTCAAACAAAGTCTAAACACCACAAACTACTCATGTCATGACTTAATTCTGGGACTAATTTTAAGGACAGTAGAAAGAGAAGACAGAATTTCAGCTTGCAGGACTGTGAAGAATAAAACTAATGAGAAATAATCTGAGAATACAAGTGTTAGCTGGGCTGTTTTGCTCCTGGTGAGGGAACAAGGGATTAAAACATTGCTTCAGATATCTCACTAGAGGAGTTCCCTGAACTCCAAGCAACAAATATTGTCCCAAAGCACAGGGAGGGAGAAAAAAAAAGCAGCTCAAGGCTGGGGTGGCACCGCAGGGACGTGAAGGGTGCCCCACCCACTGCAGCTCCCTTACCTCAGCCCATTAACGATGTCCTTTGTTTTTCCAAAATAAATCTCGTTCAGTGTACTTCTGATTTTGTTCTCCATGTCCTGGAAAAGAAAGGAACACGGCAGCTCTTTAATCAGCCCAGGGATGGTGCAGCCCAGGGTCTCTCTGAGCACAACCCCCGGAGCATTCCCAGCGCTCAGGTCCCAGCTCAGCACTCGGGGCTTTGCTCCTGCTCTCCCCTCCCGGCCCATCGGAGCTCTGTGCACCAGCAGAGGGCAGCTCCTCTCCAGCTCTGCAGAGAAGGAAAATGCATCAATCAGCCCAACCTTCCTTCCCGAGCACCAGCAGCGTCCCGGCCCTGCACCGGCTCCAAGAGCCGAGTCAGTCCCCCAGGGTAACCAAGAGTCCAGAGTTCTGTGCCCAGGGGTGACTCTGAATTTCTGACTTCTTTAAAGCTGCACGACAGAGCTCTGACAGAGATCTTGTAACAAAGCAGCTTTTTTTTTTTTTTTTTTCATTGCATTGCTTTCACTCAAGCAAAAAACTTTAGAAAGGGATCAAAAAGGAAGTAGCTGCCTTTCTTTAATTTCCCAGTTCCCTAAAAATGCATCATAGATGAGAATTTCCTCCTTTCTTGGCTATAACAATGAAGGAAATCTGGAACATCCTCAGTCAGGACTGAGAGCTGCCACAAAATCCAACACTAAACCAAATTCCAGAGGATTTCATCAGCACTTGATACACACTGAACTCTCAGTCCCTTGGACAGTGCTGTGCAGCACCCTGACTTGAAATAATTCTTCCCAAAAGTAGCTGCAAAAGCAAATGTGGGGGTAGGAAGCTGTTAATTAGTGCTGAGGAAAGGAACACTCATTGTCCAGGAAGTCACTGCAGTGCTGAGCAGGAAACAAGGGGCAGAGGGGTGGCTTTGTACCCACAAACAAACAGCTGGGAGGGATGGAAGGAGGAGCACTGAGCAATAAGTAAGGTGTTTGTAATGAAAAATGCAACAAAATTCTGAGGTGTGGGACTGAATCAGGGCAGAAGGAGCTGCACTCACCTCTACCAAGCGCCCGATATTGGCTATGTGTGGAGAGGAGTCACTCACGGTCTCATCCTTCTCCATCTGGAAAGGAAAGCACAGATCCATCCATCACAGGCAATCTGGGCACAGGGCAGTGTCCAGGAGGGCTGGGAGGAGTGGGGCTGAGCAGCTCCTCCAGGGTGCAAACACAGCAGAACGTGCTGAGAAACCACGTTGGCACGTGTTGGTAATGGAGATGTGGTGGAATAAAAAACCAGGAATGAAAACAACCCCTGGTGAGGGACACAGAGCCCCCACCACAGCCACTCCCTCCCCTCTGAGGAACAGCCAAGGGTCCTTTGCAGGAGAAATGCAGAGCTGGAACAACTCAAGGAGCACAGTGAGACCTCAGTGCAGCACCTGAACAGGGCACAGGGCCTGGAGCAGCTGAGATCGTTCACCCCAACACCCAAACTGAGAGATGGAACTGCAACACTCGATTTCACCTGCCTGTGCCTCATGGAACATCCACCCCACGGCCCTCCCTGGTCTGTGCTAAGGGAGAGTCCACCCTCCCCAGTTCTTGGGGTGAAAATTGTGGCCAAGACCCAGCCAGGCTGTTCAACAACAAACATCAGACCCAGGAACCTCAGCAAGGTTTGCTGAGACAGCACGAAAACAAAACTGGGAGACAAATGCAGTGGGAAGAAGAGTCTTCAAAGGGTCTTACTAATCCCACTGAATTCTCTTATCCATCTGTTCCTATCCCTCCCTCAGGGCAGAGTTTAAAAATCTGGGCCAGCCACAGGTTTCTTCTAATAAGCCAAGTCTGTAACAGGCTTGGGGAAGCGTGTAATTTACTTGGAGCCCCGAAGGCAAAAGATAACCTGGAAGAGGGGGAGAAAGAGCAGCAGGACATTTAATTTTGCCTTTAGATTGTTTACATGGAATGGAGACACTGCCTGGAGAAGGGATCCAGCTGCAGTGCAGGGACAGTGCAAACCTGAACTACACAAACACACATCCACACATGATGGGGAGTTGGGAACCATCAGCAAACTGCCCAAATGTGGGGCAGCTGGGAGCTGGCAGTGGGGCAGTCACTGCCACAGCCTCTCCCTGCTGTGCCCCCTCCACACCTGGACAGCCCCAGCTCCATGGTTAAGCAGCAGAATCTGAAAATAGATTTTTTTTTTTTTTTTTAAGAAACGTATACTATTACATCTCCATAAAAACTGCTGCCAGAAGGAAAACATTTTTATGTGCTCTGGAAGGCCAGATGTTACAAGAGACTGTTTAATGGAGTGCAGAGTCAGGATCAGCCATGTCCTACAAACAGTTGGGTTTTGTTGAGTTGGGGTTTTTAAAGGCTCCTTCTGGTGCCTGGCACTGCACAGGCTCAAGCAGCAGCAGCACCTCAAACCAAGGGCTGGATTTGCTTCCAGGGGAAATTCCCTCTGCAGCTTAAAGAGCTGCTCATCTTCTCCTGTCACCCACCAAGGGCTGCTGGGCTCAGCCCAGCCCCAGGGTGAGCCCAGTCCCAGTTCCAGTCCAGCCTCAGTCCCAGCCCCAGGGTGAGCCCAGTCCCAGTCCAGCCTCAGTCCCAGCCTCAGGGTGAACCCAGTCCCAGCTCCAGTCCAGCCTCAGTCTCAGTCCCAGTTCCAGTTCCAGTCCCAGTCCCAGTCCCAGTCCCAGTCCCAGTCCCAGTCTCAGTCTCAGTCCCAGTCCCAGCCCCAATCCCANGTCCCAGTCCAGTCCAGCCTCAGTCCCAGTCCCAGTCCCAGTCCAGTCCAGCCTCAGTCCCAGTCCCAGTCTCAGTCCCAGCCCCATCCCAGTCCAGTCCCAGCTCTCCTGCAGCACATCCAGGGCCTCCCTGTCCCAGCCATCTGCTCTGAGTCTGACTCACAGGGAAATTCACTCCTCTGGGACATCTCCAAGGCTGCCTGGTCACTTTGGATGTTTCCTGCCCGGAATAAAGCAGCTGCCTGGGCTTTCTGTAAACATTCTTTGGAGGAATAATATAAAGAGGGATGTTTTAAGCTGGATAAACACTTTCTTTCATCATGAAACTGTCTGAAAACACCAGCAAAGGTAGAAGGGAACTCACCCTCCATTTTGCTCTGAAAAGCCAACAACACCCACAGCTGCTCTGGCCACGGAGCAAAGTGAAAATCCCTTTAATGAAACACAAACAGCAACGTGTGCCAAGGGCTCCCAAAGCCACAGGCAGTGGGCAGGCTGAAGGCTCCAGGTGGAAAATATGTGGAATTATTTGGATATCAGCAAGGCTAAATCTGGCCTGCCTCTCCAGCACTTATTTCAAACTACAACCAATAAATGGAGGTTGCAGGAATCAGCTGAGCACTGAGCCCAGCCCTCCACAGAGATTTGCTCTCAGCAGTGTAACCAAACACATCCCATTGCCTCTGCCAAACACTCCAGCCAAAACCACGGGCACACCTGGGGGTGCTGCACAACCTTTACCTGCCACTCTCCACACCTCAACTCCTCCCTTTTTCTAAACTATTACACAACTGAACCTCTGTGAGATCCATACCAGGCCTGAAAGCCCACCCCATCCCACCCCTGCCTTGGGGGGACACCTTCCACCATCCCAGGGACACCTTCCCCCGTCACAGGGACACCTTCCACTGAACCAGGGACACCTTCCACCATCCCAGGAACACCTTTCACTATTCCAGGGACACCTTCCACCATCCCAGGGACACCTTCCACCGAACCAGGAACACGTCCCAGGGACACCTTCCACCATCCCAGGGACACCTTCCACCATCCCAGGGACACCTTCCACCATCCCAGGGACACCTTCCACCATCCCAGGGACACCTTCCACCGAACCAGGAACACCTTCCACCATCCCAGGGACACCTTCCACTATCCCAGGAACACCTTCCACCATCCCAGGGACACCTTCCACCGTCCCAGATTCCTCCAAGCCCTCTCCAACCTGGCCTGAGACACTGCCAGGGTTCCAGAGGCAGCCACAGCTTCTCTGGGCAGTCTGAGAGGTGCCAGGGCCTCCCCAGCCTCATCACTGGGAAGTGAGGCAGAAATAATTCCCCAGTCAAGCCCTGTCAGCACAACCCTGCTGTCCCCTGCAGCCAAACACTGCTCAGCTGTGACTGAAGAGACTCCAGGACAGTGGTAAGTGCTGAGGGGGAGCTCAAGGATCACAAGAAGATCCCACTGGTGGAAAAACAAAGTTACAACATCTGGAAGTCAGTGGGATGGGCCTTTCCATGAAAGCTGCCCCTGATGGAGATGGATGAGTCTGGTGATTGCTGAGCACAGGGATTTCCCTGGGTGACAAATGGCAGAATGGCTCTGCTGGGGTTCCCCTGAGCAGCAGCAGATGCCAGGGCAGCTCTTCCTGCAGGCAGGGATTGCTCTCTGTGCACAGCCCAGCCTTCATCCAGCTCTGCAAAACCTTCTGCCCTCGCTAGAGAGTGTTCCAAGTTCAAAAATCAACATCTGTGCTCCTTTAATCCCAAACCTCAGGCCTCACTTCCCTGTGACTTTACATCCTCCCCTTCCCACATCCCCAAATGTAAATAACCTACAGGTCTGGAGCCAGCTTCTCTCTCAGCAAACTCACTTCCCCAGGCTCCTGGTGGCTCAGGAAAGGCACACCCAGGTTCTTTGTGCACCAGGACACCTCGGGAAGGCACCTGTTTGTCCTGCCTGGAAGGAGGGGGCTGCAGGAGCCCAGGCAGCAGAGTGCAGGGCTGAATGTCTGCCAGCAAAGGGGAACCCTCTCCATCTCCTCTGCCCTGAGTGAAACAGGATCACACAGCTGCTCTCACCCCAAAGGAAAGGGCAGCTTCAGGAAAGCTCAAAATGCAGCCCAAGGTGCTGGGAGCTGTGGTGAGCGACACAAGTGAGTCCAACATACACAGAAGGGACAGGACCCCCAAATCTGCCAGGGAAAATCATCTGCCAAACATCTGCCTTCAATCAGGAGGGCTGGCAGGTACCTGCAGTCCCCAGAGAATGTGCAAGGTAATTGAAAAGCTGCTGGCACCTTTCATTTCCCTGCAGGTCCTGCTCCCTGCCTCCTCTCTGGCAGTATTTATGCAGAGCAACGTTTATTACTAAAAATTCAACATTTATTCCTAAAAATTCAACATTTATTCCTAAAAATTCAACATTTATTCCTAAAAATTCCAGCCAAACCCACCCTGGGCAAAGGAGAGGCTCTGCCACACAGAGGCACTGCTGCAGCCAGGATCTAACCAAGAGTCCAATGTGAAGATGTCACTTCAGCTTTAACCCTCTCTAAGTTTTCAAGCCAGAATTCCAATCCCTGGATCCTGTGTGCCTGGAGCTGGCTAAACACTGACCTCACCCTCTCAAGATAAATTAATAACTGCACATACATAAAGCAATTATGCATAGAGATGAACTGTATACAGTACTGGATATGACAACACACAGGGGTTTGTGCTGCACACAAACAATAACATCCATTATAAACATAATCCATAAACATCCATTCCTCTGCTGGATCAGGACAGAATCTGAAATTCTGTAATTGAACTGATGCACCAAAAGCCTGAAATTACAAAATCCAGCATGCAAAGTAAATTAAAGCTACACCAAAGGGAGTTTTCAACTTTCCAAACCAGGCTGAATCCTCTACGTCTCCCCCTTTCCTTGTTCTGTCCACTCACAAACGTTAAATGTTTGTTTCTTCCTAGAAACAGAGACAACTCCTATTGTAGCAGATGAAAAAACTGCACTGGGAAATCCAAGGAGAAGAAGTTCAAGGCACTGGGAGAGAGAGATGTCAACTCTCAGAGTATGAAATAAAACAGACCCAGGCCAAGGATGTGACCTGTGAGCAGCATCTCCCCAGGAGAGACCAGCACAGGGCAGCTGTAGGAACACTCCAAGAGAATCCCACAATGGTTTGGAAGGATCAAAGCCCATCCAGTGCCCCCCTCTGCCATGAGCAGGGACATTTTCCACTGTCCCAGGTTGCTCCAAACCCCATCCAGCCCGGCCTGGACACTCCAGGGATGGGGCAGCCACAACAACAAACACCGTGTCTTGAAGAGAGAGAGAAAAAACCCTTCTCAAAAATTCAGTGCAACATTTAGGAACAACCCAAACAGAAGCCTGGCAGGAAGGAACCTGGGGATATTCAAGAAAGGCAAGAGTTGTTCCAAATGATCTTTACAAAAGCAACAAAATTCGCTGTTTGTGTCAGGTGCAGGGTGACAATGTCTCACCTGCAGGCAGTGACTGCAAGAGCAGCAATTTCCAGAGCCTCATTCCAGCTCCAAGCTCAGCCCCACACATCCCCTGAGCTGCTCCTCTGGCCTGTTCCAGCCCACCAAGTTCCTGACTCCATCAGCACTCAGAAAATGCCCCCTTTGCAGCTCAGAGGCCAAGCTGGTTTTGGAGGAAAGGCTCTCACCAGGCTTCCCTTCCCAGGCACTCAGAGGCTGCTCTGCCATCAGCCTGTGAGCCAGGATGTGACCAAGCTCATGAACACTCCAAAAAACTTCCTCTCAAACCCAAGGACATCTGCTACTCTCATTTTAGCATCAAAGGTGGTCAAGCAGCTTTAAATGCTGAGTTGACCAAAACCGTGTAAATTTACCACAAAGTTTTTTTCAAAACATTCCTGATACCTGTCAAGGTGAAATTGTGACATGCTATTAAAGAAATAACTAAAATCATTATTTGGTGGCTCAGTTTGCATAAAGGGCTGATCAAAGTAAAACTTGCAGAGCTTGGGTGATGTGGCAAACTGGATTTAGAGCAAAGCCCAAGCCTTGCACTCAGGAGTTTGGTCCAGGTGAATTTGCAGCTGGGGACAAACAGCTCCCCCTGACACAGAACACCTCGAGGCAGTGTGGAGAGTGCAGTTTTCTGCAGGATTCTGTGCCAGGCACAGGCTGGAAGGTGCCCCCAGGTTCCTCCTGTTTGTGCAGGAGCTGCTGCAGCGCTGCTGAGGCTGGAAGCAGGCCCTGGCTCCATGCAGCACATCTGAATCCAATGTTCTGCTGTTCAAACGATGACAGCAGCATGAATCTCCCCACTGCAGCTTTGAGAGGCAAAGTCAAACCAAACCAGGCCCAGCAGCTCAGGCCAAGGTGGGCTGAGGACACCCATTCTCCACAGGCCCTTGTTTTCCTTGGCACAGCTCGTGCTCCAGAGGCCATGGCCAGAGTCAAGAGGCTTGGCCTGCACCTCACAGCTCTGATTTACAGGATTAGCAAGGCCTGTGATTAAATATTTGCCTGTGTCACCATAACTGGGGTGTAATTACTGCAGAAAGAGTAAAAAAAAAAGGTTCAAAACTGTCTCCACATGCCTTTTTCCTTGACTTGCTTTTCCATCAGCTTCTTCAACATCAACAATGTGGAAAGAAAAATCACCCAGGCTGGGGCAAGCTGTGCAAGACTGACCCAGTTTCAGTCCCTCTCTGCAATCCCAGACCCTCCTTGCCTTCACCTGGTTCAAACCTGTACAAAACCATGAGGTTTTTAACAGAGTCTGCATTGTCCTTTGTATGGAAAGCCCCAGTCTGCCCTGGGAAGGCTCATAAAGGAGTTTCAGCTGCTGCCAATCTCTCCAGTCACTCATGACCTTACAATGTGCCTCCTGTCCTGCAGAGTTTATTAAACTCTGCTCCAGTCACTGCCCAAAGCAGCTCAGCTCATCAGCAGGGAGGCAGAAGCCTTGGGCAGGTGTGGGGCAGGAGCAGCCTGATCCAAGGAAGGGCAGCTCAGCAGATCCTGCCTGTCAGGGACTGATCTGACACCCTCCTGCTGCAAAGGAGCTCTCAGGAGACACTCAAAGTCATTAATGCTGGCACAAACCCCCTCAGTTAGTTAGGACAGATTTATCTTATTTTTTTAGGAGGTTTTTTAAAATCAGTGTCCTGGTACAGCAGGAAGAAAACACTAAAGGAAGATACTGTGTAACTGATGTCCTTAAAAAAATCTTATCCTCAGTGCAAAACACAGGTTTGCTCTCAGTGGTTTAGAGCTGGCTTTTAAAAGAGACATGGAAGAAAAGAAGTCATCCTGTATTTTTATAATCCCATTGGAATCTTCCAGTGAGAAAGTGGGCAAATCTCACAGATAAAAATATCTGCAACAGGCATGGAAGAAGAAAAATCCAGCAACACCAAAAGACAAACTGAGACTTAGAAGCAAGTCTAAACTCCTACTGAACATTTTGTGTTTTAATTGCAAGCTCCAGTGTGTCAAACACAGTCCAAGGGGCTTTCTGGTAATTAGACACTGCATTCACCATCTCACAGATCTGCAGAACAGCAGCAGATGTTTATCCAGCAGCTGCCAAAAGCAGAGCTCTGGGCCTGCCTGGCGCTGCTGGGTGTGCAGTGGGGTGTGCAGGACACAGCCATACCTGTCTGGTGAGGCTCCCCCCCAGGTTCATGGTACCAGAGCCAGTTTTGTTGGTCTGCAGCCACAGCATCACTGTGGAGGTCAGCTTGTAGTGGGCAGTGCGGCCACTGGACTTCTCCTGTGAGTGGAAGGGAACAAAAAGGGACAGGGACAAATTCAAATCCCTCCTGAAGCTGAATGGGGGCTGGCCTGGCAGAGCCCACAAGGAATAGGCCAGGAAAGCCTAACCCCACTCATGCAGCACAGTCCCTTAAAGACAATTCTAAGTGTGCACATTCCTCTGATTTTCCAAAGCAAATCTAGTTAGAGCAATTTACCCTCCTATTACCTTGTTTTTATTACCTAATTAGTGATATTTATCTGTAGCTCCTTATGTTAAAAAACCCCCCACATCTCAGGATCACATGCACAGAAAGTAACATACTTCCAATTCTTCTGGGATTCTTTTTGATTACAACCCTGACTCATCTCCATCCAAATCGCTTCGGGGCATTCTCGAAAATTAACAAGGGAAAGAAGTTTACAGCCCTGACACAATATTGCATTGTTCAGTGGAACACCTGTGCTCCTTAATTGTCTGGAATTAACTGGGTTTTGTTTTCACTTGGGTGTATCAGCTACCCCAGAGGCTGTACCTGAACCTCCACCACGTGGATGGAATCCCAGCATCCCTTAATCTTCTTTGATCCATCTCCAGCCTTCTTAATGAGGATCACCCCGGCAAAGCCATGATCCAGATCCCAGAGGTAGACAGAGGAGACTCCACCTTCAAAATACCTGCAGGATGCAACCCAAAGGCAAGTTAAAAGCAAGCAGGACCCGAGCCAGAGTCAGACATGGATAATAATAACCTTAAATAAGCAGAATTTTTAAGTCCTAATACAGATTATTATTTTTTTTTCTTTCAAGACAGCACACTCACAGTCACACCCCCAGAAATACAGGAGGTCAAATCACTTCATAACACAGAGACTTTAATTACAAAACAACTGCACATTTCTCTAAAGGAGAATAAAGGTCTGGTGAGAACCAGAGTTATTTACACATTTCTAAAGGACTTGAGCAAACATTTCCTCTGATTCCAATTACCTACAACAGCTGGTAAAAGCACAAGCCACAAAGTGGGCTGAGAGCAAGGCTTTATTTTAGAGTTTGGGGTTTTTTTTCCCCCTCTTTTCCCTTGCTATTGGCAAAGTCTGGAAGTTCTTTACAGCAAAGTTTCACTAATTAAGACAAAAGGGAGCAAGTAAGTAACTTCATGTTGCTGCCTCCAAAGCCTGTGTGAAGCTGACACTGATTTACTGCAAAGGGAGCTGAACTGAAACCAGGGATCTCAGAAATGTAGAGATGCTGTTGAGGTTTTATTATTCCAGCATCACATATGGGAAACAAGAGAAAATTGTTTCAATTGCCTCAACCTCTTTTGCTGAAAGTACACTCAGAAAACCAACAAAGCAATGGGATCTGTAGAGCCCCACTCCCTCTGGATGGCACTGGTGCAGCTGGAAAATGATAAACATAAAAGATAATAAATAAATAAAATAAAAATAATAAATATAATAAAATAATGCTAAACATAAAATAATGATAAACAACCCAACACTGTTGGAAGAAAGATGCACAAGGAGTAATTTTTGTCTTCTAGAAAACTGGAATTGCAACCCCCACAGCATTTTACCCCTTCCATTCTCAAGTTACCAAAGCCATGAGGAGGATGAAGGAAAAGGGAATAAGAAATACTTGTTCATGGCACACAACCCTCACATCTCAGGGGTGACCATGGCACACAAGGATCACGTGAAGGAGGACAGGAGACTTCACCAACAACATGAAATGCTGGTAGTCAGGCTTTTCATTGCCTGCAGGAGGGCAAAATCTCACTATCCAAAGACAGGAGGGCTGCCAGGACTGGCAGGCAGATGAACCTGGTCTGCATTCTCCTCTGACTGTCACACACACCTGGGAGTGACCACTCCTTCCTCTTCTGCAAGAGAGGAGATTACCCCTCACAGCCAACAGGAAAAAATTATCAAACCTTCTCAGCTCTGTGCTCCCCTCCTTCCTAACCACGGGCCTTCCAGTTGGGATTGGTGCTTAAAAGCCAATTCACTGTGATTTGGAGTCCATGGATTACCCTGAAGCATTGTGGATTAAAGCACAAAAACCCCAGCCCTGCCAACAGCCAGGAGAAAAGACCCTGGGGTGTGAATGCCAGGGACACTTTCAACATTCCCAGCACATCCTCAGATCAGCTCAATACCTTGTTTCAAGGGGGCAGAGTCACCCAAGACCCCAATTCCCTGTAACTGCAGACATCCAAGCCTTTACCCAAAGCAGTGCTGACCTCAGGAGGGATAAACAATTTCCCATGAACCCACCAGAGCCTTTTCTTTCTAATGAGTGGCTCTGCCCCTCCTCACCAAGCCCAGCCCAGGCAGTTCAGGACCCCCAGTCCTGTGGCATTTGCCAACCACTGATAACACAGCACTGAAAAACAAACCCAGCCATGCTAAAGTCAGGCTGCCAGCAGGCAACTCCAACCTAACAAACCAACAAACACCCTTTTTATATCCCCTGGGGAATTCACAAATGGATTTTGGTTAATGCAAAAGTTCAGGGGAATTCCAGTCCTGCAGTGACCCTTTCTTCAGCAATGGGAAACAAAGGCCAGAGAGAAGCAGTTATTGTCCCTTCTCAGAATCAGATTGCTTTAAAAATATATATAATATATTCTTTTTCATATCCAGAATCAGCAAATTCACTCAAAATGAACTGGCAGCCACTGAGAACATTACAGTGTGCACAGACAGTTTCCCCATTACCCACTTTACGACCTTGCTACGAGCATGAGACATTAATTAAGAGAGGGACCGAAACAAGGTTTTGGGAAATTTATTCTTACCTACTGTACTTTGATCCTAATGACATGAAACAGGAAAAAAAATAATTTTTATGTGGTTCACCTTTATGAGATTTTACATAAAGGCTTTTGTGGGTATTTTAAGAATGTGCTAAAATGTTGTCTGAAACCACATAAAACCATGTGAAGAACCTCCCGCCAGAACCAACAGCGCACACATGGAAATGCTTTAACTGCCTTTGGAGATCTAATGAATCAAATCTAGTATTAATATTGTTTTAAATACCAACATGCTATTCCAATAAAGCTGCTTTGCCATGGATCTGGAGACTGGAACAACAATGCCAGCGACTGAATCCAAGGCACGCCAGGATATCCATTCTCCAAATGTATATCCATCCAAATTTATATCCAAATGGATCACTATCCAAATGGATATCCAAATGTATCACTATCCAAATTTATATCCAAATGTATCCTCTGTGCTCCAGCACTACAGAAATGCTCCAAAATCCCCTCCTCCTTCATGGGGAGAAAACATACAGCACTGGGTTTCACCCTCACATAGCACTGCAGTGGGATTTCTGAACCCAGGAAAGTCACAGTTGGAGAGGGGAACATTTCTGTTTGGTTTTTTTAAAAAGAAAAATAAAGAGGTGCCACAGGCTAATTGGTCCATAATAGAAAACGGTGTGACAGATCGGGAGGAATTTAAATTGACATTTGTGGACTTGGATTTGCTGCAGGAGGGCTGGGCTTCCTCCAAGAAACCCCTTCAGCACAGACTGAAATGCAGCACAGGCTAAAATCCAAGCAGGAGTGGAACCAGCTTGGAAAAGGCTCCAGGAAGGCACCAGCTGGGATCTCCTCTGTTAGAGAAATGGATGGGCAAGGCAGAGCACAGTTCCACAGCCACATGCAGCAGTGCACTACAGCTCCTGCATTTAACATCTCTTTCCTTGGTGGCTGTTCTGGATGTCCCTGGCCCTGATCCTCCTGCACAGTTGTGGCTGGAGAAGGCAGTCTGTCTTCTTTGGAATCACAGAATCCTCGAGGCTGGAAAAGCCCTTTCAGGTCATCAAATCCAACCATCAGCCCAGCACCACCACGTTCAGCACTAACCCACATCCCCAGGTGCCACATCCCCAGATTTCCTGAACACTTCCAGGGTGGTGACTCCACCACTGCCCTGGACATCCTGTTCCAATGCTTTACAACCCCTTCCCTGAAGTTTTTTCTTAATATCCAACGTGAAGCTCCCCTGGCACAAGCTGGGAGGCTGTTTCCTCTTGTCAGCTGGGAGAAGAGACCAAACCCCACCCAGCTGCATCTGCCCTCTCCCAAAGCATCCAAACAACCAGCAGATGCTTTTGGGATGTTCAGGAAGCCTCAGGCAGGAGGAATTCCTAATGTGGTACCTCAGGAACACCCCAAGGGACAAACCATTCTCAAAGGACAGCTCCAGAGCAAAGCAATCACTGCTCTCTGCCTAAGGACACTGAGCAATCCAGGAGGCTTCAGTCCAGATCCATCAGGCTTTACCTATAGGCAGAACTTTGTTAGAAAACAATGAAAAATCGTTTTATGGTTGTCATATCCCTGTATTAACAATGAAAACACTGCTTCATTATATCATAGCTGGGTTCAGTTAGAAGGAGCTTAAAGATCATCAAGAGCAAGTAACATCCCTGTCCTTGGAGAGGACAGCCAGTGCTCTACCTCTGGGAAAATAACTTTTTATAAGGCTACAGAGGAAGGTGACCAAAAGGCATAAGGCCCAAAGTAATCATTCATTCTCTTTACAGAATTCAGAACAGCAGTTCACTCAAAATCAATTACAGTTTTAATGTCATGATCAAACACTGAATTTTTCTATCCGTTACTCATCAACCACAGAACTCCTGGAAAAAGCTGTTTTATACAAAAAATGTCACACTTAAGACTGACCTACTTTACAAATGCAAGAATAAAAGAAAATATTTAAGCTAAGAGTGATCCAAAGCTTTATGAAGTGTTTGAAGTCGAAGCGGGTGGAGACACAGGATGGAAACTTGTCTGAGGAGCCGGAGCTGTGCCCGTGAAATAGAGGCTGTGGCCAGAACAAAGCCAGAACTTCAAGAGGGATGTGATAGGGGAGGAAATCCCCCAGCTTCCAGCACAGCCCTCAAGAAAGGAGGGCAGATTAATCACTTTGTTTTACCACTGAAGGACAGTTCAGAAAAGACCCTGTGACCCTCTTGATAACGTTCCTCTCCTCCAAGCCTCACCAAGGGATCCTGGACGCTGTGTGGAGAAAATGACTTTCCACCACAAGGCAATAAAAGCAAGCTCTGACTTTCAATTACACCTCAGAACCAAATCGCTCATCCATAAAAACATTTCTGCATTTTCCAGTAAGGAGCTGAGCTCCAGAGACAAAAAGTCTGTGGCTTATGGCTCTCCCAAGCCTCTGATGCCAAAGCACCAACACCTGGAACCTCAGCCTGGCTCTGCAAACCTTCCAAAGGCTTGCACAGGGTTTCAAACTGGCACATTTAAAACAGAAGAATATATTTTCTTTTATTCCCTAAAGGTCACATAGTTATTTCTTCCAGCTACAGAAGTTCAGCATAGGAAGGGAAATGTCTCCAGCTATTTAGATCAACAGATTTCCGAGAGAACTGGCATTTAAAAATCCTGCCCCAAAGGAAAACACTGAGCATTCAGCTACACGTGTTTTTACAAGAGTGACAATGACTGAAGTCACAGTGTGAGCAGCTGGTGTCTCACAGCAACCCCAAACATTTCCTAAATGCCAGGGTGAGGAAGCAAACATCCCAGCTCTCATGGGAACAGGAGACTGGAGCGGCAAAGTGACGTGGGCACAACTCCCACCGAGTCCCTCCCCTGTCACCTCCAACCAGCGCAGGAATCACAACAGAAATGTGAAATATGAAGGAAGTGGCAAATTTGAGCAACCCACCTTCCACCAAACCCAAAGCATTGCTCAGGTGTTCAACAAACCCCCTGCAATCTCACACACCTCAAGGGGGAGGAAGGAATTCTTCAGGAGATCGCTTGTCCCTAAATAATTGTTGCCTTCACGCAGCTGTCGAGTGACGAGGCTCAGGAACCTGGTTTTTAATGAAAGGACAGGCTGGTACCAGGAACCAGCAGGATGTGACACTTCTCCCACTGCTCTGAGCCTGCAGATGATTTACAACTCCCCTCTCCTTCCCTGGCCCCAGGAGCACAACTGTGCAGCACTTCCACAATCTCACCCAGAGACTTAAAATGAAGAAGGTAAAACGTCTGTGCACAGCCCAGGGGTTTTGCACCCTGCTTGATGAACTCAGCCCAAATTATGCTTGGGGGCTCTGTTCAGGTATTTTACAGGAATTCTTTCCAGCATACACAGGTGCAAAAATCCCTGGAGCAAACATACCAAGCCAGTTAGGTATGTGTAACTTCAATGCCACTTGTACTTAAAAGCACACATCTGGAGCACGGTGGGATGACTCAAACTGCTCAGAAGAGTTGTGAAGTGCAGGAACTCTGCAAGGAAGGAAAACAGCATCCAAACAATGGGATCCTGAAGGCTAAAAGTCTCCCAGAGCCTCTCAGTTTGTGCTTTCTAGTACCTTTCATTAGTTAATGAAAACTGTGCTGCTCACATTTTCCTTCCCACCCAATTGCTCCTGGCAGATGGAAAATAACAAGCAAATCCCTTTGGAGAAGTCACCTGGGCAAAGTTCCATCAGGCACCTAATGAGCTGGGCAAGGGGTCACTCTGGAACGTGTCCAAACGAGGGACAGCTTCATTAACACCAGGGAGCTCCCACTGCTTCCAAAGTCTTCTCCTGTGGCCATCCTTGGGCAGCACAGACACTGCTCCAGCCACCCCCAGTCTGCCACATTCCACATTCTGCCAGCTGAAATCAAAACGTGGAGAGGAGGGGAAGAGACAGCAGAAATCTTCTGTGCCGTGGTTTGAGTTTGTAGAGATCTCTGGAGGCCTCAAATTTCATGTGACATCAATTCTCTAACAGAAGAATTCTACATCAGATCTGCCCCAAGAAGGTTGTTAAAGTTAGTCTGTCTTCAAATTCCATCATTAAAACACTGGACATTTGTGAGGGCAGGAGGTAAATTTCTATCCATACAATACAGAGTATTATTAGAGACAACCAGCTCAAAAATTTCAGATCACAATAAACTGACAGTTTATAATTTCATCTCATTTTTGAATGTAAGTACTTTCTTCCCAGGGATTTAAAGCCTTCAGAGAGCAGTGTTTGAGGACAGTGCTGCATCATCAGTGCTGACCTCCTAATCCAAATGTTCATTTTTTATGTAATTACAGAGAACCGTGGGAACCCAAGGGAAAAACTCCTCCTCCACCCAACATCACCGATTCAGAAGATAAGAATGCAGTGAGTGCAGAGCTGCTCCAAAATGGAACTCCCAAAGAAAAAAAAAATCAGAGGAAAAGCAACTGATTCAGTTTTCCACCATGCCAGTATACTTAATTTTCCCCTCTTTTCTAAGAAGATTCTCTAATATTTATCAAAACTTCACTATTAATTCTGCTCTGAGCTGCCTGTGGGCACGCTGAGGAGGGGATCCCAACACTGCTCTGTTTTCTACTTCTGAATAATTTCCTTGGGAAAACAGCAGGGCTGTAATAAAAGCACACAGACATGAAAGCAGAGAAAGCCTTGGTGCTTTAGACCTGTCTTAGGAGACTTCATCTCACCCTTATGAGCCTGAGGCAAGAATGTCCCTGGTGACAAAGCCATGATGTCACACCCACGGTGCAGATCATCCCCCCTGAGCAGAGGGATGCAGAGGAGTTTCCTTAGTGCTGGGATGCACAACAAACCCATCTGGATTCAATCTGCAGGGCCCTGGCTGTGGCAAGCCCCAGGAACTGCCATGGCCAGGAGAAAGCTGAGCACAAAGGGCTGCAGCAGTAATGAGGAGCAGCGAGCTGATGGCAATAAAGTCACTTCAAAGCTTTCCAGGGGCTCCAGGTTCAGGCAGAGCAGGTTTGCATCTCAACACAGACACATAAAGGGTTCACAGCTGCCAAAGCTCTTGGGGAGCTCCAGCCTGGCCTTGGACCCTTCCAGGGGTTGGGCAGCCTGAGTTTCTCTGTGCCAGGCTGTGCTGAAAGCAGCCCCCTGGTCACACCTCTCACAGCTGTTCTGTACTCAGTGGAATTGAGGCTGTTCCATGCACAAAGTACAGCAAAGTTGGTCAAAGCCATGAATGCAGCAGTTGCTACAAACCCTGGGAGAAGTGCAAAATATTTGGTGAGGATTTTTGGGCCTGAACTCCACTGAGAGGCTCTTGGGGTCTGTCAGAGAAGAACTCAGATGACACCACAGATCTCAGACAGTTACAGCCCAAGGGCAGCACTCACAGAGGTTTCTATTTTTTCTTACCAGGACAAGTGGACTAAGGCAGTGTCAGAGGCTGTTTGAGCACATAATCCAAAATAAACGAGGAAAAAGGGTAAAACCAGCTAAAGAATGGTAAACTATCCAGCAGAATGTGGGACATCTGAACATCCTCGGTGCAGATGATGGCACAGGTCAGTCAAAATGGGACATCCCTGGAGCCCAGCAAAGCCAGGCTGTTCCAGGAGATCAAACAGAGTAATAAAAATAAAAAATACAGTCAGCCCTGAGACTCTAAAAATGAAAGGGCAAACTCATCTGTCACTGGGACTTCACTGTGGTACCTGCCCAAACTCTGGCTAAAGGCTCCTCAACTCAGCCATTCCTGAGGCCCAGGAATTCCTCCTCCTCCAGAGCACAGAAAGGCCCTGGAAGCTGAGCTGGCTGCAAAGAACACCTGGGTTCTACCCACAGGACAGGAATACCCACACTGCAAAGGGTAGAGACCTGGGGTGCCACCCTCAGCACTGCTAACACTCTGCAAAACTGCAATAACCATTCCAGACCAGACTCCAATCAAAATTCAATAATAAAAGGATTACACACAACAAAGACATTTCAGAGGTCAATCCTCTCCCAGACCTCCTTCCACTCCTACCAAATTCCTGGTCAAGAGCTCTAATATAACAAGCTGAAAATGGATCAACATCAAAACACAGACAGAAGCAGAAGTTCAAAAGGTTTCACTGCTCACTCTGTTGAGGAAATTCAAAATCTTAATCAATACAAACATTTTCAGGAACAGAATGATTAAAATGATGTTTTATCTTTTTTTAAAGCTGTTAAAAGTTAAAAGCACCAATAAATCCAATTTAAGCCATGGAAAAAAAAGGAGGAAAAGCCTTCTAAATGTCTGTCAGTCACTAAACCAGTCCAAAGTTGCCAAAACTCATCCTGTTTGCAGACAGATCAGCAGCATCCTTCCCAGGGGAGGTCTATTTAATCACTTCAGAAATTATTTCTTCCAGACAACAAAGAGCCATTAGATTACTTAATTAAAGCCCTGATTATCTCCAACCCAAAACAGGGGAAGGCAGAATCTAAAATTGGGAGGTTTAAGCAGCTGCCCTGGTCTTCATTACGCTTTGATTTCAATCAAGCACACACACGTCAAGCAAAGGGCAATAAATTACAACCATGTGTTGGAAGAAATTATCTTCACCATATTGGAAGTGGAAAGGCAAAGCTCTCACTGAGTGGTGTAAGATATTAGACTTCCATCTGGGAATAATAACCCACTGAACACAACCAGAGCAGGGCATTAGCTGCAGGCACTGTTGGGAGTTAAACCTGGCAGCAGGAGATGGAAATGGAACAGTTGTTTTTTGGGCAAGTGACATGGATTTTGGTGAAACAGATAACCAAGAAATATGCTTGTTGTTGAACACAGAGGGAACTAAAACCTGGCCATGGACCTCTTTAACCCAAATGCCTCCAGAAAGAAAAGGTGGGAAACTCCAGAGATACTAAAGGTAGTTTGCACTAAAACAGACACTTCAGGCCAATTCAGGCACTGAAGGTTCAGCAGAATTGTTCTTACATGATTTTACTACATCCA
Source organism: Pycnonotus jocosus (assembly GCA_013400435.1). Taxonomy (NCBI): domain Eukaryota; kingdom Metazoa; phylum Chordata; class Aves; order Passeriformes; family Pycnonotidae; genus Pycnonotus; species Pycnonotus jocosus. Next base: position 222,468 of record VWYP01018560.1, on the reverse strand, counting down.
ATATTACAAGACTTCCCCAAACTTGTCTTCACACTACAGTCACTCAGTGGCCACTAAGCTTTTGGAGACAAAATTGAATTTTAAGGTCCCTAGCAAGCAAATCTGACTGGATTACTCCACACAAACTGTTAACAAATCCATAACAGGCTGCTTCCCTCCAAACACCCACAAGAGCAGGTGCCAACCCCTTGGGATATGGCAAATACAATGCAGTGACTCACTGAACGTGGGTGGGGATGTACCACACCTGATGAAAAGAGAAATCTAAAAAGGAAAGGTGTGTGGGCCAAATGGGACTGACAGAAGGGAAAACTGCAGCAGTCTGAAGTGCTGGGAGAGGCCTGAGATGAATCCTGTGAGATATCAGCACGTTCTGTGTTAAAGGTGAAATGGGAGCTGATCCAGGGGAGGTTTGGAGAGCACAGTGGGATGGAGATGTGCTCAAAAGCACTCAGTTGTCTCCAGATGCTGGAAGGAGCAGCACCAGGTGGGTTTGGAAGCTCAGGAGTGAAGTGAGCCCCGAGCAATTTCTGAGAGACCTGGGATTGTTCAGCCTGGAGAAGAGGAGGCTCCAGGGGGACCTGAGCAGGGCCTTCCAGGGCCTGAAGGAGCCAACAGGAAAAGATGGAAAGAAACTTTGGACAAGGGCCTGGAGTGACAGAGAAGAGGAAATGGCTTCCCACTGCCAGAGAGGAGGGATGGATGGGATATTGGGATGGAATTCTTCCCTGTGAGGTGTGGAGGACCCAGCACAGGGTGCCCAGAGCAGCTGTGGCTGTCCCTGCATCCCTGGAAGTGTCCAAGACCAGGCTGGACAGGGCTTGGAGCAACTTGGGACAGCCCAGCAAGGCTGCACACAAAGCCATTACTTACTCTGAAAGACCCAGCAGAAAGTCTCATTATAGGAAAAAAAAAATGCCTGCATAGCCCAGGAAATTCAGGCAGGCTGGAATCTTGTGTTCCCTGTGAGTGCTGTGATTATTTCTGTACTCACTGTTACCTCTCTTCCATAAAACAGCAGCTGAGGTTGCAGAGGCAGCTCAGAAACATTCTCTGCCCCACAGAAGGACAGAACAGCCTCCAAAGGGACTGCTGGTGAGGAGCTGATGGGTCAGATTTGAGGCTTCTCCCTCAGCACCATTTCCATCCTCTTCATCTGCAGCCACCACACTCAAACTGGTATTTTTAAGAGAGAATTTGGAATGTGAAGCATCAATTAGCCTGGTGTCCCCTGTGAAGGATTTGTGTGGGCAGGGAACCCCACCAGAGTGAACAGAAATGATGAAAGCCTCTGCAGGTCAGCTCAAAATGTAGATTTTCTGCACACTGCCTACAGACTGATCCCTGTTCCTGAAGGGTGGACCTGGAATAGATCTCCCCATCGAACAGCAACCAGAATTTCCACAAGAGATACAGTCCTGAGGGCTGCCAGCATGCTCAGCTCTTTGATTAATACATCAATGAGCCTGAAGTATCTCCCAATGCTGGAAAAGCTCTGCTGTCCCTGGCTCTGGAATTGCAGAATTCCAAAGGACACTGGTACCTGGCCCAGGATGCCTCCTGCCCTCCCTCCCCAGCCCCAGGAGCTGCCAGAGCAGCAGGGCAATGAAACCTCCAGCAGCCCCACTGCTGGATTCCCAGCACATTCCCAGGGTCAGCTCTCAGCTCCAGCAGCCATGGAAGTGACATCCCTGCCACTGCCACCCCCTTCCCAGCACAGCTGCAGCAGCTGCTCCGTGAGGAATTGCTGCAGTCATTCCCAATCTGATGTGTTGGCAAGGGCAGCACTGAGAGGAGCTGGCACTTGTTACCACCTCTGAATTCCCACCCTTGGATCTCCAAGTAAAAATCAAGCTTCTGCTGTCAAAACACAGAAATCCAATTGTCTTATTCAGGAAGCTGCAGAGCCCAACTGCAAGAACAAAAGCCTGTTTCTCTCCACATCTCTGCTGGAGGTGAAGTACAAATTCTGATTTTAAGCATGACGAACCCTTCAGACACCGAGGTTAAGTTTCCTTAACTTTGCAAATTCTTTCCACAAATGCCACAATTTATTTTTTTACACTGCTCAGCCAAACATAAGCCACCCTCATCCTCTTTTCCTCCTCCACTTTTGGGATCATAACAGGCACTGAAGTGCTGCCTCCTGCGCTCACAGTCTGACCTGTTCTCCTGGCTGTGATCCCTCCTGGATCCCCTCTGACCATTCCTGCCTGTAAAACTTGCACTGACAAACAGAGAGATGGCATTTGGAACAACCTCACCTTTTCCTTCCACACAACACATGAAGGTTGTTATATAAAGGCACTGCTGTACCTCAGGCTGAGCAGGGCTCTGCAGGTTCACCTCAGGCAGAGAAACCTGCCCTGTGCTTTCCTTCCAGCAAATTCAAGCTGTTTAAAGAAGTTATTGTATCCAGCCATGACTTCATGGTCATCTGAGCACAGAGGGATTTAAAAAGACAACCTTGGTTTCATAAACCTCCTCATTTTCATCTCAGGGTATTAAAAATCTTATTGGTCCTGCTCTGTTCTGCATCTGGGGAATAACTGCAAACTTGGCTTTGCTGAATATGCAAAATTCCTTTCTCCCAGTCAGTTCAGATACCAATAACAACTGTTACTTACAAGAGAAGTTGGAGAGCTATGAAAATAATGCATGAAAAGAAGTAAAAATTTGATACCTGTAACAGAAGTGTGACGTTTAACACATTTAGACAGGCTACATTTACATTGAGCCACAGAATCCAGCAAGAAAAGTTCCTTTTAATGTGCTTCTGTCAGCACTGTAACATGATAAACTTCATCCAGGGCTGTGTTTTATCTCCCTTTTTAGGCAGCAATAAAGTTTGTTCATTTTTTTCATGGTTTTTAGGCACCTCCCTAAGAAAGTGTCCCAGTAAAGGACACACTTTTTGCTTTGCAACATTTGCTGTGTAGTTTTAGCATCACTTTCCACCCCAGCACAGAGTACAGAGCCCACAGCTGAACCTGACCACATCTCAAGGATTCAGAGGTAAGTGCAGTGCAGGACCAGCACAGCCCCAATTTACAGAAAAATTGTTCAACTGAAAACTCACCCAGACATCTTCCTCTTGCTGCTTTAAAACAGCCCCTGCCTGATCTACATTTATCTCACACGTGCTCTATTAATTCCTTTGTTTTACACCTCTTTAATAAGACAGGGCATGAAACAAGCATCCTGCAGCAGAAGTGCATAAATCCCAGTCCAACTGCTGCATTTCTGCGTTCAGTGCCTGTCGTTTTACTGAGAGATGTGAGAGCTGCTGCTGCACACAGAGATTATTTCAGAGTACAGCCTTGAGGGAATGGAAAATGCAGATGGTTTAAGACTGAACCTGGAGATCAAAGAGAAGCCAGGTCATGCCAGGACAGAGACAGCATCAATCTGTTAAAGGGGGAGGGAGGTGGGAAAGCACCTCAGCACCTGCCCTTGGCTCCAGCTGACAGATCTGATCACGTCCGGCATCACAAAGCACAGCGCTGCCTCCCCCAGCCAGACCCCTGTGCCCCAGGGGACACAGACACAGACAGACAGACAGACACACGGAGAGACAGACACACAGACAGACAGACACACAGAGAGACACACACACAGACAGACACACACACACACACAGACATATAGACGGACAGACAGACGCACGGAGAGACAGACATACAGACACAGACAGACACACAGACACAGAGAGACAGACAGACACACAGACACACACAGAGACATACAGATGGACAGNAGACACACAGACACAGAGAGACAGACAGACACACAGACACATAGACACACACACACACGCACACACGGACAGACACACGGACAGACACAGACAGACAGACAGACACACAGAGAGACAGACACACAGACAGACAGACAGGGCTCTGAGGGTAGGACTGACATACAAGTCTCTGTACTGGTCAAAGGCATTGTTGGCTTCCACCTCCAGCTTGCGCAGGCGAGCCGAGGGCATGGCACCGTCCTCCAGGGGAGGGTCGTACTTGTTGCTCCACGGTGACCTGCCAGGGACACAAGGAAAGGGACACTCAGAGCAGGGCACAGGAGAAACAGACCATGAGACACAGCCTGGCCACGGCCCTGAGGCTGCCAGAGTTCCCAGGAGTGTTTCACAACGCTCCCAGGGGGGTTTCCCAACGCTCCCAGGGATGCACAGAGGGGATTGTTGGGGTGTCTGTGCAGGGCCACGAGTTGGCCTGGATGGTCCTTAGGGGTCCCTCCTAGCTCAGGATATTCCATGGCTCTGAAATGTTTAATATTGGTGGGTCTGACCTCATCCACAGATGCTGAACTTCCAAAAAACCCAAGAAGTGTCCAGAGCAAACTGCCTGTAAGAACTCCACCCTCCCCAGCCACTGGCAAAAAGGGGACACTGAGCCCTCAAAACTCACCCAGGGGCCATTTCCTGGCTTCAGGATTTTCTATATAAAAAAATATCTCTTGGTTTCAATCTGTTCCTTCTTATATATTCAACAACAAGGCTTCAGCTGCTGAACGTTAAATATTTAAAATTGTTTTCATGCAAATACAAATCAATTGTGTAGTTTATTTAGGATCTGACAGTGTTTGAGCCAAACACTGCTGGCTATGATTAAAGTCTACATTTTCCTCCACTATTCTGCCTTGAAATAAACTCTACCTTTAGCATAACATTAGGAAACCCTTTGAACAGTTTGAATGATTTAACAGGGTTTGTAAAGCTGCAGGTTTTACTACAATTTCTGCAGGTGTGGAAGAGATTTTTGTACTCTTAATGAAAGATTTGGTATTAAAAGATTAATGGAACCCTTTGCCCATCTGCTTGAGGCTTTTATAACTGCCATTCTGGAAACCTGCCTTTTGCTTTTCATTTCCCACTGGAGTAACCAACTTACACATATCACTGCTGGATTCAAGAAAAGCACCTCTACCTTTTCTCTCCCCTTTCCCAGCCCCTGGCTGCAGGGTCCCAGTGCTGCCCACAGGGAAAGGTTTTTTCTCAGCAGCTTTTTGTCACCCATTTCTCAGACAGCCACTGGTGTCTGACACTTGTTTGATGGAAAGCACAAAGCCCAGGCTCTGCTTTGCTCCCTTCACTCCTCCTGACCACACCTGACAGGAAAGGTGAGACCAGGAAAAGTGGAGCTGTTGTGTCACATCCACTCAAGTGATGTTTTCAGGTCGTGGTTCTCATCTCAGGGCTGTGTCCTGTTCTGGGGCTCACCATGAGAAGGACATGGAGGGGCTGGAGCATGTCCAGGGCAGGGAATGGAGCTGGGGAAGGGGCTGGAGCACCACGAGAGGCTGAGGGAGCTGGGAAAGGGGCTCAGCCTGGAGAAAAGGAGGCTCAGGGGGGACCTGGTGGCTCTGCACAACTCCCTGACAGGAGGGGACAGCCGGGGGGGGTCGGGCTCTGCTCCCAGGGAACAGGGACAGGAGGAGAGGGAACAGCCCCAGGCTGGGCCAGGGGAGGGACAGGTTGGACAGCAGCAGGAATTTCCCCATGGAAAGGGGGCTCAGGCCTTGGCAGGGGCTGCCCAGGAAGGTCTGGAGTGCCCATCCCTAGAGGTGCCCAAGGAATTCCTGGATGTGGCACTCAGTGCTCTGAGCTGGGGACAAGGTGAGGATTGGTCACAGGTTGGACTCGATGGTCTTGGAGGGGTTTTCCAACCTCAGTGATTCTGGGATTTTAAACAGCTGCTTAAAATGTGGCTGCTTTGGAAAGGAGTCAACAGCCCCAGGATCCCAGCTGGGTGAGGCTGGAAGAGCCCACAGGGCCTCCTCTGGTGGCACCTCCCTGCTCCAGCAGGGCCAGCCCAGAGCACAGGACCCAGGATTGTGTGCACAGGGTCTGGAATATCTCCAGTGAGGGACACTCTGCACCCTCTCTGGGCAAGGTGTCCCAAAGGGTGTAAAAAAGTCATTCCTCATGTTCAGGTGGAACTCAGTGGGATCAGTCCCTGCCTGTTCCTCTGGTGCCCCAGGGAGCAGAGCCTGGGCCCTGCTCAGAGCCCTCCCTGCACACAGGGACAGACAGGGATGAGGTTCCTTCTCAGCTCTTCCTTCACTCCTTTACCTAAAATCTCTGAAATCTGGAAGAGATTCACATAAAAATCCTCCTGGTGCTACCCCCAGTGCTCCCAAATGGCTCAGCCACTGCAGAGGGTGAGCAGAGAACTCCAGCAGAACCATTGTGAGATGCTCTAAGTGCAAACACCAAACTTCTTCCCCTGCTGCAGGAATGGGATTGAGGGGCAGCCCACAACACACCCAGCCAGCAGCTTGTGGCATTTTCATTCCAGCTGGAGCCAGCAGAGGTTTTACCAACAAAAAAATCCCCTCCTAACACAGTCCTGTATTTTTTATTTTTGTGGAAATGCATTCACAACACATTTAAACACTTAACTGGAGGCTATTTGAAGAAAGACAGATGGACAAGCACTTAAATTTCAAAAGTCAGACCTCTAATTTCCCCAAAAGAGAATGGTTTGTGTTTCAGCTAACAGGTTTCAGTGTTGTTGGCCCCAAATTCCCCATAAGGATTCCATTTAACAGAGTGATCAAACACACTTCGAGTGGAAATGTATGGACAAAGTCAGGGTCCTTGAAGTCTAATATTAAAAAAAAAAATAATTAATAAAAGCTCTGCCTTCACAATGTGGATTCCATGACTGTTTGATATCCTTTACAAACCTCTGTTATTCCAGGAGCACTCACACAAGTACCTGTGAGACTCACAAAGGCAGGATTTAATAATATGAAGAAAATAAAAGTTATCTACTTATGAAGATCCAAGGAGACTCCAAAAATCCACCTTCCAGTCTGATCCATGTTTGAAATGGACCAAACCAAGTCTGTTTAAATATAAGGAAAGACTAAACTGTGTCGGGCTAAGCACTGGGATATTCACTTCCCACAGCAGCTTTTTTTCCAGGCAAATTCCTGGTCAAATTGTAAAGCCACTCAAAAAACCCAACTCTATAAAACTGGATTCTCAGTCAGAGAGTCTGACTAGCCAGCTGAAGGAGAATGAGGCTCAGTTGCCCACAGAATGCTTCAAAACCCTTGGATTAGTGCTAAAAGAAATGCAATTAGCAACCTGTCCCATAGGAAGAAAAGGTGTTTAGCTTGGAGCGTGCAGGAATTGGGGATGCAGCACATTGCAGGAAGGGAATGAGATTCTCTGGGACTTCTAATTGAGTGTGTGGTTCTGAAAAACGGCTGTGGAAATATCAAAAGCTTCTAAAAGCCCAGTGAACTCCTCCTAGATCTTGGCCTAATTGATTAAATTAGTGTAAGAGCCACTTCCCAGGAACAACTGCAGATTTTATGAGGTACGAAGCAGTGTCTGGACACAGGCACAGAATGGGATTAACATGCACAGGGCAGTGCTGCTGGGCTTTCAAAGGCTTCTGCTGTGTGCTGAAGGAAAGAATTTACTTCATGAATCAGAGCTGGGACCAATCAATTCCAGAAGGAAGAATCACTTCAATCCAGAACGCCTGAATCAAAAGCCTTTAGGAACAGGATTCTTTCATGCCAGCAATTAACACATGGTGCCTGCTCTAGAGGAACAAATGAAAGAGCTTGTCTGAAACCTCATTACTTAATAAGTCCTGAAAATTTCAAAGTGGTTTTAAAACCCAAATTCCTCCTGCTTCTTTGTAACTATTTAGTACCTCCTCAGAAAGAGATGGGGCAAATTTCAGAGGCAAGAGTGACACTGACCTTAGAGGAAGGGCTGTAATGTGCCCTAATTAAACACAGGGAGTTATTAGTGATTGCACAAGGTCCCATTATTGTCTAACCAGTGCCTTTTCCAGCTCCCTGCATCCCTGGTGATTGATCAACAGCCTGAGCAGGATGCAAAGAGGCTGCAAGAAACATCACAACTTCAGGGAGAAAGCAGCTCTTGAAAGATCCACAAGAAATTCAGGATTTAATCCCTCTTCCTGCATCTGCCAGAGGGGTTGCAGCTGTGGGGGTACATTTTGTTGGGGCAGAAGCTCTAAACCCCTATTTTATCTACTAATTCAGAACTGATGAAATTCAAGTAGCTGCTCATGTGGATCTGACCAGTTGGGGCTCACAAAACTAATGCAAAATGCTTCTGTAGAAGGTTGGAATAGTTTCTAAATATGAGATTAGTACCCTAAAGAATGTGAGTGGCACTCACCTTTGGGTCCTGCTCACTTTTTGGCAATAGGTTATATTTTAAACAACACATTAGGATTTACACTCAGCCACAATCCAGAGGCACTGTCAAATTCTGCATCCACTCTCAATCTCCATCTCCTGTTTCCAGGACAAATGAAGCTCAGCATGTTCTCTGTGTAAATCATCCACACACAGATGTGCTTCACATCAGAGAGGGACCTTTCCTGCAACTCAGAGCAACTGAACCAATTCATCTCAAATCCTTTACAAGCTCACCTGCTTCTGCAGTGATGCCTGAGCCAAAGAAAAATGATTTGTTAAAAAAATATTTTCCGAAATTCCACCTTGAAACACAATTCTTGAAACGTTCTGGCCAGATGAATGTAAAACACTACATCAAACCTACACAGAGAGAAGTGAGATTCCTCCTGGAGATAATTCCAAGCACTAAAATGTAAAATTATGACACTGAAGCTGCAAGGAGAAACAAATGGAAGCCTCAGAATCATCCCCAGGAGCAGCAGGATGGCTGAGCTCCTAATGCAGGGCAGGAGATGAACAGCATCATCACAGCCCAGCATCCTTCGTTAAGGGAAAGAATAAAAATGCTGCAGGAGTCCAAAGGTTTCTGGGCTGTAAACTCATGATTCTTAAATTAAATATCTGGAACTATGCCACTGTCATTATAGCTATTAAGGGAAGTCAGGCATTGTGAGAAAGGGAAGGGATGATTTAAACATAAATCAAAACCATCATCCTTAGGGCAAGGTAGAGGAAAACACATTAAAAGAGAGACTCTGTTCAATGTGGCAGCCAAAACACTGAAACCTGCTTGTACCATTCCAGTATTACAGCCCCTCCTACTTCAAAATTAATTATATTGTCATTATACACAGCCTACAGGGTTTGAATCTTTTCATAGTTTTTGTTTACAGTCTTCAGAATAAATCAGCAATTTTGGTAGACAGGGATTCCTTTTCTGTGGTAAAAACTTGGGCCAAGATTTTCAAACAGAACTAATGACACTGAGTCCAAAGTCAGTTAATTCCTTGCAAAATATGAGTGAAAGAGCCTTTCCCAGCTGGCAAATCCACCCTGTTTTGTACAAGCTGAAGATGATTTTGTTTAAACCCACGGCTTGCATCATCTCTTTTCTGTCATTATCCATTCCAGAGATTTTCTAACCTTGCAGTGGTCTAACATCCTACCAAGGCCATTTCTGCTAGAGAACTGACTGGTTTTAATCCAGAATACAGAAAACAAAGAGAAATACATCAGTCACCCCCTTTAGCAACATAACAACAGCACATTTTGGGCTCTAAATCTTTAAAGGACTGATTTATTTTTGGCTGAAAGTAAGAGGGAGAAGGGCCTGCAAGACCTGCACATGGCTCCGATTTACAGAGCAGCAGCAGCAGCCCCAGCTCTGGCTGGGAACTCACCTGTACGAGTCCCCATCTCTGTTGTAGTCACACAATAGATAATCTTTCCCTACCACCTTGTCTCGTGCAATCTTCAAGGGCTGATCCACAGAGGAGAGGAGATCTTCACACAGGCTTGGGACCTGGGAGGAGACAACAGGGAGGGGAGACAGGGCAACATGTTAACGTTGAAAGGCACTGGCACCTCGAAGAACAGATTTTGTTATTAACAGCCCACACCTGTCTCAAAGCCAAAACTCTTCAAGAAATCATTTCACTTACAACACACCCCTATGCTCTCACCTGGAATAATTGCAGATTTAATTACCAAACCACTGGTGTGCTCCAGCACATTTCAATACAGACACGCTCCACTCTGCCAAGGCTGGGAGGGAAGTGACTGCCCAGGGCTGATGGATAAAGGTAAATATTTACAGTGCAGTGGGAGCTGCTAAAGGAATCTGCCATCCATAGGCTGGAGGGAGCTTTCCCAAGCTCCCACTCTGGGTCAAGTTCAGAGCAGTTTCCAGGCACGTAGCCAAGCATGACCACGCTGGATAAAGAGAAAAAAAGTGGGTGTGTCAAATCCAACACACCTCCCACACCCTCCACAACTTTCCATGGATCCAGGACCCCAACTGCCTCCTGCCCTGCATGTGGACAAAGATGAGCTCTGCTTCCAGCATGGCAGAGGGGCTGTGAGATCCTGCAGGGACAGGAGACTGCACCTCCCTGCACACACTTCAGGTAATGTGCAGCCCCAGTCCATCCCAGGGACCATCAACAATCATTCCTGCAGTTGTCATCAAACATTCAGTGCATCCTGCTGGAAAAACAGTTCAGATTTCACTGCAAGAGAAATGGACTGAAGCAAAATGACCTCTCCCAACAACACAAGAGGATGACAGGACAACTGGTATGTTCTTGAATAGATTGGGAATGACATCCTAATAAAACAAGAAAGGAATAAGCAGTGTGGAATCTCTTCTACATTCCTCTCCACATCACAGAGATGAAAACCTGCCTGAGAATATGAGGACAAAAGGCAATCAAGGGCAAAATTAATCATGAAGTGATGAATTCACAACTCAGAAATGAAAAGGGGGGGAGGGAGGAATAAAGACAACATGCAAATGTGCTTTCTTCTCCTCAAGCCATTGATTCAGTGAATGGATTAGCAGCGTTTCAAAGGACAGAAGCCTAGAGAAGAAAAAGCAAATTTGGGGTGCAACAGCCCCAAAACTATTTTAATGCACTAGATGGGACAGAAGAGATCAAACTGCCTGAAACAAAAACATTCCTAATCTCAAGTACAAGGCAGTAACATACAGAGGATGACAGTCAGTGTGAGCAGGGACACACATAAACCAATATGAAAGATCCAAAAAAAAAATATCCTAAACTGTGGCTGCCTCATCCCTGGAAGTGTCCAAGGCCAGGGCCTGGAGCAACCTGGGATAGTGGAAGGTGTCCCTGCCATGGCAGGGGGGACACTGGATGGGCTTTGAGGTCCCTCCACCCCAAATCATTCCATGGCTCTAAGATGTGACCAGCAAGTGATGCAACACCTGACCCACACAGTAAATCCTTAAAACTCAGAGGCAAGCCAAGACATGGTTGGTAAAGTGCTGAAAAAGCTGAAATATTCATTGGAGTGGTTTTATTTTGGTACTCTACAGACTGCAACGTGTCCATGAGTGAGAACTGCAGAGCCCAGACCAAGAGCAGGGCAGTTCAGGATTTAACCCAGCTTGGGGCTCTCATGGGAGTTCATCCTTTGGTACCTGCAGGTCTGGCTGAAGAGGCCTCAAAACCACAACACATTCCTGGGTAAACAGAAGTGGACAAGCAGCAGCAGCTTTTAGGGAAATTCTTCCTTCTCCTGAGACCAGACAACCCAAATACTTCTAGAGCTGATCCAAATCAGCAGTGTGGTGGCACAAGGCAGGTGAAATGATGTATCTGTGAGCACATCTGCTTCCCCTCTGTCCTTTCCTTCTCTCCCCCAGTAATTTTGGGCTGACTCTTTGGGCCGACAGCAACTCAGTGTTCCTGCTTCAGCTTCAGATGCAGCCCAGAGCAGCCCAGCACTGGGAGCTCGAGCCAGAGGTGACCAGTGGAACACTGTTATCCCTTGGCCAGGAGCCCATCAGCACAAAAAAAAGTCCAGGAGCAGACTGTGACCTGCCTTTGGGATGAGTAATAGTGATGAGAACAGAACTGGGGGGAAGTGGCTTTCCCCAAGCCTCTGTTCCCACTCTGTCCCTTTGGGAACAGCCTGCACTCCCCATGTGGTGAGAGAGCATGAGAGACCTCACTGTGCAATCCTCCAACCCCAAATATCCACACAGAGAAACCCCAAACCTGAGGCTGAGCTGATTCCCCTGCAGAAAAGCTGAATTTACAACCCTTATAAAAAAAACCCACACAAGCAACTTTTAGATTTAACTTTCATTTAAGAACAGCACATGCCTGGTGTGGGGTTTCTGCAGGGCTCACAGCACAATCCCATATTGACCAGGAGGAACTTGTAACCCGTTGTTATTTTAAGATGCAATCTATCAAACTGAACTTATCTGGGCATGATTTGGTCACAAACATTCATGGCCAGGGTTTCCCAGTTTCTCAGGGCTGTGGTTATTCCTACAGCCACAACAGTGACTGCATTATATCACACACTTACTAGGACATAATACTGCACTGTATTATAACCCTCCATTGTAAAACAAGCTGTGTATCCCCTGGCTCCTTGGTACAGACACTCCACAGGACTTCAGGCAATCTATTCTTTTCCCCTTCTCATCTTTCAGAATAAAACAGAAGAAAACCCACTCATCTAGCTTGGAAATAGTAGAAAATTTCTGCAGTATTTATAAAAAGAACAGATATTCCAGCTGATGGAGCTACTGGTGTAATTTTAATTATTGGAAAAGCACCCGAGTGTGGCACAGTTACCCCAAGAATGTAATTTTTATACCATTTATTACATCAACTGTACTTCCTAAAAATGAATTTACAATTTATGCACACTGCCTTTCCTCTTCTACTCTTGAAAACTGCTTACAAGGCAAAGGCAGGAATTTGAACAAGGTAATTTGCAGCTTTAAAGACTTCAGCTTTATGTTCATGAGGCTGTGACTCCTTCTGAATTTGGATTCTTTTCCATGTCAAGCACTGAATCTTACTAAAACATTTAAATTACTGTTGTGCACATTCAGATTCATGCAGGATTGAGTTTATCTTCCAATCCCAGCAAAGTCAACCGATGCTCTGAGTTTTCAACCTCAGTGAATTTGTGTTGTTAATTTTTCTTGTGAAGGTTGTTCTACGTTAACTGAAGAGCCAAAACTCACTCAGGTGCCTGAGCACTTATCTACAGCAGTCATTACACGTGGAATTTTGACTGAAATTTAGAAACAAGGATTAAGCTACTCCTCAGGCCAAACTGAAATGCCAAAGCAGTGCTTTTGTTCCATTCATCACTGCACCTCAAATCAATGTCACTGTGATGCAAACCCTGCAGGACAGGCTCTTTTCTAAGCAAAGACTGGACTCCCACCTCTGTTCTGACACAATCTTTTCCCCCTCTGAGCACTGGGAGGTCACATGCAGAACACAATCTGCACCTTGTATCTTCAGCTAAAGGCCAGCATTAATGTCATCAAATGTTCATCAATTGTTCCCCCAGATCAGCTCTCAGCCATCTCTTCTGGTGGCTCTGGGTACCCAGGGACTGAGACCACCCTCAATGTAAATTGGAAACAAAAAAAAAAAGAGAGAGAAGGATATCTGGGGCTCAGCCTGGAAGAACAGCAGCATCATTCAGAAGGAACAGGGCACGGTGTTTGGGGGATATTTTTTTTTCCCAAGGTGATACACAAAGGATGTGTAGTGCAGAGGAAAGAAAAGCTGAATGAGAAAGTGAGGGAAACGTGTCAAACAAGGATCCTGTTGTCTTGTGTAACCAAACTCCCCAGCAGAGCTGCCCAGGTATGTGGACAGTGTTTTAATTAAGGCAACTGCTCTGCTATCAAGACAAAAAATCACTTGTGCCAAAGTGGAAACCATACCCTTCTTGGAGTAGCTAAGCTCAATCATTCCTTCTCGACTCACTTCTTGGTTCAAGGAGCTTATTAGCAATTAAACAATTGTGTCTGGATTATTTTTTTAAGTATTTTTAAACAAGTATCTAAAAACAAATTTATAGAGGAAAAAGGAGTAATACCTCAGTTCTCCATGCCTGACACACAGCCCCCATCCTTGCTTTGACCACACTGAATTGCATTAAATTCTGCATTTCACACACTCAGGACAGCCAATATTTTGGCTGTGTCCACTCCAGTTGAGGTGGCTGTTTTCTTCTACAGCCTTGACTGAAAGGCACCACATCTACCACTGAAACAGCAGCATTCCTGCTGTACCAGCCCTCAGAAATTGTCTTTTTCCATGTTTATTCAGAGGTCAGTGTTACTGACCCCCACAGGAATCTCACACACTGGAAAACTGTGCTAAATGCAGCAACATTGAAGATTATACATTGTTTTTCCTTAAAGAAGCAGAAGGAACAAGGGGGAACGGCTTCAAACTGAAAGAGGTTAAGTTTAATTTGGAAATTAGAAAGAAATTCTTCTCTGGGAGGGTGGGGAGGCCCTGGCACAGGGTGCCCAGAGCAGCTGTGGCTGCCCCTGGATCCCTGGAGGGGTCCAAGGCCAGGTTGGACAGGGCTTGGAGCAGCCAGGGACAGTGGAAGGTGTCCCTGCCCATGGCAGGGGTGGCACTGGGTGGCCTTTAAGGATTTTTCCAACCCAAACATTTCTACAGTTCTGGGAAGATGAGGCAAACTTTGATTAGCCAAGGAGCCACTCAGATCCATCTGTGTGTTGAATCTGCATCTGCAAGGTTCAGGTATCTAAACACACATGTGATGAGAGCAGTTTTTAATGAAAGGGCCCATCCCATCAGGAAGGTCCAGTATTTTTATCACTTTTTATGTGAACTTTCAATATTAAAGGAGGACAAAAGTGCTGCTCCCGTGGCTTGGGGAAACCACTCAAACACAGAAGAGCCCATGGAAGCTCCCTGACCCTCTCACAAAATAACCCTTCTGGCAGACCTCCAGCTCAGATCCTTCATCTACTAAAACATTATTCTGGTGTTTCAGAGTCCTTGCACAGCCTCAGAATTTCCTGTTCCTGCAGAAGGCAGGCACAGCCTAGAGGATGTTGTGGAATCTCAAGAAGGAAGCCTGGCTCCACTCATCTTGGGCCAAAAACCAAGAGTAAAGTCACTCCCACAAATCCACACAGGGCTAAACCTTAATTTGATCCATCACAGGTCCAAAGGTCACACAATCATCAAGCTTTGTTTATGAAATGACACTTAAATAGACTTTTGTACTCAGACAAGACATAATTGATACTGGAAACAGCTCAGTGTTATTCATGCACTTGCACTGAATTACAGCACTGTAAGAATTGGCAAAATCAAAATTAAGCCAAATGAGCTTTTCTGGAAAAAGACAGATGTTAACAAGGTTGCAGACCCAGGTTTGTCTAGCTAACTGTGTCATAGCAGACACATCACATTAATTACAGAACGTTTTAATTCAGCTGGAGGAACTACATTTCAAAAGGTGACAACCATTCATAAAACAGGATCCTTGGCTTTCTTCCTGTGCCTTGCTGGATAAAACAGGGCTTTTGTGGATTCCCCTTCTGAGAAACCAAAGGCAGCCATCTGGCAGGCACAGCCAAAGTTGCCCTGGGCTGTGCCTGGTGACCTGCACATGGAGGCTCCTGTATCCCATTACCAGCCCCAGCAGTATCAGGATCTTGGGAAGTTCTGACTCTTTGTGTCAGAGTCCAGCTGGGCTTGGAGATATCCAGCAACAATTCAGGGATATGCAGGACATTCTCTCTCCAGTGGTGTTTCTTTATCCCAGCTTTCCCCTCCCTTCATCCTTAGAGAGGTTAGGGAGGTTTCCAACTAGGATTCATCTTGACACACATTCCCTTCAAATGGTATTTAGCAGATATTTTAAGGGTTTCTAACACCAGCAGTGCAGTGGCAGGAGCCTGGAAGACAAAAAGGCTTAAAAATAGAAAGAATAAGTGATCTAAGGCCAGAATTGAAATTCCCTTTTCCAATCTTATGCCAGGAAGTGGGGTTGCTAGCTCTAAGCCAAGCATCACATTAACAATTTACATATATTAATTGCTATCTCCAATTACCATCAAGATATCCAGAGGTAATCTTTGCTAGCTGGAAAAACTCCTGCTTACAGCCACTCACAAAATGGAAAAACTGGCTTTCAACCACCATAAATTTATTCAGAGAGCCAGAGCCCTGTTCTTTAGCCAATAATCCTTGTGTTAGAAACCTGCCTGCCTGCTGGGAGCTCATCCCACAGGTCAGCAAGTCCAGGCAGAACAGCAGGTCAAAGACTCAGCCTTGAGCCCACAGGGCTGTCAATGCACTTCTGCTTCCACCACCTTCCTTTTCAGCTTTCACTGGATCTGATTTTTTGTTTAAAACATCTTCCACCCTACCAGACGCCCAGCTGGCCATCTGCATCCAATTATTTTATCTCTCCCCACAATGCTGCACAGTGCTCAGGCTCTTGGACTCCAAACACAAAAAGCTCCAGTCACATTCTCATGTTCTTTATGGTCTGTGCAGCCCAAGCAGTGCAGTTGCCTGGGGGTAAATTCTGTAGCTTCATATATCTTCAGTGACTGAAGGCATGCAAGCAGATTTGGGATTTGCCTGGAGCTCGCATGAAGCAACAGCCTGAACTCTGTTCAAATATTTCAAAATCATAAGTTTATACATTTTAAGATTCATCACCCCGAGTTTTTTTAAAAAGTAACACATTCTACTAAAAATACTTCAGTATTCCCCTGTGAAGAGAATGGAGAGCTGATCATCTCCCAGATCTTTAATTACAAACAGAGCTTTAAAAAATAACCAGCAAAGTTATGACTGCTGTGTCTATAAAGAACTCTCACTTTAATTCTTCCACAGCAGCATTACTTGGTTCTGTTCTTCAAGAAAGCTTTCACTTTTGGCAATGACTGCTGTTTCAATATCAGTCTTACTGGGAGAAGAGAGGGAGAAAGCTGAGGCTGAGAGCAACCCTCCCTCTCCTGGTGAGCCTGTCCCTTCTGTGAGGACCATTTTCTGTCCCCACTTCACACCAGACACCTGATTTTCCTGAGTCAGCTAGATTTTTTTCATCTCATTTATATTATACACACCCAGGCAAACGTCCAAATTAAACACTCAGCAGGAAATTTGTACTTGCTAAAGGAACCTGCTTAACTTTCACCAAGACTCAGAGTGCATCAACCTCCACACTCGAGTCAAAGCCATCAAGGCAATCCTGTCAAAGATCTGTTATTTGCTGCACATTGCCCACGAGGACAATAAATCCAGCTCCCTTCCACCTTTGCCACCTCAGCCCATCACTGAAGTTGTCTGAAAAAAATACCCCAAAAAGGACTCTGGAAGCTGCAACTTTGGGCACCATTCACCCACCTGTCCTGTGCTGCCAAGGGGTCCTAGAAAGGGACCCTGCACTGCCCAGGAGCTGATCCTTCTTTGGGATTTCTCTTGGAAAGAGCACAGTGTAAGTACAGAGGGCTGACTTTCTGTAAACTGACCTGAAGACAAAGGAAGCAGGAGGACAATTGCTGTGGCTTGTTGTGACCTTCCAGGATCAGCTGCTCTACCAGCTTCCCTCCTTCACGCCTCCTGCCACTCAGTGGGACTCCCAAGAGCCAAAACTGATTTCAGGCCACAGATTCCAGGCCACGTTTCAAACCAGAGAACGCCCTCACAGTCCCCTTTCCAGCAGGTGATGAGAACAGTTGTGATTCACAACAGGCTTCCATGGGAAGCACAGGGAATCAGCAGCAGCAGCTCCTGGACAATGTGGGGCAATAAGGAGGTGACACAGCTTTTATGTGACACAGTTAACACCTGAACTATTGCTCCAAGTGCTCTCACCACACACCAAACAATTCAGGTTGGAAAAGACCTTGAAGTTCATCAAGTTCAACCTTTGTCTCGGAGCATCTTCACAACAAATCCATTTAAGAGCAGTGCAATCACCTTTCTCTCTCCTCTTTTGGGAACTTCCTTTGAGCTTGGACTTGGCTCACAGGCAGATGCTCCAAGGCTCACAGTTTCCAGCAGAGCTCCATGGAAAATTATTCCAATTTAAATTATTTGTCCTTGAAAAGGTATGTGTCTACAGCAAACTTGTTCTGTAGAGATTCAGAAGCCCTCTTGTACACTCTGACAGCCCCTGAGTATTTACAAATAATGACTAATTGAACCCCAAGTAGAGCATTCCATGCCAAGGCCCATTTCCAGCACCATGCACAGCTTCTTTCAGGCAGGACTTCTGCAGAGCTGTGATTGACAAGGTCTCTAATGAACCCTAATTGAAGCCTCAGCAGTCTGAAAAACCCAACAACAGATGTGGTGAAAGGGCAAACCACAAACTGTTTTGCTAATGCATGAAAAGTGTCTGGGCTGATGAGGGCCAGTGACCCAAAAATTCTCTTCTTCCACCCACCCTTTTACTTCATGTTCAAGTTTGGGCCATTTCCCTCGTCAGCACAACACTTGGGGGCAGTCATGGACAGTCCTGGACATGATCCATGTGTTCAGCTGGGACCAAGCTGCTCTTTTATGAGCCACAGGCAGCAGAACGTGGATAGAGTAAGAAGGACCTCAGGGAGGGAACTTAGTGTAGTTATCCTTCCCAGCAGGAATTCCAGCCTAGGATTGGTTTTAAACTGCCACAGGGCAGGGTTAGATGGGATATTGGGAATAAATTCCTTCCTCTGAGGGTGGGGAGGCCCTGGCACAGGGTGCCCAGAGAAGCTGTGGCTGCCTCTGGATCCCTGGAAGTGTCCAAGGCCAGGCTGGACAGGCCTGGGAGTGAGGTGGTCTCATGAAAGGGGGTGGCACTGGAGGAGCTTTAAGGTCCCTCCCAGCCCAAACCACTCTGAGGTTCTGGAAAGGAGATGCCAGATTCTCACTGTGCTAGTTTTGGAAAACTCTTTACATACAATAACATTTCTAAGCCATCTTCTCTTCTTTCAATGGATCTTAAGCAAGCAGCCACCATCAGTCTGGAGATCAAATCCTACAAAAAGACCATAGCAAACTGAGCTGCAAACAGAGACTTCAAGTAATACCCTAAACTTCACACCAAATATTGACATGAGCTTCTGTTTGACACCTACTCCACCGTGGCAGTGGACTGAGCAAGAAAACTCAGCACAAGGAAGCCAAGAAGTCAGGGTGCCATGGTTTACAATCCTCCCCCAAAGTTTCATCAACCTGCTCATGCTCATCATGCATTTGGAGTCTGCCCTTTTCCTCAAGGAGGTTATTGTCTGCTCATGGGACAAGCAGCAGAATCACGTCAGATGTAAAGGTCTGCATGAAATTTACCAAAAAAAGGTCAAAAAACTATTTGCTGGAGCCTGGCTCATGATGTTTCTGGAACTATTACAGGTGGCAGAGCACACACTGCTCTTCTCTCAGCAGTAAAGACTTCAGGAGGTCAGGCTGAGAGTGGCTGCAGAAGTGCTCTACAGGTGTCTCAACAATAAAGGAATGGTGCTGGATTTAACAAATTATTTCATCTCTGCCCCAGAGGAGGGGTTGCAATGCCTCGTGTGGGGGTCACAGCCCCTCCTCCTAACAAGCACCAAACTGCTCTGGTTCATGTTACACTATGAAAAGGAGCCCAGGGAGCGTGTTGCTGATGGAAAGCATGTAGAGCACTAATGAGCACCATCCAAAAGTAATTCCAGCGTTTAGAGGTACCCAGCAATTTTCTGAGTCATTAAAAAACCTCAGACCAATTACACAGTCAAGCTTACCATGGCTCCCCAAACAACTCCTTGTTTTGAGTGGTCCTGGGAGCTGCTCAAACCCCAATACCCACTCAGTCCTCCCAATTTCATCACAAAACCAACCATGTCACACCAGATCAGATCAGTGATTTAGTTACTTGTGTCCTACCTCCGGCAACAGCCACAAAAACGATGCTTTAGGTTGCCAAGAGTTTTGGGGGCACAGATGTAGCCAATTATTTAATGGTTTCAAGAGAGAGAAATAATCCCTTCCTGCAGGGAATAATTTCATTCCTGACCCCCAGAGCTCTCTTACCTGTACCTTGGCTTACATAAGTAAAAGAAATGTTTAGAGTTGGATAAATTTAAAGTCAGCCACAACTTTTTTGACCATAGCTTACCAACACCACCTTTAGAAGCATTTCCCAACCAAACCTCTACCTGTTGAGCAGCTGCTCTTCTGCACAAATTGAGAAGTTTAGGTCAGAAATCAGCCATGTATTTAGACTGGACAATAGAATCCAGTTTTCCCACTAGCAGATTCTGTATAGGTTAAATCCATATTTCAGTAACATATTTAATTACTCCAGAAGCAACTGTGCCACACACTGTTTTAAGGGACAGTTGGCACTAACCAGGTTATTACAGCTCAAACATACATCACAGGATGTGCAACTTGGAACAAGCCTGGAAATCCTTCTCAAGACAGTTTTCCTCCCTAGCAGTGTGTAAAGGACAACACAAGTTCCAGGGACAAGCAGAAAAAAAGATATCAGACACAAGATGGTCAGCCAGGTTCGGTTTTTGACACCAGACTGCAGAACATCTGATAGAGCAAAAATTATAAATAGATTTGGGTGTTCTCCAGACACTCTCAGCAGTGTCTTTGCAGCGTGTGGGGCAGCACAGGCACTGCACCTCCCAGAGCTCCACACAGCAGAGATAAGAGCCAGGTACAAGGGCCTGCACCCATCTGTACACACTGTCCCAAACTCAAACAGCAGCCCTCCAACCCAGCAGAGGTGGGGAGCTCATTAAGTCACCTGCTAATGACCCTTCATCCCCACCGTGTCCTGCACACACAGCCCAAAACAATCATGGATTCCTGACACTGCTTGGCCAATGGTTGTTTGTTCAAAGGGACAGACAAATCACCACAGCTTTCAGATGCCTCAGAAGTTGTTCTTACATGCCAGGCCTTTGTCACAGCCACTTCTTGGGGACAGCATCCAGTACTCACCAAGTCAATGAGGTCACTGAGATTCTTCTCTATCTGCTGCGGAGGCAGACGCCTCATCAAATCCAAGGCACAATCCAGCTGCTGGTCACTCTGCAGGAACAAGAAGAGCCCTTGGTCACAGGGTGGACAGGTAACACAACACACAGTTCCCAGGTCTCAGCAGCAGCAGGCTTTGCATTGACACAAGTAAAATTCATTACAATTGATTGTGGATTATTGACTTGGCAACTTAACACCATGCAGTTGATGGAAAGGAGTCCAGTCCTTACCTCATCAGAACTGCTTCTCATGTTTGTGTTTAATGTGTTGTTTATCCACATCATCTCAATAATAACCTGGGTTAGGGAACTGTAAGTTCCTTCTCCCAGAGCAGGTTTAACACTTCCTTATTTGCACTGATCAGCTTGAGATAACCAACATCTAAAACAAACTCTGTTCCACTACAGAGCTTCCTCTCCCCTGCAGCTTTATCAGAAAACCAGAATGAAACATGTACACAAAGCATGAGCCATGCTTTTCTTCTTCCTACAAAACACACTCAGAGCTGTCTGTATCTAGGAAATCAGGGAGATCAGTTATTCTAGAGCTAACACAGCAACTTTCTCCGAAGGGCTCACACCAATTCTGACACAAAGAAGCACACACCCCTGAATTCCAGAGTGAGAAAATGTGCCCCAGACACTTGAGGAGTTGAGCCACAGTCCTGACATAACTTAGCTGTCCTTTTCACCAACAGACACAAACAGACACTTTCCTGATGACCGAACAGCACCCAAAATCTGCACGAGTTCCTTTGCTCCCAGGTCAGGTGAAGCACAACCAGTTTGTTTTCACTGTTCCTCCCCTCCTTTTTCTCTTTGCCCTTTCCAGCCACCCAAATCCCCCGAGCTGAGGTTTCATTTCACCCTCCCATGTTCTGTCAAGCTCCCAATATCTTATTTAAAAACACTTTCAATACTAACACAGTTCCATCATCACATTATTCAACGCAGCAGCCCCCAGGACAGGGAGGAACAGGAAGCCAAGTTTCCTGCAGTTAAGCTAAACCTGTGGAATGAGGGAAGGAGGGAGAGCTCAGTTTAGTGGACATCCTTTAGGAAGCTGTTCCTCAGATGGTCAGGGGAAGGGAACTCCTCACTTTTACCTACTGAACTCTGAGAACCCAAGGACAGAGACTCTTTAGGTGGCCTGTGCCTGCCCAGCTCCTGCAGCCCAGCCCAGGCAGGGGATCTCTCTTCCCAAGTATTGTCTGTACCTTCTGCTGTCTCTCACATGCAGGAAGGAAACCTGGCACATCGTCACAGGCTCCTCACTTCTGGATCATGGGAACACTTAGGGAAGTGCTCTGTCCTCCTCTACCAGCTGGAATTGTTTAAAAGATAAAAAAGCCTAGGGAAGGATGTTAAAAACCACCACCAAAGCTGAACCCCAGAGTATTTTACAGGGAGGCAAACTGAAAATAAAATACACTGCATGGAGGAGAATCCACACTTGCAGTGTTTATGGCTTAACCAAGAGAACCTGGAGTGACCATTTTTATCCAACATATTCAGGAACAGCTGTAAAGGACACCAGCAGAATTGTTTAAGGCAGAGATTCTCCAAGGGGTTCAGACACAGCTGACACACATGGCTGTGTGCAAAGGAAAAACAAAAATATGCAGGCACATCCAGTGCCTGGCACAGAATATTTCCTTGGTATCCAGGGGGTAAAAGCAAGGCTGAGCAGCAGGACTCCTCAGCTTCTCGCAGAACATTTAGGTAATTAAACAGCTTGCCAGCAGATCTCTCAAAGTACCAAAATAAAGGCAGGTTCTGCTGTAGTTGTGTCCTTAAAACCATGGTTACACAGTCACTTTAATCCAGCATAAATCCAGCTGGAATGGTCAAAAAGGCAACACAAACTGAGAGATTACAGAGCACAGTGGTACCTTGGGGTATTGCAGACATCTGGTACAACCTATTTCAGGATTGAACAGGGAAGTGAACCAGGATCATTTGCTCCTGGTTCTTTCTCTGCAGGTGAAGATTTAAAAGGCAGGTGGGTGGTCAAATCCAGCCTCTGGTTCAAACCCAGCCCCTGGTTCAAACCCAGCCTCTGCCCAGCTGGGGGATCTGGAGCAGCTGTAGGCACTGACACAGAGGGACAGGAATCACATCCCAGGTGCCAGCAGCAGCAGCACACACTTCCCTCCCTGGTTTTACAGAAGCTGAACATCCCAGGGATGTGCTGCCACTGGATCAGTGGTGCTGAAAGCCCCCAAAGCCCTCACATAACTGTGTGAGAGGAAGGTGTTCTGGGGGAACTCAGGACATGTGTCATGAACCTCTCCAAACCCCACCTAACCTCTCTCAACTTCACCTGTCCTGGATTTCCCCTTGTTTAATTCTCTTGTAAAACCACATACTGAAGACCAGGTTTTTTAACAGACCTCCAGACAAAACATTTCCATGGAATTTTTGCCTATATCCAAGAAGAGGCTCCTGAAGCCCTGCTCTCTGAGCAGGTGATCAGACAGGCTGTCTCCCAGGCTGGGCTGCTCCCAAAGCCAAGCTCTTTGAGCTTGCAGGATTTAATGAGCTTAGTGTTTACTTGATAGGAGGTCGTTTTCCACCATTCCTGTTTCATCCAGCCCAGAACCTCCTGTGGAGGAGCAGGGAGTTCAGACAGAAATTCTAAATGAAGTTTTATTACAGCTGAAGTCACTGAGGGATTTAGAGATCATAGGAATCTCAAAGACTGAAAATATTAGCTTAGATGAAAGCTCTTTAATAAGTTTCCTTTAAAGATGTTTGCCTATCTAGAGTCTGCACTTCAGCACCTGTTTTAGTATTCCCATGGCACTACCCCAGGGAAAAAGGTTATAAGGATGTCTGTAGTAGTTAGTTTACAGCTTTCTTTGTCAGCACTTCCTCTTCTTTTTGGTCTCTTTGCTGTATTTAGCTTGTTTCCAAAAAAGAAACCCTCTCCACAACAGCCACAGGTCTCTGGTCACCTGGGCACTCTGTGCTAAAGCACAAATCAATAAAAAACAGTGCTGAAAAAAATTTTTAAAAAGTTATATAAATATGTAAAGGGGCACAGCTGTGCACCTTTATTTTAAAGGCTGAGTGTGGGCAGATTATGGGCAGATGTCATTCAAAGCAGATAACACAAATAAAAACCCCAGGTAGTTACTATAGGTATAGAAATCACAAAAAAATGTAACAGGCAACAGGTTGGACTTCCTTTTGACTGCCACTTGCCATGTGTAAAGCCCAGAGCTCCTTGGGGTGAGGGGCACAGGGGTATTGTGTGCTGGAAGCAGCAGCAAACAGGAGCTGACCCAACACAACACAAACCTGGGAGCCAAGAGCTGCTCCTGCAGAGCCCTGGCAGTGACCCACAGCAGGCTGCAGCACCCCAGCACAGCACTGGCACCTGATCACTGAGCTCTTCTGCACCAGGAGACACATCCACAGCCTCTCCAGCTCCAGCAGAACCAGGAAAGCTCCACTGAAGTGCCACCTGTTTACTCTTTTCAACAGACATCAGCACTTGGATGAGTTACTACTGGTATTCCAGATTTTAAAATATCTTTACACATGCTTTTGACTACATACACTTACAGAAATCCACAGGCTTTATTCCCAAGTTTTCTCCATTGCCAATTACCTGAGACTTAACCCATATTCCATCTTCCAGGAGGGCTTACACAAACCTGCAGCTCTCCCCATCCCAAGGCCATTCCACCTGAAAGGAGCTATAAGACCTAATTTAAAGCTCCTGGCCTTTCAGTCAGCAGGAATTTGCTCCCGTTTATCACAAAGTCCTGTGGATTGAATCTCCCTCCACACCTCTGTTGGGACACTCCTGCTCATCTGGCCCTGCTATTGCTGAGCATAAACAGAGCTGGGCAGTGTTTTCAAACAGAAACCCAAGCTGGTTTCACTTCTGTGCTCTATTTCTGTACTAACCCCACTTGCAAACTCCTGAGCCAAGAGCTGAGACAGCTCAGTGCTACAGCACTGGGAGCTTCTCTCAGTTTAGCCTTTCCTGGGAAATAATTCAGTTGGGTCACCAAATCTTTTCCACCAGCAAACCTAGTGATATCAGGGAGAACAACTGGGGTACCCAGAAATTACTGCAGTTGAAAAAGCCACACACCTAATAATGACGGATGACATCTTGGAGACACTTCCCACCCAAGTTATACTCAAGATAGACATCTGAAAGGTCACCCAAATTCAAAGTACAAGCAGCATCTCAATGTTCAGAGAGCAGAAATAGAAGGTAAAAACCTCAAGTGCAACCAGAACATCTGCTCAATGCCATGCAATTCAAAGAACCACACATCAGATCACTCTGATCACTGGTCAGTTTGTAGGCAAAGTATCTCTGCACATTAATCCAGGGCCAGAAGTCCACAACCAGCAAATGACTCTTTTTCCTTCCTTTCAAGCTGCAGACATACCCAAGACTGTAAATCACATTATTTCCTGTCAGTTCTCCCAACAGGAATGTCTGACTAATGTTTCAGCTTTGTGGTACTACAACACTAAGGGGTTTTTTTAATTGAAACAGATACCCAGCTTCCCCTTCTGCTTGTCATTTTAATCCCTGCCAACTTCCAGAGCTCCAAGGGCAGAAGACTCCCTTTTCCAATTACACAATAGGATAGTATTACTGCTAGAAGCTGCAGCAAGGGTTGAATTATTGTAACCCTTGGGTAATAAAAAGTACAGTAGTATGTTAAGTTGCAGGGTTCCCTTCTCAGCTGTCAGCATTCACTTTTTAGGATATTAGATGGGAAGGGGAATGACTGTCTGACCCGGGAAAGCCCAGAGAAGTTCCGCACTCATGACGTTTCCATCAGCTGCACATATTCCTCGCAATCTGTTTTTCCACATTATTTTTCCCTTGACTATTAACCCTCCTCTGGCAGATCCTATCTAAAACTATTTGTAATGGACTCATAAATCACAGCTCCGTGACAGCAAGGTGTGCTAGGGGAGAAACAGCAACATAGCACAGTTAGGAAACAATCAAAGGTAATAAAACCTGAAGGCAGACTCTGCTGTGGACAGTCATAAAAGGTCAAAGATTATTAAAAACCAAGACACTGATGTAAACCTCGTTCTCCTTCTCTTCAGCTGCTTTTACCTTTGTCTGCTTTTGGTTGGGACAGATCCAGTGGCTTTTTTTATCTCAAACACTTCTGACCACGTCGTAGGCTCAGTAACGAGTTCAGCCCAATTTGCTGCGGTCACGACCAAACAGCCCAAGTGCTGACACCACTCGTTCCACGAATACCAAGTGAGAAGGATTAGAGATTAAAATAAAAGCAAGAAGTGATGGATCGGAAGGCTTTAGCAGAAGCTGCTCTACTGTCTCCCCCAGGTCCCCTGTAATCTGTATTTATTTACAGAGCAATTGTACGAGTCACGTCACAGCTTTGAGTCAGCAAATCCTCCTTGGAGACATTCTCCTGCACGTTTATTTATTTTATTCTGCTGTGCTCCAACTTTTCAGTACAACTGAGCACATAGCAGTTCTAGCCCCAATTCATGACTGAACGTGCTCTCACAGCTTGTTTTCTGAATTCAGGTCTCAGTGTTGTACAAACCAAAAATCCCCAGAAACACTGAGCAGCTTTCATCTTCCATTGCTCCAGGAATGGAACACACGTGAAATTCAGAGGGGCAAGAAGGACCTCTTTGAAGAGGTTCTCTAGGAACAAGGAACTTGTACATCTACCCTACAGCCTCATGCAGAGGAACTAAAATAATCCATGGACAGGAGAGAAGCGAGGCAGCTTCACTTTCTCTGGCAGCAGAGTGCTGCTGACACTGGATACTTCTCACCATTTCAGGCTGCCAACAGAGCCGTGGCAAGTCCTGCCCAGATTAAAGGAGTAGCAATGGGCTTTGAGGGGCAGCTACCAAAGAGATCTTCTCCTCCTCCAGACAAGCTCAAGGATCAGTGTTTTGCCAAATCCTTGTTTATCACTTTAGCCTCCAGCAGCTCTTCCAAGCATCCTTGCAATCAGCTGTACCTGATCTCCCTTCCCCATTCCCACCTCCAAACCAGGACAGTTCTCTCTCCAGGGGACAAGTCCCAACATGTCAGCCCAACTCTAAAACAATTATTAAGTGAGTTATAATACACTGAAGGCACTCCCATCTGTGAGCTTCTAAATAATCCAGAGCTGCCTGCAGCCTCATCTCACGGACCAACCAGTTATCACAACATTTCACACCCAGGGAGAAGAAACTACAACCCCTGATAGTCTGGAGCAGGGCACTTGTCTGTAATTCCCTGTTTAGAATTAAGGACTCAGCATCTCCAGGAGCACATTCTGCAGGTGGTTTCCATCCCTGGAGGTGTTTTCTGACCAGATGCAGCCCCTGTTAGCACATCTACAGAGGTGTACAGCACACAGGAAAAAAAATTAACATTTCCTTGGCCCCTCCTTCCCAGCAAGGATGTATTTCCAGATGGCACACACTTGCATCTACTCTCAAAACTAACTTATCACTTCAGTTTATAAAAATCCAGTGCAAGTCTCCATCATGTGTCCAAGGAAAAGAGCCATCACACACCACCAGAAGAGCAGGGTGGAGCAGCACCAAGGCTTTCTGGGAACAGCTATTCATCCCGACCTTTTGCCAGGATCACTAATGATTTCTGCACCAGCATATGTCTTCTGGGTAACAGAAACAATGTTTTATTTATTAAACTTGTCATTGAACATGACAATGCAATTTACTGGCTTTCATCTGGTGCCAAGAATTCCTGTGAAGCATAAAGTTTGCAAAAAGTCACTTCCCAATAAATCGTGGCAGTGAGTGACTCTGCAATCTGTTAGCCCCACATGAAAGAGGAAAGTGGGGGCTACAGACAAAAGCTGCAGATTGCAAAAAAAAAACCATGTGTAACTTTTAATAAATGGATGAAAGACATTGAAGTTGCCTGTAGACCTGACCAACTTTGCCAACAGGTTTTACAACTCATGTTACTGCCCAGTGGGGGCTTTCCCCATTTTAAGTTTCGATTTCACACAAAATAACCTTTTCTTTGTTAGCTCTAACTACAGATAGGAAATCTTAGCTAAACAAAATGCAAATAACGTATTACAGAACAGCACTGAGAGACAAGAACTCGGCCTGATTTTGCAGCCTCTTCATGAGGCAGCTGCAACACCTGGTTTTACTACCAGGAGAGACGAACATAAGGTGTTCGTGCCCCAAAAGGTTTTGAAATCACCCAATGCAGTAGGTCTGAGTTGGTTCACAAGTCTGGTGACCTGTTTTTCACACTGTCTTCCTGCCTTCCACTCAAATCTTCCGAGGAAGAGCCCCAATCCACCCCTAGAGAAGGGCTGCCTAATTTTAACAGGGGTCACTTCTTTTATTTTTTTAATTGAAACTGTAATACTACAAACACAGCAGCTCTTGAGATGCAACGCTGCCATTTGCCATCCTGACAGTCTACAAACATGTCATTTGTGATGCTTTCTTTTAATCTTGCTAATGCTCAATGACCTTTCCAAGTGCTCTTCCCTTCTATGCACTGTTTGCTCCATGTTCCAATCAGCCTGGTCACTGAAGTTTTGGAACTGCTCAAATGAAACAGAGAAGTTTTTTCTTGCAGAAAGAGCAAAGTTGGGCAAGTTGGTCTCGACCTGACAGATCCAGGTTCTCCTTCCAGTCAACTGCAACTTAAATTCTGTTTTGTGAGAAATCACACCAAAAACATTTGAGGAAATACACGCTGTAGAGCAGCAGGGAGCACGCACTGTATCTGAAGGTGACAACAAACATCCTGTGCTTGCTCACAGCAGAACTAACACACTGTCAACATCCCAAATTCAGGATTTGCTCTATCCCAGCTCTCCGTGGAGCCGACAGCTGCCCCACTTCAGATGCAAACTCAGCACTTTCCAGCTCCTGGAGGCTGCAGCCAGGGTTGTAAATTCAGGAGATAACTCTGGCAAGTAACTGGATGCCTGGCAAGGCAGGCAGGAGGATCTCTCATTAGCCCTCTTCCCTGAAAGTTCTCCCATTCCTCAAAGGTCAAAAAAGTAGGTTAATATGCCTTCTGCTTGGGTCTCATGATGTACCTCAGTGACTGCCCTGCAGAACTCCCAACAGTCCCAGCAATTCAAGTTTTAAACCAGGAAGCTCCTGGTTTTGCACACCTACAGGCCATAGGAATATCACACAACATATCCACGCCTCCCAGAACTCTTTCTTTTGCTGTAATTCCCAGACCTGCCTATCCCTGCAGTTTTTTCCTGCCTTCCTTGCCCCTTCTGAACTCGCCTGACCCACCCTCCACCACGCCTCAGCCAGGCACCAGCCCCACAGAGGCTCTGCAATCAATCCAAGGGTTAGTGGTGACATTTCCTGTGGGAGCAGGGCTCACCTGGCACACTCGTGCCACCTTCCATCCCCATCACATTTTTCCTCCACTCTCACGTGAAGTTACCAGTTAAGTTTTTCCATCTGGCCAGTCTGCACCTTACCAAGCTCTGGATTAGCCCTGCCTGGACTCCGGGCTATCTGAAGCTGGTTTTGAGCACCCAGTGGAGCACCATCAATGCTGAGCCAAGATTACACCCAAACCTGTCCCCATGACCCCTGGATCTGCAGGGTGACAGCCCTTGGTGGGTAAATATAGCTGCAGTCAGCACAATGCAGAGGACATTTTACCTCATTCCTCTATTTCATGGCTCTCTCCTCCCTTGAATTAACACACCAAAAGCCCCATCTCTTGTTTCCTGAGCCTGTCTCAGGTTGCAAGCCCAGGCTGGCAGAAGCTTTTTAAATCCTGGTATTTACCGAGGCAAAAATGTCCAGGGAAGGCAGGTAATGGGACATCACTTTCAAACTCAGCAGTTTGTCTAATGGAAAAGAGAGAAAATATCACCTGAAGAAACGCAAACAAAATTCCCTGAGAGAATAAAGAGTATTTTATTTATGGTGGCTTCAGGCAACCACTAAGCTGCTGCCTTCAGTGCAGTCTCAAACATGTTTCCTTCCACACAAAATCCTCTTACTTAAGTGCTGTTTTCAGTCTTGTTCCAGCTGATGCTGCTAAAATTGTGAGATCTTGAGTTCTGCTTTCACCCAGGCTCGTAACACTCCCACTTTGCAACAAGGACGTGATTGAAATTCCAAGTCGATGCACCAGGAAAGGGCTCGGCTCCACTTTCTGTGGAGGACGTCCCCTGCAGATTCGGGGAAGGACACGCTCTGCAGCACGGCTGCAACACCTGGAGTTCAGCCCCAAGGGGCTAAACCCAGAGCCAGGGCTCCCAAACCAACCCTGCACCGAAAATAATGCAGCTGCACTGATGAAACAGATAAACTAGTGAGGTTTAATTTGCACAGAGCAGGGATAAAGGAGGCAATTTATGAGCAGGGCAGCCAGATAAGTCAAGTGCCTGCAAATCCATTCCCTAATTCTTCAGTCCAGCTTGGAAGGTGTGGCACAAAGAGCAGGAGCTCAAAGCAAGCTGCATATTTCCTTCTAAAGGCTACAAGAGGGAGGGAGCACCAGATAATACAAGGAAATTCATCTGCTGGCTGGTGCCAAGGCTCAGACCACCACTCCAGGAAACACAGCACCAGGTATTACCTAATGCAACTACAGACATTCTAAATAAAAGATTATTTTGGGCACAGAACAACAGAACAACTGCTTTCAATTCCTCACTCAAAACTTAACTGTATGAAAAATGCAGGAGAAGGACAAGGTTTTACTGCATCTGGCATTACAGAGGAGAATTACAAAAATTTAGCTGAGAAACAAGCAAAACCCCTTCCTCAAATCCACCCTCCCATAATAAATCATCTCAGCTCAACAGAGGAATGCTGTTAAAACTTCCTCAATGCCACATTTTCCCTCCTTCCCCACCAAGGAAGTTTCAAAAGCAAATGTCTGGTCTTCCACACTGGCAAGAGCTCCAACTTCCCAGGACAACCTGTTTGGAAAGCATCTGTTCCCATCCTGCTTTAAGACATAGGATACAACTGAATAAGTGAATTTTTTATTCACTAATAAGTGAATTTTGGTCGCTGGATCAGGTCCAGGAACCCTGAATTATTCAGCTCAAGTCACAAGAGTTTCACACTCTGCCAGTGTTTCAGTCACACCTTATCCAGGTTTCCACTACAGTATTTGGTCACTTCTCACAGGAACCCCTCAGTCATGGACCATTAAATATTTAAGAGGGCATCACACCAAAGATGAAGAAGATCAGTTTATACTGCAGTTTGACGTGGCCACACCCCCACTGCACTGGCCTGAGTTCTTGATCTTCAAGTTACAGCAGCTTTTTAATTAGCACAACCTATCAGCAAACAAAATTTGGGCTAAAGCCCCACCAGAGAGAGCAGGAAGCTTGGGAAGAGCTTGTATTGGTCAGACATTAATTACTCCTTCAGGGATGAAGCCTCTGTGGAGAAAAGAAGTTCAAATTTAAAATCCCATGTTTTTAAGTGAGGGTGGGGTTTTTTGCCCTTATTCTTGGAAATGGCAAAGGCTTAGGAAGAACTAAAGCATACACAAGCTTTGGAACTTTCTCCTTGCATTAAGGAGAGACACAAAGATTCATCTGGTTGAGGCTTTTTAAATTCTTCAGCACTCCCAGCATCCATGAGTGGGAAAGCAGGAATTCTTATAATGCACTTTAAAAATCAGTTTATGATTCACTTCATAAAGTGATTGACTAAAGCATATTGATAAAAACAGAAGATCAGCATCTCTTTCGAGTATCTTCTGTAAACATCTCCTTCACCTGGAAAAAATGTTATTAAAGCACACTGGATTAAAGTAAGGTAAAACAACAAGGCTGAGCATGGAGAGGGCTCTGAGCAACCTGCTCTAGTGAAGGAGGAGGCAGGACTAGGTGGTCTTAAAGGTCCTTCCAACCCAAACTATCCTGGGACTCCATAGCCCTAAACTGTGTCCAGGCACCTTTCAGAACTTCACATTTCTCCAGTAAAATTGCTCCCTTCAGCAGGCACTGAAAATAGTTTTATTTGCTTTGAGGTGCATCTATCACAGCGTGAACCAGCTCAAAGGAGACAAACTGCAGCAAAACACTTCTCTACAAGTTTACCTTGGATGTAAGGAGCTCCTTGGATTTGACCAAACATCCCCACAAAGGGCAGACAGAAAGACAAACACGGGCACTGGCACTGCCCATCGAGTCTGCAGAAGGATCCTGAGTCTAAATTTGAATTTTAAGGTTTTGGGGTGACCTAACTGGGACCTTCCAGTGCCTGAAGGGAGCTGACATGAAGGATGGTGACAGACTGCAGACAAGGGATGGAGAGACAGGACACAGGGAATGGCTTCCCATTGCCAGAGGGCAGGAATAGGTGGAATCTTAGGAAGGAATTGTTCCTAGGGAGAGTGGGGAGGCCCTGGCCAGAGAAGGGCGCCCAGAGAAGCCATGGCTGCCCCTGGATCCCTGGCAGTGTCCAAGGCCAGGTTGAACATTGGGGCTTGGAGCAGCCTGGGACAGTGGAAGATGTCTCTGCCCACAGATGGAAAGGGATTGGCTTCAAGGTCCCTTCCAGATCAAACCATTCCACGATTCTCTGATGCCCCAACAGCAAACTGGACCAGCACAGAGCACTGGGAAGTGCTGGATGATGATGTGCAACCCGTGTTCCCCAGCCATCCTTCACCCAGGGAAGTCAAGGGGTGGATGGAAAGCAAAGCTGACAGCTGTGGAAGAAGAAATTGAGAAGGGCAGCATTTTCATTTTCCCAAAGAAAGTAATTGCTCAACTCCAGTAATAAGGACTAAAAATAGTCACCCAAAAGAGCTGAGCTGCACTTTCATTCTGTTTCACTCCCAGATGTCAACCAGTCCCATATCAGCATATATATTTACCATATGAGGAAATCCTGTTTGAACAACTTCAGCTCGTGGATGTTTCTCCCTCCCTGCTAAACCACAAGATTAAGCATCAGTGCAATGGCAGTATTCCCTATCCCAGTGATATCCTCTGCCTTGATTATTTTGGGAATTTGCTGTTTAAGATAACATTTAGCTAAGCTCACACACTTGGCTTGCCTAATAAAACAAAGACTCTACAAAACAGCTGAAGTTGGTGTTTCTCAGAAGGCACAGGGTGCAAAGGACTTGCTGTGGATACTGAAAATGTCCCCACACAACACATGGTGGAGGGTCCAAAAGGGACATGACCAGGTTAGAGATGGGCTCTGATTCCAGATAAACAACTCCTATCTTGAAAATCTTAGTGCCCCTGAGCAGCACACCAGGTTTGTGTTGGTGTCACTGTCACATCACACACCCTGAGCTGTGCTTCACTGCTCTTTATCTGCCTCACAAATCCTAGATGGATGATGCACAGCCAGCACTACACTAGACAGTCTGAATTTATGGATGATTAAACCATAAATTTTGCTAAAATTGCCCTCCTTTTCCTCAAGAGTTGAATAGCAGAAGAAATCCTTGCTAACATGATCAGGCCAGTTTACATAACCTGGAAAGGAAGGGTTTTGTTTTTACTGAGAGTAACTGGATTCCATCCATCCATAACCCACAATTCCAGAAATCTCAGCAGCTCCACTCTCCCAAGTCCTGCTTTGCCCTGGACACTGCATTCCATTTGTTTTTAGCACAGGAGACCCCGTCCATCCAGGCAGTTTTCAAGCTTCATGTGCTGCCCTGCCCTGTTTCCCTGAGCACTGACTGAAATGTGGGCACAGCTCCGAGCTCTCCAAGGAGACAAAGGTTCCCATCTCTGCTCTACACAGACATTGATAACCCTGTGGTACCAGGAAGGTGTTTGATCCAACATCCTGCACCATACCAACTGTGAAAGGGCCAACAATGAAAGGGCCATTCCATCCTTGCAGTGCTTCACTTCTGTATTTGGGTCTCAGATCACTAAAAGTAAAGATCCTGGAAGAACCCTAAACACTGGGTTTGCACATGAGTTGAAACTGGAGGCTGCAGGTTCATCCCTGAAGTCCACCCAGCATTAGAAGTCACCACATAGGGTTGAAAGTTCTGATCAAATTTCTGCTATGCCCAGTGGTCTCAATGACTAAACAAGAAAAAAAACAGAAGGCAGCAAAACCTTGTAACACCCAGGAAATTTCCAAAGGATTTGTGCTATACCTCCTCCAAACGACTGACAATTACAATTAAACCCTGACTGGATTCTCCTAATAGCACATTTTTACATTCCCTTCAAAGAAGTTGGTACCACTGCTGTTATTTCACGTGAAGCCTCCTTGTTTTCCTGGAACTCTTTTCCTGTGAGGATTTTTGCAGTGGCAGAAGTTAGCAGAGTTTGTTGGAATCCCAATTTGAGATTCCACAGTCAGGTCTCGCACATACAGATTTCAGTGTGTTAAAATAGGATACACAGCTGGAATAAGATGTTCCATCCTGCCAGGATTCAGGTACAGCACTTGCTCTTGTTTGAACCAACAAGGAACAGAACTTTGATCATAACTGTTCTTTACCTTTCACCTGACAATTAAGATCTTTATCCTGATACAGGTGGCTCCAGCTCCAGAGAAAAAATATAAGGCATTGCCTCTGAAATTCCTATGGATGAAGGCAAGAAGTAAAAGATTACACTTGTGTAGTTAAACAGACTTTAAATTGCTGTAGAGTTGGGCTCTGGGTTGTTCTTTTGTGAACTAAACACATTTCAACATCGTTTAAAATGTGTGAAAACACATTTCAGCAAAAACCTGACTCACAAATCCCCAACAGCACAAGGTGATGTGATTCCCTACGAGTGACTCCATCCATGGGGAGGCTCGGGAAGAGCCCCTGTCCATGAGGGCAGGGAGCTGATGGAATCTGCTCCCTTCACACAGCACCAAGGCAAAATCGAAAGCGTTTGTGCCCCGGGCTAATCCATTCGGGAAACACAGCGAGATGGAGATTATTCCACACGGCTGAGGAAACTGGAGGTTCCCCCGTGGGAAAGAAAAGTTCTCAGCCCTGTGAAGCAGCAGCACCCACGGCTGTAGCACCGCCTGCTCAGACGGCGCTCGATTTCCCTGTATTTCGCCGAGTCCATGAGATCACAGCACACTCAACACCAAGCCCAGCTTCCAGACGGTGGGAGACAACTTGGATTTACGGACGGGAGCGACAGTGGATGGGCCCAGCGCTCCCAAGCGCCGCTGCACCCGCGCCGTTCGCATTAGCCCGGGCGGGACCGTTCTCCGCCAAAGCGGAACCATGCCCCGGGGAATTCTGCAGCATTTCCTCCGGAAGCACCGCCCGGGACCGGGACCAGAGACCTCGTAGCAACCGGGCAGCGGAGCCCCGGGCGAGCCCCCCCGTCCCCAGGCCCTGCGGAGCGCCAGGATGAGCCTCGGCCAGCCTCAGCTCCCTTGCCAGCGCCCTTAGGCCGGGCCACCCCTCCCTGCATCCCGGCAGCACCGCCTGGGCGCTCCCTCCCGCCGTCCCCGCCGCCCAGAGGAGGCCGGGCGAGGCCCCCCGGTGCGAGGGGGCGGTGTCGGCGCGGGGGGTGAGGCTGGG
>VWYP01018560.1:165720-187055 GCA_013400435.1 Pycnonotus jocosus | reverse complement strand
GGGGCGCAGCGACCAATGAGAGGGCGGGGGCGGGGCCAGGGGCGGGGCCTGTGGGGGCCGCGCCAGCTGCTCGGGGTCGGCCCTCAGTCGGTCCCGGAGTCTCTGCGTGGCAACATCGCTTCCTTAAAACACTTTTAAACACAATTGTTTAAGTTTAAACGAAAGACAGCACGAGGCAGGCGGGTAGCACGGCAAACGCCACCCAGAAGAGATAGCGAGTAGCAAACTCGTCACCCTAAAGCTGCGTTTTACACAGGTAAACTGTGCTTTACATATGCCTGTAACGCATCCGCCAGGTCTAAAGTGATGCGGAAAAATAAGCAGCCTCCAGCTGCTTAAGGCCAGGGATAATTATTAATTGTTTTTAAAAGGCAGTGTTGGGTATTGTCTGGGAGGTACCTGCTGGAAGCCGGGCAGTGCTGACACTCTGGGATGCCTTCAGGGCTCAGGCAGTTGTGACAGGGATAACTGGATGGATCACAGATTTGTTAGGGTTGGAAGGGACCTCAGGAGACATCTAATCCAACCCCCCACCAAGGCAGAGTCCCCTGGAGGTGACCTGAAGCAAGATCTCTAAAACTAGGGTATATATACTAACAAAACATTCCTGTTTTGCTCAGGCTGTCCCAAAATAAAGTGTTTTTTCCTTCTACTGGAGTAACTCCCATTGCAATGATTTCAGGTAAGACATCCCAATTCCAGACTCTTGACTTGTTCTCAATGTGGGAACCTCAGAGCTACAAAAGACAGTTATCCCAGGAAAAAGTAAAGATTCATTAAGCAGCAACACCTTCCTCTGCAGCTTTTTGTGGAAGGGGTCAGGCCTCGTTTCACCTCAGTTTTGTTGCCAGGACCCCAAAAAACCTCCATGGGGACTCTCTGTGCTGCAGTCTTGACCCTGGGCAGCCAAAAGCCCTTCCCTCAGTTTGCTGTAGGAGCTGGAAATGCCAATATGGGGTCACGCAGGGCTTTTCCCTTGGATGTCACAGACAGGGCAGTCACACAGGACTTTTAATGTCACACACAGCTTTTCCTTTGGATGTCACAGACAGGACAGTCACACACAGCTTTTCCTTTGGATGTCACAGACAGGACAGTCACAGCTTTTCCTTTGGATGTCACAGACAGGACAGTCACACACAGCTTTTCCTTTGGATGTCACAGACAGGACAGTCACACAAAGCTTTTCCCTCAGATGTCACAGACAGGAGTCACACAGGGCTTTTAATGTCACACAGGGCTTTTCCCTTGGATGTCACAGACATGGTGACTCACAGAGGGCTTTTCCCTTGGGTGTCACGGACACGGGGACTCACACACAGCTTTTCCCTGGGATGTCACAGACAGGGCAGTCACACAGGGCTTTTAATGTCACACACAGCTTTTCCTTTGGATGTCACAGATGTGGTGACTCACAGAGGGCTTTTCCCTTGGATGTCACAGACCCAGGCAGTCACACACAGCTTTTCCCTTGGATGTCACAGGCAAGAGTCACATAGGGCTTTTAATGTCACACAGGGCTTTTCCCTTGGATGTCACAGACACAGGCAGTCACACAGGGCTTTTCCCTAGGATGTCACAGATATTGGGAATCACACACAGCTTTTCCCCTGGATGTCACAGACACGGGAGTCACACAGGGCTTTTTCCTCAGATGTCACAGACACGGCGACTCACAGATGGCTTTTCCCTGGGATGCAACACTGTGGCACATCCTCCCCGGGGGAAGATGCCCCAGGCCAAGCTCTGAGGTGTCACTCACATGTTGTCGCAGGTGTTTGTGGCTGGACACTGAACGTTCTGCTATCAGATACCAAGCAGCACCTGGCAGGAGGTAACAGCTCTGACTGCCCCTTAAGGGGGAAAACCAGCCAAGTTTTCAGTCTGCAAAGGACAACCCCGATTCCCAGGGAAGTGAACAGCTTGGACATGGATCGGGTTACAACAGCCAGAGACAGGACTGCACCACATGGATTTGCACCACAATGGAGCCCGTGCAGACGGAACAGCTCTCAGTGGTTCGGGAACAAAATGAACCCAGGAAGCGAGGAGAGAAAACAGTAGAACGATCTCTGGAAAAACAGGAGCTGTATTACTTCACAGAAACACAAAACCACATAAAACTCCATCAATAGGCAGTACCAAACAAACCTAAAGGTGGGAAATTATCCTTTCACATCTGGGAGAGCAGCCACATGACCGGAGAAGGCCCAAGAGACTCCAAATTCAATTCTCTGCCACTACTCCTCAGCCTAACCTCTTTCAAACCGCTTTGTAAGATGCAGAAATCCCAAATGGCTCCTATTTTGCAGTCCCTGGATCCTCCTCCAGTCCTTGCATTCTCTCAGAGCTGCCTCCCAGCAGTAATTAAGAAAAGCAAACCTGTTCATTACACAGGCCAAATTATTCATTCATTTTCCAGGGATCCACACATCTAATGCATGTGTGCTCCTCAGGGCTGGGAGGTCAGAACTGACAAACTTGAAAATGCCTGTTCTAAAATTCCCTCGTTCTGTCACAAAATTCATGCAGAATACTCAATGACAACTCTGCTTGTAGTAGCTTTTAGTTTTGAACAGAAACAGCTCCTAGCTGCTTGCTGGAGCAGCACAGCAATAGCAGAATTAGGCAGCCCAGTATATTTCAAACAATTTGAGCTCCAAATGGATGTCGAGGCCAAGAGGATGTTTTTCTTAGTGGAAGGAATAAAAGCATCCTGGATTTTGTTTTCCCGCTAATAGGTATAAAGAAGAGTAAACAGCTGCTTTTTGTTTTCCCAAAAAATATTTGCATTAAGGAGGTCTGCAGATTCGTTTTGAAATTGATGTCACATCTTTTTTTTCAAATGAGGACCAGCTGTTTGCTTTGCTTGTTTACAGCAGGCCATGTTTCAGGGATATTTTTTTTTTGTTGTTTGTTTATTAAGATGTAGGACCAGACTCTGCTGCAGTTTGGGGTGGGGAGCAGATCCCAGCAGGCAGAAGGTCCATGAATGTCACCACCACCCCACCTTCTATTGGGATTTGTGGAGGGGTTGACACCAAATGCAGCAAATTCAGGGATATTCCCTGAATCCAAGCGCTGTGAGGGAGCGTTAGCTGCTCCTCGGGCATTTCCCAAACCTGCCAGCATGGATCCCCCACCTACAGGAGAGAGCACTCGAAGGGGCTCGTGGCAGGCATTACCCCTCTCTAAAACGAGGGTCTATAAACAAAGGAAGCAAACAATGATGTCAGTTGACATCTTAACGGCCCAACAACATCGGATTCATGTGCAATTAATAACGAGGCTTTTGATCCTGCAATCAGCAGCTCGAAAACCCATGTGCTTTCCCTGTACATTTGATTACATTCGAGGAAGCAAAAGGATAAACACTTATTAGCATTACAAAGTACTTTTCACGTTCAGCCAGAACTTCCTGTGGTCCAGCACGATGTGGTTTTTATTTTATCCTCCTGCATGCGTGGTGAAACGCTATTTATTTTGTTTATTCCAGCATTTATCCGGGACCAAGGGTGACTGTGAGAATATGCTGAGGAACAGGGTCTGAGAGAAAACCTTCATGCTTCACTGAATAGTCATTTTTTTTAATGAAGAAAGAAATATCTTGAGCTTTTTTTTTCCTTTTCTTCTTCTTTTTTTTTTTTTTTTTTTTTTTTTTTTTTGGGTTTGGGGTTTTTTTTTTTTTTNTTGGGTGGTTTTGTTTTTGTTTTTTTGGGTTTTTTTGGTCAGATTGCCCATTTTCTTTCATGGCATTTGAAAGATATGTAAACTTTTATTAGGAGTTCTCATAAATTGAATTTATTGCTGCAAGAGTCTTCCAGCAATGGTAAAGTTTAGCTTGCTGGGTTTTATTAGTCAGAGTCAGTAAAACAGCAGCATCACTTGGTTTGAGGCTGAAAACCGAGTGTTTCTTGGAAACCAATATAGGAAAAAGGCACCTACAACACTACCCAATGTCTTGAAATTCTATGTTCAAGCCACAGATAGTTCTCACTATGGAGATCTTTGTACACAGTGTCAAAATAGCACACAAACAATAAAAATGTCCCCCATCCCGAATCCAAAGCAGCTTTGCTGAGTGTACTCTTGGAATTTAAAAGTTTTGAGAGTTTCCCCATTTCCTGCAGGAACTGATGAGTAACTCCAAATACCAGGTTTAATGAAAAACAACGTATCGCCCGTTTAGTGTGAGGTTTGAGGCATTCCCCTCCCTGCACTAAGAATGTGGAACCAGACTTTTTTCCACTCCATCAGCACCCAAGCTGATCTGCTCCTTTGGTTAATGGAAAGGACAAAGCCAGCAGCAGCCCAAGATGTCCACAGGACTGCTGGGATCCCTCGTGTTCCAGCACATCCTGCATGCCCTAGGACACTGTTCATTCCTCTTCTTGCAGCTGCTCCTTAAACTTTGCATTTTCAGCTCAGAAAACTTGAGAGACAGGAGCTGTCTTTAGCCTGAGCAAAGAGAGTATTGAGGATATTCTTGTCAAACTTGGTCATTAACCAGCAATAATGTCTGTGGCTTGCCATTAAAAAAGAATCAAGGAGAAGCTGATTAAATTCAGCAGAAAGAAACAAAAACTTTCCATTCCCTTACTTTTTCCTTGACACGTTGCACTTCATTTGAAGCCTGCTAATATACCAGCCAAAAGAATTGTGAGGGCCTGCCTGGATTCTTTCTTAATACAATGGTCACGGTTCAGTAGTTAGAATCTGTATAGAATTAGCCAGAAACATGGACGAATGGAAAAACATACTAAAAGGCTGAAAAACAGCACTTTTTTCATGGGCTTATTCATTAGAAAGCCTCATCAATACAGCACAAGGAGCTTTTCTCTTTCTACTATTCTAAAAAGTGATCACAAAATAGTACAGAGAAAATAAAGACATGAAATGTCAGAGCATTGCTTTTGCCTGGAACTTCAGGATTGGCAAAAACTCAGGTCTGTGTTTCCATGCATGTGCTTTCCTGCTGAGATTTTTGGGGCAAACTTCATGTTCATGGCAAAAGCAGCTTAGAGCTGGATTAGCACAGCGAGCTGTGCCACATCTTGTCCCATTTTTCCAAGCTGTGCTTCAACCAGCCATACCTGACAGCTGGAACCAGCAGCACCACACGCTGAATCCAACCAAAGTGGCGTGGAAATCCATCAGCACAGGCACAGGATGTGCTAATTACCGTGGATGTGATCCCCATGGAAAGCCTGAGGGATGTTTCACTGCAGCACAAGCTGCCCCTCCTAATGCAAGTCAGCTCAGCCTCAGAGGAGTGTTCACCCCACAGCATCCCACTGCTGTCCACATAAAATCAATGAAGACAGCACAGGAGACTTAATGGAGTCGCTGGCACCTTTCCCATTTCAGGGCAAAGTCCTGCTGAGGAGGGGTTTCTTTCTCCTCAGACTTCTTGTTGTTGTTGTTGCTTGGATTGCTAAAAGGTTTTCAAAGAGATAAAGAAGCATCAATGTGTGGTGAATGTGGCTTGTATTTGGAGGAAAAAGCCAACACACTGGAGGGGAGATTGAGAGCTGGAGGTTCCCACCCAGGTCTGAGCTCTCTGTAACATGAAAGAATTGTTCTGGAAATACAGGAAACAGGGAGTGGGGGCCCACACCGAGGCTATGTCAACCATGACAAGCAGATAACTCCTACACTGCTGCTTTCCTGTGCAGATCTTGGCAGAAAAATAAATAAAAAAATATATGTGTGGGAGGTGATTCATGTTATTTAAATCTATGGGAGAAGCTGCATGTGTATTCTTTGGAAAAGAGAAGAGCAAGAGTGTATTAATATCCAGTGGGGAAATGACACAAGGGATGCTTTAGGATTCTTTGAAAAAGCAGGATAAGAGGTGATATTCTCATGCTGGGGAAGGTTCAAGATTTAAATTAAACTTGCTGGGAATTTTTGGGGAAAAAAAAAATCATCCTGCTCTATGGGCAAACCAGAGGTAACAGTTGAAGGGAAATCTTTTCTGTTGAAAAGGGTTTGAATTCTGGCTGGTGCAGTTTCAGAGCAGCTCCTCACCTCCAAGTGCAGCTATGGAACCACAGAATCCTTCTGGTTGAAAGAACCCTCCCAGACCATNCAAGGGCCCCTCTGAGCCTCCTTTTCTCCAGGCTGAGCCCCTTTCCCAGCTCCCTCATCCTCTCCTGGTGCTCCAGCCCCTTCCCCAGCTCCATTCCCACCCCTGGACACGCTCCAGCCCCTCCATGTCCTTCTTGCGGTGAGCCCCAGAGCTGGACACAGCACTGGACGTGCCCTCTGCATGGATCTTCCACTGGACACCAGGGAAGCAGCAATTTTGAAGAATAATAATGGTACTTGTTTATCTGAGAGCCCTGGTCCTGCCTCTGCCTTATCTGTCGGCCTTCTGCTGAAAACCTAACCAGTGTCTGACTCCCAGTGAGCAGTACTGAATTCCATCCACAACTCAGTCAGGTATATTGTTAACAAATCTGGGGTACAACGTCTGAACCTGCTTCAGCTGGAAGCTGAATTCCACCAGAGAAACACAGGGCTCATTTTGAAGCTTTCTGGCTTCATTTCCTTCATTTATTCATCCACTTGTTTACTGGAAAGAAAGGAGAGGAGAGCACGAGGGGAGAAGGGAGGGAAGGAATCCTGGGACAGCACATGCTGGGTTGTAAAGTGCAAAAAGAGGTTTTTCAAAACCGCATGTTCTAAACATCACCTTGGAGCCCCACAATAATAAATAGTTGATATTACACTGCCAAGTAACTATAGCAATGGAGAGAAAAGCCTGTCTTTGG
The DNA here is from genome assembly GCA_013400435.1 of Pycnonotus jocosus. NCBI lineage: Eukaryota > Metazoa > Chordata > Aves > Passeriformes > Pycnonotidae > Pycnonotus > Pycnonotus jocosus. The sequence continues at coordinate 180,279 of VWYP01018560.1, read as the reverse complement.
ACACATTCCCTCCTGCCTTAATTTTTCCCTTGGGTGGGGAAGGGGTACAGAGAATGTGCTCTAGGTCCTTAATGGATAATGTTTTCCAGAGCCCCCTCTGATCACTCGGTGACTCTGGGATTTAAAAGCAGCAGAGCGATTTCTCCAAAGGAAGCTGAACATTCAAAACAATTACCCTGAACTATTCCATCCCCTTGGAAAGGGTTTAATGCACCAGGGCCTGAGGTGAGGCTGTCAGGATACACTGAGACGCAGCAACACAGCCCTTTATGAAGTGCCTCACAATCCAGCTGCTCACCACTGCTTCCTCCATCCCCTAAACCAGCATTTTCCAGGGAGCCCAACAGCCTGAAAATGAGTAAGTGTGAAGTGAGACTACACTGGCCTGCAATGAGCATTTGTTTTTGCCAACAGAAGACCACATTTCTGGGTTGGTTTTAAACACTGCCTTCTGGAATTTAATTTTCGGGATGAAAATGAAAGAATTATTTTGGAGGCTTCAAGTTATCTTTCCCCTCTTGATATTTTCCAGAGCTGTTTGGAAACGGGAGGGTGGAGCTGGCACCGCTGGGGCAGTGGTTTCAGAAAGCACTTCTGTAGCTATTCAGGGGGAAAAAAACTGCTGGATCACGTTGGTATTTTTATAAGTAACTCGATGCGTGGTTCTATTTTGGATACCAGCTATGCAGCAATGCAGACTGATTTGAGCAAATTGCAGGGGGAGGAAGAGAAAAGGAAGATCCCCTGACAGAACAAGGGCTGCCTTCTCCAGGGAAACCTCTTGAACCTCCAGGGGCTCAGTTTAACCATGTGCCTTTTGAGATAAGTTTTTAAAAGCCTTTAGATTTTATAAGGAAAAGAAAAGAATGTTTAATTGTGATTGTTCTGTGATATGTGAAGGAGTTGAACCAAACCAATTAAAAATCTTCATCGTGACTAAAGATCAAGATAAATTGAAGACCTAAACCAACAATAGCTTAATGAAATTTTTGCCAGCTTCAAGAATTTTTTTTCACTTCTGTTTGTGGTTTTAATCTGTAATTAACTTGTGAAAGAACTTCTAATTTTATGAAGCAGCAGAGCCTCCTCCATCTTGATAAAGAAAATCGCCAGAACTTGAAGAAATCAAAACAAGTAATCACAGCTAAAAATTGCCTCACAGTGTGAATGGGGACATTAGTACTTGACAAACACCCTGGGGTGTTTTTTTCACAAAGCTTCCAGAGAATGCCTTCCAGGCAGCCTACACACCATTTGCAACACAAAATTCATTACAGTGGGTTTGAAGACATTCACAGTTATGTTGCTGGCTCCACAAAGCTGCTGCAGGATGGGCTCAAGCCCCAGAAGTGAGTGGGAACCCTTCCCACAGTCTCTTCCTCTAAAATTAGGAAATATATACGTATGTACAAGGGTGAAATCCTTCCCTGTGAGGGTGGGCAGGCCCTGGCACAGGGTGCCCAGAGAAGCTGTGGCTGCCCCTGGATCCCTGGCAGTGTCCAAGCACTTGGAGCAGCCTGAGACAGTGGAAGGTGTCCCTGCACAGGGCAGGGGGTAGAACTGAATGAACTTTAATATTCCACCCAACCCAAACCATTCTGCAACTCTGTGGTTCTCATTATCAACCTATTGCATGGAATACCTTCTTGAATGTGACAGAATGATCTTGCTGACATTACTCAGCTTTTTTTTTTCTCAAATAAACAAGAATGGGGGAGGCCCAGGTTGCTCTTAAAATGAGGTGATTCCTGGGATATTGATAGGGATTGACAACAGCTGTCACACACCTGTATCTCATTTCAGGCCCCGAAGAGCAGCTGAGGCCAGACAGCAGAAATGACAGAATTATTAGGGTTGGAAAGGATTTTTGGAGATCATTCCTTTTAACTTTCCTGCCAAGGCAGGGACACCTGCAGCAGGTGACATAGGAATGCATCCAGGTGGGGTTGGAATGTCTCCAGCCGAGGGAGCCTCCACGCCCTTCCTGGGCACCTGTTACACCCTCACAAAATGTTCTTGCTCCTGCTGAGGTGATGCAGGAGCTGAGGAGGATGTAGGATCATCACCAGGGAAAACCTACACGGGAGTGTGTGTCCAGTGATGTGCCCAAGGCTGCAGTGAGAAACTTGGCCCTGCAGCAGAGCTCGGCTCTTACCATGGATGAGGAGAGAGCCCTGCGGGCAGGGGGGCGGCGGGCGCGGGCCCAACACAGGCGCCTGCGAGGAGGAAGGGATGCTGCCATCCGCTGAGGGAGACGAGGGCTAACAAGGACACAGCGGGAGCTCTAGACGGAGAGATGGAGCCCGGGACGGGCTGGGGACGTGGCGAGCCCGGTCTTACGGGGCGAAACGGCGTTTTAGGCCGGATCCTACGGGGAAAGAGGGGATTTTGGGCCAGGCCCAAGGTCGGGCGCGGCGGCCATGACGCCCGCCCGTCGGTTACCATGGCAACGAGAGTGCAATCTCGCGAGATCTGCCGGCGCGGGCGATAAGTGGAGCACGAGGTCTCGCGAGAGTTGCGCGGGGGAGGAGGTGAGGGGACGGGCAACATGGCGTCGGAGGGCGACCTGGGCAGGAAGTGGGACCGGTGTGTGGCGGACTCCGCCGTCAAGCTGGGTAAGGGCGGCTCGGGCACGGCGGAGCGGGAGGGCCCGGGGAAGAGCGGTGGTGGTCCCCCGGGCTCCCCGAACCTGGGAGAGCGGCCGCCGGCGTGTCCTCGCGGCGCGGGGCCCACTGTCCCCCGCCGCCCCAGGTTCGCCTCAGAGCGGTTGTGAGCCCGGGAGGGGCTCAGGGTGTCCGGAGGATCCGCCCTCATCGCTGCCCCCGGCGTTGGGTAGAGCCGGCAGCCCCGGGCCTGGCAAGGTGACCTTGGCCGCGGGCTCGGACCCCCGGCGGGCCCGCTCCCAGCTCTGCGCCCCGGCCCGGCCCCGGCTTACCGCGCTCCGGGCGTGTTTGACCTCGGGTTACTCCCTGTGTTGAAGGTAAGAGGTTTCCGTGGGAAATCGGGGTTCCGTAGGAAATCTGGGAGGCTTCCCGGCCGGAATGAATGAGCGGCGGGCAGGCACGGCCGGCTCCTGGCGTGCGCGACCTCGGCCACCCTGGGCTTTGCTGCAGCGGTGGGTTCGAAAGCAGCCGGTGCAGAGCTGTTCACAGCACTCCGTGTGCCAGGGGGGCTGCGTTTATTAAAAGCGAGAGGCAGCGTGACACGCTGAGGGCTTTGGCACGTGTCATTCAGTACAGCGTGTGGAGTGTGACATTGAGAAGCGCCGTCCGTGTCCCAGCCCTGGAGCTCTGCCTTTCAGTCAAGTAGGGGAACAGATCTGTTGGGGTTTTTTTTCCGTATTTATTTGCCCTTAAAGTGAGAGTTATGCACAAGGCTCAGTTTCCTGAGGTTCATTCACGAGGTTTGCCTGAGTGCTGTGAGTTTTAGGGGTGGTGGTGGCTGCGCTGTGCTCGCCCTGTGACACCGGGCAGAGCTTGTGGCTTCACAGAATGTGTTCACAGACCCAGATCTTCCAGTGCAATGTATAGAGCGAGAAATGCAGTGTCTGACACAAAAGATACTCCTTCCCTGTTGGTGCAGATGTCTCTTTTAGAACCATAAATAATATCTGGGAAATGTGAATGTTTATTTCTTGTTGCTGCAGTGGCCTTGTGCTCGAAAGCTGATGAGGAACTCGGGGGTTTTAGTTGCCTAATACTTTTCCATTAGAAAAGATGTTTAATAATTTTAAGTAAACTGAAACTTCCATTGTTTACAACAGACCTTTGAAAAGTGTCAAGTGCTCCAGAGCAGTGTTTTTCCTTAAGAAATTCTATTCAGGTTTGTCTGACAAACATATCTGGACATGTTTATGTTTCCATAGCATTGGTTGCTTTATCATAAAATATTAAGTATGTCGAATTATAAACAAGAGTGTGTTCCACAGTGCAGCTGTACATGTCAGAATCCTGTACATCCTCTGCCCTGGAGGCTGAAAGAGATGGATGCAGGGTTGATTTCACAGGATCTCAGGCTCGTTTGTGCTGGAAGGGACCTAAAGCTCATCCAGTCCCATCCCCTGCCATGGGCAGGGACAACTTCCACTATCCCAGGGTGCTCCAAGCCCTGTCAAACCTGGCCTTGGGCACTGCCAGGGATCCAGGGGCAGCTGAAGGGCTGCTCTGGGAAATCTGTGGCAGGTCCTCCCCACTCTCACAGGGAAGAACTTTTCCCCATTATCCAACCATATCCTGCCTGTGTCATTGGGAAGCCATTCCCCCTTGTCCTGTCTCTCCAGGCCCTTGCAAACACCTTCTTTCCCTCCCCTGTGTCAGCTCCCTTCAGGTAGTGGAAGGCTGCAATGAGGTCACCCCAAAACCTTCTTTTTTTCCAGGCTGAACAATCCCAATTCTCTCAGCCTTTCCTCCCAGCAGAGCTGCTCCATCCCCCTGCTCATCCCTGGTGCCTCCTCTGGACTCTCTCCAGCAGCTCCAGCTCCTTCCTGGGCTGGGCTGGAGCAGCTCTGCAGGTGGGGTCTCACCTGAACGGGGCAGAACCTGCTTTGCCTCGTGCACTGGTGCTCCAGTGCAAGGAATTCCAATGTTGGCTTCACCAGGATGCTGAGTTTAGTTCTCAGTTTAATTTATGTTTTTATTAGACTGCCCAGAAAGGTCACATGTGCTGCATCTCTTTATCTTCACACCAAACCCAGTGGGATGGGCTCAGACAGATGTTTCCCTTCATGTGTGAGGACACTTTCCTGGTTTGTGGGCTTTCACAATTGATCAGTAACTGAAGCATTTGTGCTGGCAACCTCCTGCACGAGCTGTGTGCTGACAACACAGATTTTTCTGTGGTATCCCAGTGGGAATGATTGTTTTCTCTGCAGGGACATTAAAACCATGATTTGTTTTGTAATATTACTGCAAAGTTTGCTGGAGTTTCCAATAAATTATCAAGGGTGGTTGTTGTACTGGAAAGAAAGAAGGAAAGAAAATAAACTTTTTTTACTTGAGGATTTAGTTGTTACATGGGACACAGGATTTGGTAAATGTATTTTTTTGTCAGACTTTTTCCTTTGGCTGGGCTGGAGCAGCTCTCAAACGCTCCTTTGCATCCTTCCCAAGTGCTACAGGCAGGGAGATCTTCCCAGCCAATGGCTGGGGAAAAACAAACATTGTGATTAGCCCAGTGTTTTCCCATTCCAGACTCTCTAAATAAAGGAAAACACTGAATTTCTGGAGCCTTACATGTGCAACATTTCCCAGTGTCTGTGAGAACCATGGACAGATAACTCCTGTGGATTAGTTTGGGGGCTGGTGGGACATGGGAAACAGAAAGGGAGGTAGAGCTCTCAGGCTGGCTTTATTAGCAAAAATGTGGTTTAAACTCCAGCTGGGGCTTTGCAGCCTGTCCTGAGCCCATCAGGATTCCCACTAAGCTGTGTAAGTCAGGGTTTGTCCTTAGCTCTCTGTTTGTAGTTGTGCAATACTGTTTTAGTTGGAGACCAGGCTCCTGAAAAAAAACTTGGTCTCCTGCCACTAGAACTTCCAAAATAAATATTTATCTTGTGTTGCATCTTTTGAAATGCTGTATTATGTTTTCGAGCTCTTGGTCACTACCTGTGTGGATCTTGTAATTTAGCATTAACTTCTTCCTGTTAGTTCCAAACAGAGGATGTTGTCAGGCGTTGTCAGGACAGTGTTTAATTTCAAAGAGCAAGTAAATCTTTTTATGCCTGTGCAGAACATTGAGCCATTGTTAAATGGAGCCTGTGGCCACCTCGTTGTTATTAGGACGGTATTTATTTGTTTTGCTAATGATGAGGCTGTATCCAGGTCGTTTTGTTCCTCTTCCATTCCACGTGTAGTTGTGAGCACAGTGTTTGTGTGCAGGGGACTGGGTTGTGCTTTCTTAGGGGGTTCTGAGGGGCAGTCCAGCTCCTGCTGGCTCTGCCTTTGCCCCATCCTCAGGACTTTTCACCCAGGCAGTCATTTATAACCTCCTCTTCTTTTTTTTTTTTTTTTTCCATTCTGATACTGATTTTCATGCAGAAAAGCTCCTTGTTACTTTCTTACAGAAAACTTATTTGTTTGCAGTGTGGGAACAGAGACTTCAACTAGCCTGGCTTTCTTTTCCCTCCCAGCTTGCAAACCTTCCTCAACTCCTGTGTCCTCCCCAGCCTTCCCAGCCATTTCTCCCTTTTCATCAGTAGAGCTCTGCAGAGGAGCAGTGATGAAGTAAACACTGTTGTGGTCTTCCTCCATCCCACAGCCTCCAAGCCCTGTTCAAAGGGTTGGTTTGTTTGTTTAACTGATTGGCAGTTCATGGCTGTTTATTTGGAAAGACAATTACTCACAGAAGATTGACAGAGGTGGGTTTTTTTTAGCTGAAAGGCTGTAATTTTGGACAAATTATTATTATGTGCTGTTTGCAGGGGACAGAGAGGCAATAAAGTGTGTGTGGAAGAGAGGGAGGTTTATGTGCCCTCATGCCTTGGTTTGTTTTGAAGCTGTTGTTGTTTTAAGTGAGTTGAAGGCTGTAATTTCCCTGATACTGGAAGGTAATCCCAGGAAGCTGCTTGCTTCTTGACTTGACTGTGTGAAGTTGATGTGTTGAAGTTAATTTTTTTTTCAGTAGAGAAATGTTTTGATCTATGTCTTTGACCAAAATTCAGCCTGGAAGCTTGTAAATAACCCAGTGTTGTGATTTCATTTTCCTCTAATCCTCTGTTTTGACATCTGAAAATAAAATGCTTCTAATTTCCATTTAATAGGATTTTTTTTTTTTTAAAGAGAAAAGGGCCCTTTGAATTCTCCTGCAACTGTTAACATGATTTCTTCTGCCTTTCATCATCTGGCCTGCTTGAATAGCTGTTCTGTTAATGGCGAGGTTGAGATTGTATTGTTTGTGTCATTCCACAGATTGGATATTTCAGAAAGAGTCATTGTATGGATTGCAATGTCAGTATTTTTAAATAATCCTTCACATGGTTATAAATAGGATAAAGTCAGTCTATATAATGATAAAACTTGATTACACTTTCTGAAAACTGGATTAAACTTTGTCTAAATATACAAAAATCCTGAAATTCCTGTTTTGAAGTGTTTTTTCGCTTGGCAGTTGTATCGTGGCCATCCAGTCTTAGCTACCAGCCAGAAGGCTTTTTCCAAACTCCTTTGGGGTTTTGTTTTTAGTGCTGGAAAACATGGATGTTATATGAGCACGCAACTACATTGTTGTGTGAGCTTTGTTGGAACCTCAAGCAGTTATTTTTCCTGGTTGTACAGAAGATCCAGCTCTACTCGTTGTGTCTTGCAGTGTAAATATGAACTGTTCATGGCTCAGGCTGTGCAGGGAGGCAGCACAGACAACAAAAAAATGTTTTCCTTGGAAGAGGTGGGCAAATGCTGTTCTGAGAATAGGCTTTTAGTCCAAAATCTAACAGCATTATTTAGTTATGATGTTAGCAGAGCTCTGAATGCAATGTCCATTTACAAATTAAGGGGATATTACCTTCTGTTGGAAGAAAAAGACAGGAAACTCTTTAGGAATCTCTCCTGAGTGCAGTGTGCCCTGCTGTTCCCTTGGCTGGCACTCTGGGTGAGTCAGGGAGCTGTGCCCTGCTGGGGTGTGCCCCACCAGCTGTGCCAGCCTGCTCTTGGTGGCCTTTGGAGCAAGAGAAGAGCTATGACAATCCATCTGCAGCCTTTGCAAACCCCCAAGCTCTGCTCCACGGGAAATGAGCCCCAAATGCCCTGACTCTCTGAACCTCCATTAGTGCATTGATAAGGTGCCAGCTCTGCCTTTTTTGGAGGTGGCATGCAGTGCCCAGGGGACAGGGGCTGGAGCCAAGTGATATCCTGAAGTTTGGTCCTTGAGAAGTTACAGCAGTAGGTGGGAACAAGACTTGGTTGTTTTTTTAATATCAGAAAGTTTTCTAAGAAAATCCTTTCAGGGCTGCTGGCACATCCTTGGTGATAATAAATGAACAGTGAGAGGTGTGAGAAGGATCAGGCTCCTTTTCTCTTCCTTCCTGCCAGTGAGATGCCCCTGAAGGTCTCTTTGCTCTCTGTTTCTGAGCTGGGCCAGCAGACGTCAGTACTGGCCAGCCTGTGCTGGGTGGGTGTGAAGCAGCAGCACTGCCAACCCTCCTCATAGCTGGGCTGCAAAAGCCCTGAGTGTGCTGTGTTTGCTCCTGCTAAAGCTTTCATTTCAGCAATGTCACTGTTTTTATTAGCAGAACATGTAATTGCAGGAAGACAAGGTAAAGTTTCCTGTCAGAGGGGTGTTCTGAGAATATTGCTGATTTCTTGTACAGGAGCTTCTAAAGCAAGCACAGCTCGGATTTGTCTAAAAGCTTGGTGCAATGTTGATCATAGAATCCAGAATGGTTTGGGGTGGGAGGGACCTTAAAGCTCATCCAGTCCCCCCCTGCCACAGACAGGGACACCTTCCACCACCCCAGGGTGCTCCCAGCCCTGTCCAGCCTGGCCTTGGACACTTCCAGGGATCCAGGGGCAGCCACAGCTTCTCTGGGCACCCTGTGCCAGGGCCTCCCCACCCTCACAGGAAAGTTGCACTGTCTCATCATAGAGCAGTCCACTCCTCTCCCCTTCCCCTTTTAAAGGAAGGAGAAGACATTTGTGCCCTCAGGGCTCTCAGTTCATTCACCAGTCTCTGGAGTGAGGCTGAAGTTCCTGGTCCAGTGTCACTGTGGTTCCTTGGGACATCACGGGCCCCTTGTGCTGCTGCCTGTGCCTCTGCAGCAGTGCTGGTGTTTACCCAGGGTTTGCCTTTGAGCAGCACTTGACCTGACCCTGAGTGCTTGAAGGTGAAGGCAGCCCCTGAAGGCGTGTTGGATTTTGGATTATGATATTTGGATATTAATATTTTGTTATTCCAGTTTTTCTCTGTTACTACAGTCAGATGCTAGTATAAAACAAACCTCTCTTTTTTTCTGCTTCTTTCTCGGGTACTTGGTATATAATTTCGCTGTGTTTTCTTCTGGTGTCTGTGCTCATTTTTCTGTCTGCTCTGCAAACAATCCACACCACAGGGGAGATGGGAATGAAAGCTTCAAAGTTGGTGTTTGAAGAAAATCTGATTCCTGCCACTAAGACCTTGCAAAGAGTCTGCTTAAAATTAATTCTCTCCGTAAATAAGTGATTTCATGGTCTCGGATTTCTAACTGGTGCTAAGTGCTGCCCTGTGAAGGCCCTGGTGTGTGAAGGCAACTTCCCTCCACATTTTTGCCAAGCAATTCTTTATGTATCTTGTCAGAGTGGGATTGGGGGCTGAAGCTCTCGGTTTTGTATTAGTGCATGTGGAATGGCAAAGGAAAATAATAGTTCTCGTTTTGGGATTAAGTAATTGAAAACCTTCCAGCTGCTATAGTAACAGCAACACATCTGCCAGATGTCAGCGAGCATATTTTAATCCTTCTATTTTAAGTTTCAAGCTATTGAAGCAAAGTACATCTAGGTGTGGCTGTGTTAGTAGCTGCCTCAGCTTGTAGCTACTTGGGTAGCCTAGGAGAGAACCGTGTAGTATCACTGTTGGAGCAACTGTTGATTAAATTTATAGAAAAAGCTTTTCCCAGATGTTCTTGTGGGGCAGGAGCCCATCCTGAAGATTTGTGTTTCTCTCTGAGACACTTTTATGACGTCCTGTTGAGCGTACAGCGCGTGTTCTCCTGCCTGTTAGATTGATTGGAGGTACTGGGACATTTTTCTTGGAAGGTGTAAGAGCCAAAAAAGTAGAAAGGAAAAATTCTGGCGCCTGGGCTTGCTGCTTAATGCCAATTCCGTGTGCCTGTGCCGCTCTGTGTGTGCTGGGATGCACAGTGGGGACCGGGGTGAGGTGTCCACACAAGTGTCCTGTCCCCTGTTGACACTGTAAATGAGTTTAGGCTGGCGTGATGAATGTGGGGTGGAAGAGGCTGTTTTTCTAGTTAAACATTTTAAACTGTCAGAGAAGGTGAAAAATGGGTTGTACTCTTTCCTGTGGCCTTTTCCTCCAAAGAGTCAGTCATGCAAGAAAGGGAGGGAAAATGTGCCTGGCATGGATCAAGCCCTTTGCTTTTCCATGTTCGTTTGTTTTTCTTGTAAGACAAACCTTTGGTGTTTTATTGTTACAAAGTTAAAGCCCGGCCTAGAGGTGCTGATCTTTAGGAGGAGCAGCTGGAGCGTCCCCTGGTCAGGTGGGCAGCTCTTTGAAGCGACATGTTGCCTCTCGAAGAGGAAATGGAGCATGTGAGAACCTAAACCTGTAAAAGTCATCATCAGCTCTGCCATTGTTTATCTCTGCTGTAACTTTATATAGAATTAAAGTGAAATGCATTACTTTGCTCCCGAGGCAAGATGGTTTTGCTCCCCCTTGGCCTTGGAGACACAGGAAATGACCACATAACCGCAAAGACTTTCTAGTGGAATGGAGATGAGTGACAAAATTCCCGCAGAAAGAGGTTCCTAACCAGACAGGCTAAGGAATTAAATGTAGCTGAAGGTTCTGTCTGTAAGTTAAAATCAACTTTTAACTGTTCAAAGCGAGTAGAAAAGAACAAATGCTGTACATGCAGGGGCTGATGTGAGGGGCAGAGCTGGTGTTTCCAGTGGACAGGGCCTTGTGATCACAATGGTTTTGAGCACAGTGCCTCTGTGCCTCAGTCAGGAGAGGAGTGACCCAAGCTGCCTGTGAGGTGAGGAGAGCTAAGGTACTTTTTTGGCTTTGGTTCTTAAGTTGTCTGCTTGCACAGAAAGCCAGAACCTATTAGATGTCAGATCTCCTGCATTTCTCTGTAGCATTTTCATTACTTAAAGCAAGGTCTTAGCTGTCTTCCCATAATTTTATTGTACTCATTGTCACTGTACACTCCTTACAGCTGGAATAAAGTGCAATGATAGCCCTTAAAATTGCACCAAAAATGCATCTGCATGAAGAACAATCCCTTCAAAGGAGCTGCTTCAGAAAAAGCTTTCTTAAGACAGGGTAGGTTTTCCTAAGTCAGTCCTGCTGGGCCACATCTGTTTAACAGTGGTGTTGCTGTGGGGGAAGGCCTAGTTTGTGTTTTAGGCTTAGGCTGAATTACAGTTGACATAAATAATAAATTTTTCACCTTTTAAGTGCAGCCCTTACAGAGGGGCTGTAATGTGAGGGAACATCTGAAGGAGGTACAAGATAATGATAATTTCTGGAAGTAAATGGAAAGAAAGTGTATTAATTATAGCTGCTTCCTTAGTGCAGGGTTGCATTAAGACAGGAAGCAGTTCACCACCAGGCTGGTGAAAAGAACGTGGGTTTGTCTGGTAACACAGAAAGTGTGGTGACATTAGAAACTGCCCAGGCTGTGCATGGAGATGATGCAGAATTTGTCATCCTGTAAATCATTTCTCATTGATTAGCTAAGCTGTTTGCATTGGCACAGGGGATCTTCCCAGGGGCAGGATGTGTAGGACCGGGATCGCTCCCTCATGGCAGGGCTGCTGAACTGGGCACTACAAACAATCCTGGTGCTGTCTGAACAGAAAAAATCCCCCCACCGAGTCCTGGGCAGCCCTGAAGTGCAAAAGCCCAAACCAGACTCCCTCAACCAGGGGCTGCAGGAATGGGCTGGCAGAGGAGCCAGCCCAGGGTGCCAAACAGGATAAGGATTCTGAAGGATAGTAATTACCTTTAATGGCATAAACACTGTGGGAGAGGCAGCACCAGCTGGACTATAGCAAAGGTACGGCAGGAAGGCTCTGCTGGGAGGGGGCTGGGGGGATTGGAGGGGTGAGCTGTGGCTCTGAGCAAACCCTGATGTCTCTTCCAGGCTGTGGGTGAACACTGCTCAGTGCCACAGGTGTGAACGAGCTGCTCCAAAGACTCTCTCACTGTGTGAAAGACACAGAAACGCTGACGCTCTGAGCAGACATCTGAGGATCCGAGACTTTCCCTTAGCTGTGCAAATGATTAGAGTGAAAACCTGACCTTCCCTGCAGCACTCAGGCTCTAAAATGTCTGGGGGAGTTGTGTCAGCATGGCTTGGCGGGCGCTCAGAGCTTTTCCTGCATGTTTTGTAAGCCAACTCCGAAGTTGTAATGACCTGGTAAAGTAGTTACCTCTGGCACAACTGAAAACCTGTAGTAAAATGAAAAGGGTTTTCAAACCAGCTCCCATTTGCAGCTGTCAGTAAATACAGAGAGTGAACGTGAGGGGCATTGCTCAGATCATGTTTGCTCACCTCTGTGCTAATATTCAGGGGTTTATAATGAACAGAAAATGTGGGATGCTTAGTTAAGGTATGACCTGGTGCATCCTAATGTACTGAGGATGTCAAGTATTTTTTGAGTAATCTGTTCTTCAATAGAAACTACCAATGTACTTTTTACAAGAAAAAAATTTTGAAGAGCACAGGGAAACTTTAAAAAAACAACAACATCATCCTATATGCCATGAGGGTTCAGGATTCCATGGCATTGTTCTGGACTCAACCCACTTACTAATGCAAGGATCATGTGCTTTTAGCAATATTTAAAAGATGTATTTTAATTAACAAACTCATCATATTTAATTTCTTGTATTGAAAGGAGAGAGTTGAAACCCATAACAGGATGTGTTTGCTGCAAAATAAACCTGAAGCTGTTATTTTGGGGTTTTTTAATGAGCATATGCATGACTAATTTTTTTTTTTTCTTTTTTCAAACTTTTGTACTTCCCTGCCTTGTCTAAAATTCTTCTCTTCAGTGGGCATAATTAAAGGTAGAATTTGCCCACTCAGCTGCAAATTCTCACTGTGGTATTTTTTTGGGTCCTGAGAGGAGTTTTGCAGACTTGCCTGACATCTTGCACAGAATCATAAGCTCACCTTCCAAGGAAAGCAAAAACTTATTTTAAAATACGCCAAGTCTTTTAGTGACATAAAATAATTTTGTTATTTTATAACGGTGCTGAATAATTTCGTTTCGACTGCTGCATTTATTTCTCTGTGTAGTATGAGGATGTGAAAAATCATTCACTCCTAATGTGTTTAAATGTGCTCAGTAATGAATGTTGTGGATGTGAAAGATAAGCAGCCTGGAGCTTTCTTTGTAAGGTATAGGGTAACACAAAGCTTCAAAGTTCTGCTGCCCTCAGGACACACATTGAAGCAGTTAAAAGTAGTGAGATAAACGAAATACAATGAGATATTCATCTGCACGATATGAAGCTCAAGGACACAATAAGTTTTCGTTTAAGTGTTTCTCATTTGCTGACAAAGAGCCAAATAAATTTTAATTCCACATTGTGTATGGTGACAGAAATTCAGGAACTTACCCTGGGATGAGAGTCTGGTTTGTTTCCCCTGATATTTCTGATAATGTACTTATTACATATGTTGGGATTCTAATCTGAATTAGCTGCTTACAGTTACTTAAGAAAATAAGGATTGTTTTTCTCAGATTTGTTATGTAAGAACTCTCTGGTTTGGTGTGCTGAAATAACACGTGGTTGGATAGCCATAGTCTGGTATTTCTGATATTCATAGTCTGAGATTCCTGAGGTGGAATAAAGAATTACTGTAAAGAACTAAACCCTTTTCCATTACTTTGCTTTATCTTTGTCCTCACCTGCTGCATTTCTTCTTACAGGTGCTGGATTTGGATTAGGAATTGTTTTCTCAGTCATCTTCTTCAAAAGTAAGTACACTGCATTAATCTTGACTGCCTGGCTTCTCCCACTTTCCATCTCTTGTAGGTACAGTTAGAAGTCTTTGAAGCACATAAAAATTAATCAGCTTGTTAGACCAATTCTTCCATTGTTTGTCCTGTCTTTTCCATTGCAATGGAGTTCCCAAAACTTCTGTCTGTTGTGTAACAAGGTTGTTACTCCTGGCACCTCCCTGAGCTCCTCCTGTGCTCAGCTCAAATCCTGCAATGGCAGCAGGCCCTGAGCCAAATCACTGGAGCTGTGTCTAGACATCAGTTTATTGCCAGGGCCTCAAAACTGGTATTAATTCTTCAGTTGTGCTTTAAAACAGAGTAATTTTCAGTAATACCTTGAATGCAGAGATTGCTCTCTGTTGAATTCTGAACACGTGTTGCTGTTAGTCTTCTTCTGTAGCGGGCTGGTTTGGAGGATTTCAGAACTTGAAAATGCCTGGAATGCATCTTCCAGTAATTTGTTCTTTCTTGATGCTTTTAGAACAATATCTAACAGACACTTTTCCTTGATTTTACTTTTTCCTCTCTGCTTGCCTCTTCCACAGGAAAGACATGGCCTATTGCATTTGGGTCTGGGATGGGGTTAGGAATGGCTTATTCCAATTGTCAACACGACTTCCAATCTCCATATCTTCTCCATGGTAAATTTGTAAAAGTAAGTATCCACGAGTCTCCTGGTTTGACACTGGCCAACCCCAGACACCCAGGAAAGCCAGAGGAGAGAGAAAAAAAATAATGAAGGGTTCATAAGTTAAGAACCAGGACAAAGGGCAAAACAAGTTCAACTTTGTGGGTCCAATCTCAAGAACAGCAGTCCTGTGCTCTGCATCCCCTGTGGATCCCCAGGAGCTGTGGGTGGATCTCTGCATCCCTGTGGATCCCCATGGGCTGTGGG
>VWYP01018560.1:151762-165267 GCA_013400435.1 Pycnonotus jocosus | reverse complement strand
GCACCCCCTGTGGATCCCCATGGGCTGTGGGTGGATCTCTGCACCCCCTGTGGATCCCCATGGGCTGTGGGTGGATCTCTGCATCCCCTGTGGATCCCCATGGGCTGTGGGTGGATCTCTGCATCCCTGTGGATCCCCGTGGATTCACACAGCTTTGGCCTGGTTAAATTATTTCAGTGACACTGGTGGAGAGGCATCCACTGGGACATCTTTACAGTCACTTTAGCACTTCAGAAAGTATCAAGGTAAAATATTCTGCCAGGAGCTTCTCCTGCAGGACACAGAGTGGAGAAATCCCTCCTCTGCCTGGTGCAGGAGGCCTGCAGGGGTTTCCAGGATTTTCCTGGTGCTTGTAGAGCTGCAAGTTGAGCCTGGTCCTCCTCTGATTTACTGGCAGATGAGCTTTTGGCAGCCTGCTTAGAAATGTTCTCTCCAGCTGCCTGTTAAAGGGAAATAATCCCAAGATTCTCCAACAAATAAAATCTTTGGAGGGCAATAGAGAGAAATTGCCATGGATGCAGCTGATCAGCATTGCCAGCTACTGCCCAGATCAAAATTAAAATTCTGTGTGGCTCTTCTGGCTGGATTTGTTAACATTAAAATGTGTTAGTACTCCACACCATCCTGAGGTTGCTGCTGCAGTTTGTCTCCAAAAAAAAGCTGGAATGACATGTCTGTGGCTTCATGTGAGTGATAGATACACTGCTCACATGTTCTGAGGGAGCATTATTCATTCAAGGATGCTTGTTCCTAGGGATGTTGGGCAGCAGAAAACAGTATCTGGTCACCCTAGGAAGGGATTTTATTTGGATTAAGGACTAATCTGGAGCAGGGTGGTCCTTGGGAACATGAGGGAACTGGAAGGACACTTCAGATGCCTGCATGGCACAAGACAAATAGTTTCCAGTGCACTGTCTCCATGGCTTTCTCTGGCACAAGAGAGGCTGAGAGAGGGATGAAGCCATCTAATGGTTAATGTCATTAATTCCCTCCAAAATGTCATGTCATGGGTAATGGCTCCAGGGTTATTACAACAAAATTATTTCATTTCTCTTGGTCAGGAACATGGAAAATATTGTTGCATTATCACTCATCTGTTCTTTTCCTAGAAAAATTTGTTGTAACTAAACTTTGTAGGATTTCCTGCACAAAACTGAGTTCTGTTCAAATGCTAACTCGTCAAAATGATAGAATCTTCAGGAAAATCAGCTTTATTAGAGGGAAATGTAACATGGATTAACTTGGTTGAAATTATTTCTAGTTTTCTGAGCCTGTCAAGCTCACAGGATCACAGGAGAACTCGAGTTGGAAAGGACTTCAAGGAGGTCATGGGGGTCAGCTGTGGGGTCAGACCAGGTTACTCAGGCCTTTACCCAGTTGGGATTGTTGATTCTTCAGGATCAAGTTCTTAAAATTCTGAGTCCTGAGTCAGAATGAGGGAGGACAGAGGATCTCAAGATACTGAATAATCAGGAGATGTCAGAGTGACTTTGCAGCTGTTGTGGCTGTCACTTGGGTCATCACACTGCCCGTCCTTTGGGTTAGAAATTCCATCATGAAACCCCAACACCAGTGCTGGAACCATTCATCTAGACCAAAAGAATACTTAAAGTGCAGAAGAGTTCTAATTTGTGGTCAAAATATTCTCAGGGCTTTTTAAGTAATTTGATCAAGTGGTTTTCACTGTGACTTCAGCAGAGTTTAAAATCAACATGTCACAATTATTTCAAGGCTTAAAATGCTATGGCTGTGAATTACACAGCCTGGGTTTCCTTGCAAAATGGAAAATATCCTATTTTTTCAGGTTATTTAGCCTAAACCCAAACCTCACAATCCTGTACTTTGATAGGAATGTGGATTTATATTGACATGCAAAAACACAAGAAAGGCAACTGCAGCCTTTCCTCTTGTTCTTTGTGGCTTTGATTTCACTCTGACTTCTCTTCAGCCCACAAATAGTTAACTTGACCAGTGATGTGGGTTTTTTTGAAGCACCCAGTTGATCAGAATGGAGGGTTATACATGAAAACATGGCATGCTTCTGGCATGAGAACAGCTGCTTAATTCCTCCATATCGATCCTCCTGCTTTAGCAGAGGATGAAAACGTTCCTGTACCCTCTGGAAATGTCACAGAGCTCCATCACTTGCTTTACATCCTGCAGCACCTTCCATGTAAGGAACCCAAATGGCTTTTTAATAATATAAACCCTCTTGCTTTACAGGAACAGTGACTAATGGCTAAGACTATCCCAGTGGGAAGGAAGGAGAAATCAATGATTATTCCTCAGGAATACTGAAGTGCCCCTGGAATAAGCCAACATTCTTCAGTAACGATCACCAGTAACTCTTTATACTCCAACAAACTGTTTCTGTCTATGAAACAAAGTTCTGTTGCTTGTTTTGTATCGTGTCTGAAAAGTGCAAGGAAGAGCTCTTCTGGGAAATAAACAAAAGAAAAAGGTCTTTCTCTGGTGTGTTGACTTTGTATGTGAGTGAGAGAGGGAGAGAATGGAAGGAGAGAGCTTCACTTGGAGTAGCCAGCAGCTGGGACCACCTGGGCCACTGGGAGAGCTCCTCAGCAAAGCCAGCAAAGTCTGTTCCTCCCCACTCCTGAGAGCAACCCCCATCCACCAGCCAGTTCAAAGAAGCATTCCCACCTCATAAATCACCCACTAGACCCCTGCTGCTTGTGCTGGTGTTTGGAGAGGAATATAAATACTCCTATGTCCTGTTTGTACAGTTGCCCTTTAAAATGGGAATTTTGTCCTCTCGGAAGAGGCGGAATCCAAACTGTGTGACGGATGCAGCAAGGCCCTGCTGCCTCCTGTAGCTTTGGGTCATGGAGTGACCCCTGTGTGAAAGTCCCCAGGATTGGGGGTGAGTTAAACATGTCCTCGTGCCATCTGGCTCTCAGCTTACCCTTCAGGCTGATTGTTTTTGCACCCCTCTTCTGTGGGAGAACAGAGAGGTTTCCCTGGCTGGGAGTGGGTCACAACTACTTAAAGCTCTTCATTGCCTTGCCAAGACACTGCTCTAAGCACTCCTTTCTTTACATCCACCCCAGTCCTTGTGCTGCCTTGTTGGCACATTGCTGCTCTTCCCCTGGCTTAGGAGCTTGTCTTCACTGCTTCTTTACCCAGCACAATTTTCTTGCTATGGAAATGACTCTTGAAGATCTCTTCTCTTTGTCCCACACTTGTGTGTTGTGTGTGTAGCACAAGGAGTGAGTGCATGTCTCAAGAGGGAAAGGGCATGGCGTAGGTTGATGCAGAATTTCCCTTTACTGAAAGCCCAGTGTGCTGCATGGTGAGTGCTGGTAGATGGAAAAGTGACAGAACAACTCCTCCTATTTTGCACAGCAACTGGGAGAAAGGAAAACAAGTTGTGCGATAGTTGTTCTTTAAACCATGTCAGGAAGGGAAGGAGATGGACTGAGGGGTAGGCTGGAGTTCAGAGGGCCTGAGAAACTCCTTATGTTCCAGGCCTGCTGCAGTCCTGCATCCCCACCTCTCCTGGGCACTGCTCTGTGGATCCTGCACTCTGGAGGAACATGTTGAGCTGTGCCCAGAGTCAACAGACGCTGAGGAGCTCGCCTGGAGCAAAGGACTTGTGAAATAAAATAGCTCCAGTGCCAGAGCAGCTTTGAGACTGTCAGAGCATGATACCATCCAGGACCATTGCTCCAGCATGTCCTTGTTTTTCCACCTCCTCCCTTGCCGGACTGCATTCATCAGTCAGGTCAAAACAGCTTATTGAAAACAGGATATCTTTCTTCCCGATTTTGAATCATTTTATCTGGCCCCAATTTTTCAATTGAACTATGTACTTTGGAGCCACAGCTCCTCTGTGGTTTGGAAAAGGGTTTTATTGAGTTCTCCATGTGTGTGCTGCAGTCTGGGGAGCCAGTGGGATCTGCTGGAGAGAGGAGCACCAGCCTGGGCGAGACTCAGGAGAACCAAAAGCGATGGCAACACCGCCCACAGCGACTGTCAGCGTGCAGAGAAAGCTCCAGCTCCTGCTCTCTCATTTGGGCCAATGAGGAGTTCAATTTTTATTTGGTGTCCTTGGTAACGAGTCATCCTGCCCTTACATGCTCTGCTTCAGCTCAAATATGACTTCCTAGAGTTAATTCTTACCTTGGCCTGCTGTGGCCTATGGTCAAGTGGTTCTTCTGGCCCTGGAATTCAGATATCGATGGTAGATCCCAATTCCCAGTGTGCCCTTTACTGTTGGAGTGAGAATAATCAGAACAAAGGTATTCAAGTCAACATGGGTGAGTGTGGAAAAAAATGCACAATTTTAAAAGTGGAATTTAAATTTGTCGTTGCTCTTTAGATGGGGTAAAAGCTTAACTTTTTTGTTTTCTTCACAGCTGCCTTGCTTCTTGTTGTCTGTGTTGATGTGTGTATATATATGTGTATGCACATATAACTACCATGTGAAGGTTCTGTATTTGTTTTGCTTTATTTAATTAAAGATGTATTATCCCAAACCTATTTTTGGACCTGTCCATGTGAGCTGTGCAAATATCTTCTTGTGAGGACAGGTCTCCTTTTTCCCTCTGTGAGAAGGAGCCTGTACCCTTCCCAGCTGAGGCTGGAATAGGAATGGTTTCCTGCCACTTGATTTCTAATTGCATAAATGGAAGGGGGAAAAGTGGAAATTCTAAGTACCAAAAGGCATGTTAAATTTAGTATAATACACTCATCTGGAAACTATCACATTTTTCCTTCTTTCTTAAGCCTGCTGAAATCATTGCTTCGTCTGTGGCGTGATTTGGATCGGGACCAAAAAGTGCAAACGAGATAGGGCTGAAAAAGGCAGGTGTCCCTACCCAAACTTAATGAGACCTTTTAGGAGAGAACTTGTATCCCAAGTGTAATGGGAGTGTACAGTGAGTAAGGAAATCATATCACTGCCTGGGAGAAGTGGGGCGGGGGGGAAGAGAAGCTGTTTGCTGACTAGAACTGGTTTTGAACGTTTAACAACTCCCCAAGTGCTCGACTGACCACAAATCTGCCTCTTTAACAGCTTGATTAGATGTCTGCTGAGGCTTTGAGATGAATAAACAAGTCACGGAAAAGCAGAGACAGTGGGGAAAAAAATATCAAGCTGCTTTTCTATTGTTTATCCGAGTTGTTCGTGTTTGATCAAGATACCGTCATTGCTTTGTGTTCCAATCCTGCCTGGAGCCGTGGCCAAGAGCAGGACCTGGCTGTATGTGGTGCTGTACACACAAATAAAAACCAGCCTCTGCCCTGGAGAACTTACAAACTAAACAGATGGGCTGCAGGGAGGCAGGAGGGTTTGTAATTGCCATTTTACAGATGGGAGAAGCTCTAGGTAAGGTCAGGGCTGAGTGGTGCAGGGAATGTGGTGAGCAGCCAGGGCTCTGGTTGGAGTCCAGCAGATCCATCCTTCCTGACTGGTTTTTCACATGGGGCTGGAGTCTCTGGGGAAGGCTGCCCTTAACAGACTGGGAGACTCCAAAAGTGTTTGTGCCACCCTTTAGCTATTTTCAAATTGCACCAAATTCTTTCTGGCAAATCCCTGAGAAGTCAGGAATGATGTTTTACTGATAGCTTATGGAATCACTAGTTAGGTGCAAACCACTGTGATCCTCAGTATTGACCTTGGTGATAATCTGAATCTGATAAGGAGAGAAAATACTGAAATGTATTCCCAGTTCTTTGTGCCTCGTGGACAAGGCACTGCTGTGTTAGGCAGAACATAAACATAACACCAGGAGAAAGTCAATGCCTTAATAAACCTACCTTAAATATTAATTTAGGTAACAGATTGAGAAAGAGGAGGATCAAGGAGACAGCAGCATTCCAGTACCATGGAATCATGGAATGGTTTGGAGATAGCTTAAAGCTCATCCAGTGCCACCCCTGCCATGGGCAGGGATGTCTTCCACTGTCCCAGGTTGCTCCAAGTCCCATCCAACCTGGCCTTGGACACTGCCAGGGATCCAGGGGCAGCCACAGCTTCTCTGGGCACCCTGTGCCAGGGCCTCTCCACCCTCACAGCCAAGAATTTCTTCCCAGTATCCAATTTAAACCTACTCTCTTGCCGTTTGAAGCCGTTCCCCTTCTCCTGTCCCTCCAGGCCCGTGTCCAAAGTCCCTCTCCAGCAGTGGAAACACAGCAGTGATGGTGTAACTCAGCTCTTGCAGAGAGTTCACATGGATGATTCTCCAAAGGAGGAGGAATTGGTTTCCCAGCTGTTTTTCTTGGGTTCCCTCTGAGTTTGGGTGCAATGCAAAACAAATCACAAAGGTGCTGGTTTGCAAATGCAGATAGTGGGTGCACGAGCAGACTGAAGGTGCCAGGTTGTTGTGGCAGTGATGTGCCACGAGGTACAGGGGATGCTGCAGCTCAAAGGGAGAGGCTTGTGGAGCTGGAGAACCCCTGATCCATGGGTGACCTGCTGGGAAAACCCCATTTTTCAGCAGGTTCTGAGCCAGCGAGGCATGGCTGTCCCTTCTTTTACTCTCAGCTGGCAGGGTTTGTGGTACTTACCCCCACACCACACACACCCCACAGTAAGAAATAAACTTTCTCTTCATCTCCCACTCCACTCCTGCCTTTGGAAGTGGGACTGGTGCAAATTTTGGCATGGCAGCTCTGCAGGCAGCTGGATGCAATGTGCACTGTGTCTGTACTGCTCCGAGAGTCCAGCCTATAGCCCACCCACAGTGAAACGCTTAACTGAGATTGAAACTAAATGGGAACACAGTTTATGGAAATTCAGCTGTGGATGGCCCTTCTCTCGTGCCTTCTGGCTGTCAGCACTTTGCTGTGCAGCATCGCAGGCTGCTGGGGCTGGATTTTCCTCATGGTGCTGGATACCCACCTCCTGGAGCTTATAAAGATGCTTAGAAAGTTGCTGGTGACTAATAAATCACTCTTCATCTCCAGTCTTTATTGGTGGTGCTTGTAAAGCCTCCAGCTCTGCTTTAGGAGTGGATGCCCCTTCCTGGAAAAGGTCATGCCCTGATCAGTTCAAATTCAGTTCATAAATCATGCAAAGGAGTGTGTTTCTTTTTAGAGGTTTTAGAGGATATTCTGCCTCCCCTTGGTGCTGCACTTGAAGTTGTTAGCAGTGAGAAACAGCTAAACCCAAACCATTGCTGCTCCCCTGGGCCAGGCATTCCCTGGGGATTTGGATTGAAGGACCTGGAGCTGCTGGAGAGAGTCCAGAGGAGGCACCAAGGTGATCAGAGGGATGGAGCAGCTCTGCTGGGAGGAAAGGCTGAGAGAATTGGGATTGTTCAGCCTGGAGAGAGGAGGCACCAGAGTGATTTAATTGTGACCTTCCAGTACCTGAAGGGAGCTGGCAGGAAAGATGGAGAGAGATTGTGGACAAGGGCCTGGAGTGCCAGGACAAGAGGGCAGGGTTAGATGGGATATTGGATAGGAATTCTATCCTGTGAGGGTGATGAGGCCATGGCACAGGCTCTATTTGTAATTTTAATTAATTATCTGGAAGGGTGGCAGACAAATAACTGCTATTTGGTGGGATGCTGTGTAAGTGAAAAAGAAAGTGGAGCAATGTCGATTTTGGCCCAGTCAAATGTGAAGTTCAGCATCCAGGTGCAACAAACACTGATAATACCTGGAGATGCCCCAGCCTCAGGGATTCTGGAAGCCCAGGAACTGAAGGGATTGCTGAGGCACAGTGAGAAGCAAGGGCTGGAGGCTGAGGAGCAGTGAGGCTCTGAATGAGACTGGGATGAGCTGGGAGAGCCATGGGAGGATTTTCCAACTCCTGACGTCTTAAATGGAAGTTCCTGAGCTCCACCTGGGAGTGCCTGGGTGAAATCAAATGACCTGGAACACACATGGATTCACATCAGATGATCCAACTGTGTTTGCTGGCTGTAAATTCTCTGAAACTTGGAAGGCCACAAAGGTTGCCTGCAGAATTCCTGGTCTCTGTCCTGTAGCTTAATCTGAACTAAAGGCAGAGTGTTTTTAGCTCGAGGGCCCTGCTCATTAGACACTCCCTGAAGATGGCCCTGGTGTGGACCTCAGAGGGAAGACAACCTAATTCCGTGCCGTTCCTTGCTGCTTTGTTCCTCAGCTCCTCCCTGCTGGACTGTTTTCCTTGGGATTGTTTGAGGGAATGGCTGATGGTGTTTGCTTCCCCCGCTCCTTTTTCCAGGCACGGGGCCCAATTTTTGTTTAATTCTCTCTGAAGATGAGACGGTTCCATAGATAATCTGTCGAGAGATGGGGGATTTGAGATGTCAATAAATACATCTCTGGATGATGGATGGAAGCCTGGGGCTGGAGCTGCAGGAGGGTCAGTGGGGTAGGAGTGGAGG
Organism: Pycnonotus jocosus; assembly: GCA_013400435.1. Classification (NCBI taxonomy): domain Eukaryota; kingdom Metazoa; phylum Chordata; class Aves; order Passeriformes; family Pycnonotidae; genus Pycnonotus; species Pycnonotus jocosus. Next base: position 156,934 of record VWYP01018560.1, on the reverse strand, counting down.
TGCCCTGGAATGGCTGCAGGGAAAGCCCACATGGTCCTGCTGTTTGCCCCACAGGCAGCACAGGGAAAATCAGTGCACTGGGTTCTTTTAAGGCCTGAGGAATAATTCCTTTAAATCCTTGGGAGCATCCTAGCAGGCGACATGCTTGTGGGAGGCTGTAGTTTACTATCTGCAAAGTCATGGATTTTATATCCATATTAGGTATAAATAGAGGTAGGCTGGCAGATAGAGGCAAGGTCACTGTGACTCCTCCAAGCACCGGATGAGCCTACGATTATTTCACAGATTTAACTCTTGTCGTGCACTGCAGCAGCTGCTGCTGCCAAAATTAAAACCTGAATGATGCAAAGTTGGTCTAACACAGATGATTCAGCCTGTTCAGGAAAGCTGTGATAAGCTGAGGACTCGTGGCCACTTTCATTTTATTCCTCATCAGCTGCAGTAATAGGCTCAAAAATCCCAATCCTGCTCCAGGGCAGGGATAAGCAGATTTCTCAGGGTCCCACATTTCTGATGTTATGAACCAGACCCTTTAAACTATGAAAAATCACGTTATCCCTTTAAGAATAATATTTGCATTCGTATTTTGGAAGGTGAGAGGACTGTGAGCTGAGGGCTTTAATCTACTAACAAATGCAAAACCAAATCTAATAAAATTTTTTTCTTTTTCCTCAGTCATCCTAATTCTAAACAACGCTGACACTTGCCGTAGCAGGTCTTTGAAAAACTGGCACTTTCAGGCATCTGATTTTCGGTGCTTTTCTTCAGGGCCAGAGAGTTTGTGCATGAGGCTCTTCTCATGCAAGAGCAGTGCAATATTGCTCTGTGAGTCACCCCGTTTCAGGCGGGTGCTGGTTTCCTTTCAGCAATGTGCAAAATGTTCCCTGCACACATGTGGATGTTCTAAGTTTGTCCTGCTGCTTGACAGTTTGGAGGAGCTTCGGTGCCAGAACTGTCTCTGAACACACACAAGCACCTACTGTGACGAGGCCCGAGCTTGGCTGGGGCCTTCGGGCAGTGCTGCAAGAAAAAAATAATTAATATAATAAGACGTTCTGAGTGATTGCAGCAGGGGGAAGTTGTGCAGCAGAGAATAAGATTGTTATCAGAGGGGATTTAACTGGTTGTAATGGAGTTGGAGGAAACTGGTTATTTTTGAAGTAGGAAGGGGAGGAAAAAAAAAGCTGTTTGAACTCGTAGGGATGAGGGCACCTGCAAATGAAGCCCGACAGCTTCTTCCAGCCCTCCCTGCTCAGAGCTGCCCCTGCAGACATGAACTGAATGGGAGAAGGATTTTGCATGACCTGAGCTGCTGGGGAAGGGAGGGAGGGAGGGAGGGAGGGATGGATGGAGGGGCCTGGAGTGATTAGGCAAGGTGGAAAATGGAGTGATTAAACACACTTGGACTTGCTCAGGGATGGGAGCGGAACGTTTTTACCGCTGCCCCAGGGCCCCAAAATGCATTGGCACGGCACTACAGAGAAACCACTAATCCCAGTGACCAAGGGAAAGGAACGGGACTTTCTCCTGCAGCCCCCCGAGGAAGGCAAGGCTGATGGGATTAGAGGAAGCAGCTGGCTGGAGTCGTACCCTGCAGGAGCTCGCATTCCCGGGGCCGGGGAGGAGAGGAGCTCCCCGCTGCCCAGCCGCATTCCAGGTCATTTGCTGAGCCCAGATGTTTTCTAATGGGCTCGATGATAAATCCTTTCCCTTCTCTCCTGAGCAATCCCTGCCAGCCAGGTCTGGCCCCTCTGCAGTCCAAGCCAGCCCCATTCCCAGCAGGACTCAGCCTTTCCCTCTGCCTGCACGGAGGGATTCAGCACAGAGCTCAAATCCGCTGTCCCAAACCTGATGGAGGCTGTTGCTCCAAATTCCTCCGGTGGCTCAATCTCCCCTCCAGCCTCTCCTCGCCCCCCTGCAGGTTGTGAAGCTCAGTGAGTGCTCGGGGTGGATTGAGCCTGAAGGAGCAGTGAGGGGCTTTAATCTCCCCTCCAGCCTCTCCTCGCCCCCCTGCAGGTTGTGAAGCTCAGTGAGTGCTCGGGGTGGATTGAGCCTGGAGGAGCAGTGAGGGGCTGTTGTACCCACGTGCTTTGGGGGAAGCTTCGGAAGCAAGAACGGCGCCTGTAAGGTCGGATTCACCCTGGAAGCTGCACAGGTGTGAGTTTGTGCCAGCAGCAATGACAGGAGGTCCTCACACCCTTCCTGCCACTGCTGTTCCCTCCCTCCACCTACCCGAGGTGGAGATGGGAAATCATCCCTCAAATTTTTTAGCTTTTCAAGTGCACAAGTGCTGCTCCATTCACCCAGGGTGTGTAAGCCCTTACACACAGCAGTTTGGGGCCGTGGTATCTTGGAGAGCTCTTTGGGCTTATTTAGGAAGCAAAAAATTGGAGTTTGACCCCAGCACGTGATGGTCTGGTGAGAGAATCATAGAATGGAATCACAGAATGATTTGGGCTGGCACAGACCTCAGAGATCACCTTTTCCCAGCCCCTGCCAAGGACAGGGACGCCACTCATCCTAAATCAGGTTGCTCCAAGCCCTGTTCAACCTGGCCTTGATCAACTTTGACCCAACCTCCCTCAGAAGGGAGCTGACAAAGAGCTGTCTTTATTTCAGGACCCAGCAGTGCCATTCTGCACCCATTTGCAGAGCAGATGCAGAGGTGAAGGGAGCTGGTGTGACATGGGCAGGGTGGCCCATGGCAGACAGACATCAGGGCCACCAAGCCCCTCATGGGTCATGCAAGAGGCTTTATCCCCTGAGAGCTTTTCTTTGCACCCTGTGTGGTTTATCTCAGGAATAATGAACAGAACATCAGTAGGGGAAGAGATGGAATTCAGGCCCAGCTGTGGGATATGTGCAGGGCCATTCTCCCCACACTGCCCTTCATGGACACACACACACACACTCTCCCCACTCATTTCCCACCCACCTTTCCCCCATGTGTTTTCTGGCATCCCACTATGGGCAGGCAGGGAGCCTTGGACTCTGCACTGACACAAACAGAAGAAACAGTTTTATTTTAAACTTACCCTTTTAATTCTCACACCCACAGTGCCAGGTCCTGTCCTGACAAGCAGGGAGCCCCTGGCACTGTGGGCGTTTGTCAGCAGCCCAAAACACCGACAGCAGGCGAGGGAGGGACGTCCTGGGATCCTGCTGTGTCCCAGTGCACAAAGCCTTGGTGATCCAGCAACAGGGAAAGGGCTCTGGGGGAAGGCATGGGATGGTGTGGATGTTTTGGGCAGGGCTCTGTGTACCTGATGGAAAACCAGCATGGAATGGGCTTTTGCCTGAGGTGAGAGTGAGGAATTGTGTCACACTCACACCGTGGGAAAACATCACTGTGCTTTGGCACGGCTCTTGAGGGGCAGGCAGCAAACTCCCCCGAGCCTGTGGGGAGTGGGAGCTGCTAAACAACGGGGTGATGTGTGGGAAAAGAGCCTAAAGCTGCTGCTGAAGGCAGAGCCCCCGGCTAGGGAAGAGGGGCTGGCCGGTGAGCTCGGCTCCTTTCCTGCTGCCTCCCTGCTGAGCAGCTGCCTCTGCTCTGTGCCTGAGTCTGTCCAAATGACATCTGCAGGCATCAGGTCATCACTCCTTCTTCTGGCTGTGATATCACATTGCCAAGGAGAAGGGGAAAAGTCTTGGCCCAGGCCTTTGACAGCCTTTCAGCAGCTTCTTTCATCCCCCAGCCAAGCTGCTCTGTCCTACAGCACCTCTGCCTGTTCCTCCTGACACCAGAAAACCTGAACCCTGCCCCTGCTGCCTCCCCACCCCCAGATCCACAGATTGCTGCTTCCCTTTCATGCTGTTTACAGAACTGGAACAGGGATGAATAGTAGGAAGCAGTGAATGAACTGCGTGCTGGCTCACAGCTCCTTGCAGAGCAATCACACCCCAGTGCTGAGGGTCCCACAAATCCCATCCAGATACTGAACCACGGACCTCAAACACGGCTGAATTTCACTGTAGTGCCCATGATCTGCTGCTGTGTAGCTGGTTGTATCTAAATCTTGTTTTTCCTTGTGAGAACTTGCTTCAAAGTCTCAGATGTCTCTTATTTCACTCATATTATTAAGAATAAAATCGTCTCCAGGGCAGGAGTTTACTGCTGGGCATGCTGGCCAGGTAGAGCATTGGTCAAAGGCCTGGGTTCAGCAATGGGTGAAAATGCTGGGAAACCAGATTTTGGGCTCCTATTGGGATGTGTGGTCATGGCTAGAGGCTGTTCCTCTTGCTGGCCCTTTGGAGTTGAGCAGTGCAGCGCAGTTCAGGGCTGGGTGGGATTCAGCAGGATAAGAAAGCGATGCTGGAAGCAGCTTTTTTGCCACCCTGTTTACAAATCCTGTTATCCTGGAGCTGGAAGGAACCGGGCAGCAGGAAACCATTCCTTCACTGGCAACCTCCTCCAGCAAACACCCAGCCCCAAAGCCTCTCCCCACAGCTGCTGCCAGGGCACTGCCAGCACTGCTCCCAGCACAGCTGCTGCTCTTTGCCATCTCCCCTTCCTGCTTCTCTGATCTCTATGCAAATCCTCACACCAACGGCAGCCAGCAAAACCCAGCCAAGCCTGGCAGGTATCTTGCGATTTGGGTAGTGTTTAATGTGGGGGCCTCTTTAGATTAATTGTGCCTTAACTGAAACAGAGCCCTTCGGTTTGCAGCAATTATCCCATCTGAAAGATAGCCTGAATGGGGCTTCACTGGGCTGGGGTTTGGCTGATAGTTTTTTTTAATGAGGATAGGAAAGAGGGAAAGAAAAAAGAGGAAAAAGAGGAAAAAGAGGAAAAAGAGGAAAAAGAGGAAGGGTAACGAAAGGAAAAGCAAAAGAGAAAACCGTCGTCTTTAGTGCTGGAGAACTTTCCCAAAGTCTTTTCTGCAGCCAGGACTCTGCCCCACGGGCTCTCTATCACGAATTATGTTTAAATAAGAGTCGTTTGCGTTCAGTGAGCCCAATCCGGACAGTTTATGCCACTGCAGGAGCAAGTGCTGGGACATTCCCTTAGGCTCTCCTGGCCGAAGCCCCCTCGTTTCGTGCCCGGGCGTTCCCAGCGGGCTCTCCCCGTTAACTCCAACACTTGCCGGGGCTTCCACGGCCCAGGCCGGTGGGTGAGCTCCGTGCCCGGGTTTGTGAGCTCTCGGCGGGGGCTGCGCGGTGCTCTCGGTGCTC
>VWYP01018560.1:101254-139245 GCA_013400435.1 Pycnonotus jocosus | reverse complement strand
TTTTTTTTTTTTTTTTATTCTTAAATAAATTAGTTCTGACTTCCACTGCTCAGTGCTCTGATGCCTGTCTGGTTTTTGGCAGTGCTGACAGCAGGACAGGCAGCGGTGCTGGAGGGTGCAGGGCAGGGGACAGCCGTGCTTCCCGCAGCTTTCTGCTGCATTCCAGCTGCCAGGAGGAGGACAGAGAGCCGCTGGAAGGAAAGCTGAACCCAAACACTGAGCGTGTGGGCTGCATGTGGCCCGGGGAGCCTGCAGGAGAGCCTGCACGGAGAATCTGCACGGAGAGTCTGCACGGAGAGTCTGCACGGCAGCTGGGGCCGGGCGCGGTGGGTCCCACTTGTGTGGGATTCCTGTGGGATCTCTGCGATCACGCCACCTTCTCCGGCGCTGTTGCCACTAGGTGACAGTCTTGGTCCGGCGTGTTCCCTGGCATCCAGATGCTCACGGCCCCCGGGAATGCTCTGGAAGGCGAACCCGGACAGGACTGGACATCCTTCCAATGGGAGAAGGGGCTGAGCGCCTTGGCTGGAAGCAGCAGCTCTTCCCAAGGGTGTTTGGATCAGGCATTCCCTGGGCAGGGCAGTGTGTGCCCTTCCCTGCAAACCTCTGGTCCTAGTGATGCCAGGGCAGCGTGGATGTGCCCTCAGGAATGATCAGTGATGCTCCTTGGTCTGAGCCTGACCCTGGGGAAGGTCCATCAGCTCCTGGAGGAGCTCCTGGGCCAGCAGACAGCTCTCATTGCTCCCTTGATTGAGGTCAGCTCTCACTGCCCTCTCCTTGAGGCTCTGGGGACAGGTCAGAGACTCTCAGCTCACAGTTTGACTCTCTCTGTCTCACTATTTTTAAAAATTTTTTTGCCATGTTGACACTTGGGTGGCTGTTGACAACCTGGTTTTGCTTTCCCTGCTAGTGGTACTGGAGAGCAGAGCTGGTGGAGTCCATGATCCCTGCAGATGTGTCCAGAAATGCAGTGCAGGGAGACTGCACAGACAGGCCAGGACAGCTGCCAGCATGGACAAGCTTTTGCAGGGTCAATGGTAGGACTTGGTCTTCATTTTAAGGCAGATTTTTAAAAATACATTTTGCTTCAATCAGTTCAGATTTGTTTCCCCAGGAAATACATCCAAACCAAGTGTACAAAACCTCCCATGCATGAGAATGCTGTGGATGTTGGGAAGAGGCTGCCCAGAGAAGCTGTGGCTGCCTCTGGATCCCTGGAAGTGTCCGAGGCCAGGTTGGATGAGGCTTGGAGCAACCTGGAGTAGTGGAAGGTGTCCCTGCCCATAGCAGGAGTTGGGAATGGGATGAGCTTTAAGGTCCCTCCACACACAACTCATTCCATGACTCCATGATTCTGATCCAATCTCCTCAGAAGCAAAAGCTCTGGAGACAAGCTGGGGTGCTCCTCAAAGCTGGGATGCAGCAGGGCTGAGAAGAGAGCCTGGCTTTGCACTGTGCCATCACTTCCTCGCTGTGGATCCAGCTGGAATAAATCTGTGCTGCTGCCTTCACTCATCCTGGCTGGGGAGGCTGCTCAGGGTGGGCTCAGGGTGGGGTTTCTCTCTGCTCCCAGCACAGATGGGCTGGGGAAGTGAAGGTTTCCTGGGGCAAAGGCTTTTCTAAGGAAACCTCCTGCTGCAAACAGAACCTTGCATGTGCGTGCACTGCCCTGGGACTGCTGCCAGCACGTTGTGACACTGAGGAGGCCAGGGAGCTTTGGCTGGGAGCATCCAAGGAGAGGGTCCTGGGGAAGCAGAGGGAGGGCAGAACCTGTCCTAGCACAGCTGTTTCCCAGTGGCAGCCTGACACGGAGATCCTGGAGGGATAACTGTGGGTGTTTGGGCTGGGTCCCTGCCTTCCACCTCCCCTTCAGCTCAGAGATGGTTTCCAGGCCTGGAATGCCCATTCGGGCACTGGGAAAAGCACAACAAATTTGTTGGAAAGCTGGTTGGAAAAGCAGGACTTGGTGAAAAAAAGGCTGATTTCTGTCCCGGGGTGGGCAGTGTGCACAGCTGGCTCTCACCCACACATCTGCAGCACAGCTTGCCAGGGAGGAGTGTTAAGGAAAGCTTTGGTGGGCACTTGGGGAGGAACAGCAGCAGCTGGCAGTGCCCGGCCCTGGGAGCACAGGGTGGGTGCCAGGGGCACAACCTCAGCTCTGCTCTGTGCTGGAGCCACTGCCCTCAGTTCTGGTCTCCCCCAGCACTAATCACAGCCATTTGTTGGGAAAACCCCACCTTTGGGCAGCTGGGTCATTAAAAAACCCCAAGCAGTCCCTGCCCAGCACCCTGAGGTGTTTGCCCTGAGTGTGGAGGTGGCAGTGTGGAATTAATTCCCAGCAGCACACAGAGACTCAGAAGGGTTTTCTGAGCAGACTCCTCTCACATGTTCCTCCCACTTGCTAAAGGGCAGATTGCTCTGGGTCCATCCAGGATTGCCCCTCAGGCAGGGAGCTGGGCTGCCCCCAGGCCAGTCCAAATAACCCAGGAGCAGAGGGGCCAGGCTCTCCCTTGTCTTCTGCTCCTTCATCACTGGTTGCAGATTGCTGGAATATCTGCCAGCGAGTCCTCTGGCTGCTTCCTGAGGGCTGTTGTGTGCAGCTGTTTGTTGTTGTTTGGTTTTTTTGGTTTGTTTTTTTTTAAACTTTGCAAAATTTTGCTTTTTATTGCCCGGTGTGGAGGATGGAGCCTGGATCTCGGAGCTGCTGGCCAGGCTTGGCCACTGACATGCTGGCCCAGCTGCCAGGTGCCTCCAGCCAGGGCTCCAACACTGGCACGAATGGCAGGGATGGCAGGGATGGCAGAGCACGGGGCTGTCTCTTTAAGGCAGAGCCGGGAACTCTCTGGCTGCCACTTTGCGGAGTTTAGCCCAGATCCCTGTTTTCATTAGCGCTTCATTTCATCTCCTCCTCTCCCCCCCAGCCCCACCTCCTCGATCGGCGTTTCTGCATCCTTTGTGTGCATCCACAGCAGCAGGTGAAAGTCGGGCTGGCACCTGCACACACCCACTCACACCTCCGTCGCTGCGGGCTGGACGCTCCTCTGCCGCGGCAGACATCCCTGCCACACTCCGGATCTTCCTCCTGCCGGGCGGGCTCGGCTGGGAGCATCCCGGTCCTCGCCTGAGGCTGCTCTGCCGCTCCTGACGGCTCCAGCTGCAGCAGCAGCAGCGCGGGGCACGGAGGAGCTCTGGGACCCCGGGGACTGAGCTCTGCAGGGAGCCCAGCTCAGTTGGAGGGAGACAGCGGAGCTTCGGGGGGCCGGAGCATCCGGAGCATCCTGGAGTCCAGAGCATCCCCAGCGTCCAGGGTATCCTGGGTACAGAGCAGCCCTGGCATCTGGAATATCCTGGGATGCAGAGCATCCCCAGCGTCTGGAGTATCCTGAGTGCAGAGCATCCAGAGCATGTCGGTGTTGTGTTATTCCCCGGTCCAGTGCATCCAGAGCATCCGAGTATCCAGAGCATCCTGCCACCCCTGGCATCCTGAGAACCCTGGCATCCAGCTCGTCCCCAGCATCCAGAAGCAGCATCCAGGGACATCCCAGAGCAGGGGGATTTACAGGCACGAGGAACTGCTGTGAGTAATGGGGAGGGAACCTTGGTCCTGCTGATCGGCTCCCGGGAATGTCACTCTGCCCTGAGTGCCAGTGAAGAGACGGAGTGGGGGAAGAGGGGGAGAGGAGGAGGAGAAGATAAGAAAGGACAGACACAGAGTGGTGATCCTCCTTTCCCTTTTCCGGTGATGATCACGTAGCACAGGCCACGCTGTCCCCAGCCCCAGAGCCAGCCCTGCCCCCAGCTCCTCATGGAGGGGGGCCTGGGGGCCCCCAATGCCAGCGCGCTGGGGGAGCACTCTCTGCTCGTGGGCAGCAGCTGGCTGGCTGCCTTCCTCTGCTTCATCATCCTGCTGACCACAGCGGGCAACTTCCTCCTCATCCTCCTCATCGTCACCCAGCGCTCCCTCCGCAACACCTCCAACTACTTCCTGGTGTCGCTGTTCATGTCGGACCTGATGGTGGGGCTGGTGGTGATGCCCCCGGCCATGCTCAACCAGCTCTACGGCCGCTGGGTGCTGCGGGGGGACTTCTGCTCCCTCTGGGCCTCCTTTGACGTCATGTGCTGCAGCGCCTCCATCCTCAACCTCTGCGTCATCAGCCTGGACCGCTACCTGCTCATCACGTCCCCGCTCCGCTACAAGCTGCGCATGACGTCCTGCAGGGCCCTGGCTCTCATCGTGGCCACCTGGACCTTGGCCGCCCTGGCCTCCTTCCTGCCCATCAAGATGGGCTGGCACGAGCTGGAGTTCGAGGCCGGGCCCCTGAACGTCACCGGGCGCGGGGACGAGGAGCAGTGCCGGCTGCTGGTCAGCCTGCCCTACGCCCTGGGGGCCTCCTGCCTCACCTTCTTCTTGCCCTCCGCCGCCATCTCCTTCACCTACTGCCGCATCCTGCTGGCAGCGCGCAGGCAGGCCGTGCAGGTGGCTTCCCTCGCCTCCAATGTGGCCACCACTGATGAGGTCACACCACAGGTAAGGTGCCCACAGGGACGCTGCTCTGGCAGACCCCACGATTTGGGTGTCTGGGCTGTCTCTGCCTCCTGGATGGCCTCGGGGTTGGAGCCAGTTTGACAACCAAAGGAAGGGAGATTTGGGCAACATCCATCTCCCTGACATCCTCTGAGGTGCCCCGTGCCTTGTCTCAGCAATGGAGAGCTCTGAAGCTGCTCATGAGCACAGAAATAGCACGAGAAATAAATAAGATTCAGGCAAAAATGCTCAGCAGTGCAAAATAAAGGCAGTTTCGCCCCCTGCTCGGCTGGCGTCATCCCCGAGGGGTTCAATCTTATCTGACTTTCCACTCGTAAATCTTGGCCGTGGTGGGTGTGAGACATACGGGGGAGAAGGATTTTAACTAATAGCAAATGCCAGATTTCCGAGAGCACCTTATTTTGAACAGAAGCTTCTATTTTTGTTACCTGCTCTATAACAGGAGCTGCCAAACCCCTCCTCGTGCGCTCGCCGGTGGAACCGGAGTGTGTGGGTTTTATAACAAAAACGTGGCTGCACTTGTTTGTATTTCTCCAGGAGAAGGTAATTGCCACTAAATCTAACAGCTTTAATTCCCTATAATAGGCTTTATTGACCTCATATCCTACAGGGAAAAGGCAAACTTAATTGCCTTTAAATACCTTGATTTAGTTTGTTCTCTCCCAGAGCAGAGCCAGGACTCCGGCCAGCTCCCCCACACGTGATAAGCTGCACCAGACGGTCCAAAGGAAAATGAAAGAATAAGCAGACAATATCATAAACAGTTTATTTTCTCACAGTGTGCCAGGTTTTTGGACTCCACAAACAGAGTCACGGGATATTCAGAGGCTTTGCTGTGCCGTGGAAGAGCAGCACCCATCTCCCTGTCATTCATCTGAGGCCCAAAAGGTTCCTTGAAGCCCCAAATTGGCTGAGGGACAAGGTGTCAGGCAGGGAACCCTCAAAATTCATCTTTTAACCTTTTTCATCTTTATCTCATTTTAGAGATTTTTGTTCTTTTTGTGGGCCAGAAGCTGAGTTGCAACAGGGCATCATTTAATTACAGGGGAGGGCTGAGATAATCACTTAATTTTAGATTGCAGGAGGGGATGAGGGGCTGGGTTATGGTGTTTGGAGGCTGAAATGTTTCATGTCCTGCTTTTAAAACCATAATTAGTTTGCTGCTGTAATCAACAGCTGGAGCTGCCTGTTTAGGGCAGGCTTTATCTTCACACAGACTGAGCTGGGTTTTTCTCTAAAGAGCAGCCTAATGACAAACACCCTATTTTACAGTAAATAATATGATCCTCTCAGTGTTGAGGGTTTCTACTGCTTCTCCTTCCTAATTTGTGCTTCAGGGCTTGCAGTGTGTGCCCAGCTCCTCGGAGAAGGGAATTACTGGCAGGGTTTTTGCAGGATCTGGAGAAGCAAATGCCACTTTTCTTGGGCAGAGGCCAGTGCTGATGCCAGGGAGAGCTGCCCACCACTCCCTGTCTCTGGCTGCAGGTCCCACATGCCCCGAGCCAGCCCCTGGCCAGCAATGAGAGCAGGAGGTTCACCAACAAGCACAGCAAGAAGGCTCTGAAGGCCAGCCTGACCCTGGGCATCCTCCTGGGCATGTTCTTCGTGGCCTGGCTGCCTTTCTTTGTCACCAATGTGGCACAGGGAATGGCAGGTAGGGGCTTTTTGTCGGGTTTCCAAAAGTTTTCCCTTTGGAATCTAGCTGGGTTCAATTGGAGGCACCTGAAGGTCTTGCTGGACCTCTGAGACCAAGGATGCAATTCCCCAGGGAGCAACAGCAAGGGGAAAAAAATGGGATTTGAAGGTTTCTTTTGAAAAGGGAATGTTGATGCGCCTGGGAAATCCCTGTGGGCTGGGGCTGAGGTGGGAGGCTGCTGATCCCTGCTGTGTTCCCCTCCTCAGGCAGTTTGCGGCTGTGTCCCGGCCGGATTCTTCGACGTGCTCACCTGGCTGGGCTACTGCAACAGCACCATGAACCCCATCATCTACCCGCTCTTCATGAGGGACTTCAAGAGAGCCATGGGCAAATTCCTGCCGTGCTGCCGGCGCTCGGCGGAGCCGCGGCCCAGCGCCATCTCGCTGTCCATGAGGAACTCGCACAGCGGGCCCCGCGCCGCCACAGCCACATCCCTCAAGAACGTGCTCACCCTGCAGGCTGACACCGACTCTGCCGACTCCGGGGCACCGGGGAGCGAGCCCAGGCTGCCGCCAGCCCCGCCCGGCCCCGCCGCTCGCTCCCTCGGCCTTTGGGATGCGGAGCCCGCGGACACGGAGCTGCAGCCGGGCACCCCCATGGCCTGAGCGGGGCACGCACAGCTCTGTGTGCTGGGAGGATCCCGCAGGAGCTCAACACAAACCCTCTGGGAGCTGATTTGTCTCAAGCCATCTCCCAAATTCCCTGTTCCAGCACACGGCGGCCCCGGGCACTGTGACAAGGAGGATCGAACCGTGCAAAGCCAGGTGCTGCTGCTGAATTAACCTGCTTTGTCTCTCTCTCCTTCATCCCTCCTTTGCTCACTGTCACCATCCCCTAACCCTTCCCGTGGCCTTTCCATCTCTGGTGAGTCTGAACCTCATTCCAGACTCTCTGTCTCTCTGAACTCAAATCAAGGCTTGGTTTTGCACACACAATGCTCAGCAGATCGCCTCCAAGTGCACCAAGGGGAGGTGGTGGAAAAACATCCTGTGGCTCATGGATGAGAGGTCTGGGGCTGCTTCAGCCCATGGAATTATCACATCTCCCTGGAGCTGGAGCTGGATCTCCTCACTGGAGTCGTGTCTGTCTCAGGTTCCTGTCACAGCGTGCTCCTGCTCAGTGGCACTGCCATGTCTTGTCACACAGAGCTGCACTGCGGGGGCTGAGTTTGGTGCAGAATGTCCAAAACTGATTTTTGGATGTTCAGTGGGGGTGTGGGGTGCTCCGTGGGTGTCTCACAGATCAGCTCCTCCCACAGGCTCCATCCCACAGCTTCCCACTCCTGGCACAGGACCACTTCACTTCCCTCAGAAAATCCATCACATCCTTGATGATGCAGTTAGAAAATACACTTTCCCCCCCTACAACTAAGAATCTAAAGGAATATTGTATTTTAAATGACAATGCCAGCCCCCTTCCCAGAGCCATAAGCAGAGTAAATGTGACTGAGTAAATGTGACAAGTGGGCACTTCAAAAAAATCAATAAAACAAATTATTTTAGTAAATTCTTCCTCAAGTGCCTTTGGGCTGGCAGTTGGCTGCTGTGCCCTCCCTGGACCCTTCATTCCAAGCCTTCTGCCTAATTCCAAGACTGTTTTCCTGGAACTCCCTGATATCTAAATGGACATAGAGCACAGAGGTACACACCAGGCCATTTTCAGTTTTCTTTCCATGTTGCCCACAGATGTTCCAGAACTGAGCAGGAGTTTGTATGACCAACCCAGCATTTCTTTGCCACAAATCCCTTGGGAGCCAGGGATGAGTGACCAGGACACGCCGAGGGCTGGGCACAGGCTCAAACCTCAAACTGTTCAATGCATTCTGCCGCAGATGGAGCTTGGGGCTGGTGTTGAGCACCCAGATCAAGATGTGCATCATCCCGCACATGGCTTTCTATAAATGCAAGCTTGGACTACAACCTGAGTTAAAAAGGAGCAGAAAAAGGCACTGTGGAGTCTGGAAGTTTGTTAGGTGCCAAATCAACCTCAGGAGATGGACAGAGAGAGAGGGAGAGTCACCTCTTCAAGCCAAACGTTCAAAAGCAATCATTCCTTACTGTTTCATCCAGGCATTTCTGTGTAATTGGGTGTTTGCTTATGGACAAATGAGAGATGAGCAGGGAAATCCCTGCAGCCAACAGCACCAACACCAGCTGGTCAAATAGCCCCATCCCCGTGGGATCCCACAGCCAGTCCCTCCCTCTCTGCAGCCAGGCACCTCTCCAGGTCACAGATGGGCAGGTCTGAGCCCCCTGAGATGCTGGATTTAGGGAGAGGGGTGCAGAGGCACTGCATCCAAACCGTGGTGCTTTGCTGGGTCCCAGCATCACCCCCAAACCCAGCCATGTCTGACTCCATGAGGAATGATCTGCAGGTAAGGTTTGCAGGAAGCTGGGAATGGAAGGAGAGGGGGGATTAAAGTGGCTGCTGGGTCCGTGGGGAGGAGGAGGGGGAGAACCCTGTGTGGACCAAAACTGGAAGGTGCAATCCCAGTATTTCCTCTCTCATGAGTCAACAGGACCCCCAGATGAAGAGTTTGAACGCTCCCTTGTGGCAAAGCCTAAAACCCCAGAGGTGCCCCAGAGGGGGTTACCTGCCTGCCACACTCTTGCCAGATGCACTTGCCAGGGCTCAGCAGCAAAACAGGCCAGAAAAGGGGCTTTTATGGAAGATGTGGATCATTCCCACAAGGGTCTGGAGCTGTGCTGGAAGGGGAGCTGGGTCATTCCCTCTGCTCTGAGACTGGGGATGAAGAGAGTGGAGCCAATTCACTTCTATGGAAGGAGGCAGAAATCAAACAGATCCATGTTTATCCCATGCCAAGTATTAGTTTTGTTCTAAGCCAACTAAAAATATGTCTGGATGGGGCTTTTAAGGAGATGTCTGTGAGACACAAAAGGAAAGTCTCAGTGGGTTGCTGGCTTGGAGAGCTTGGGAAGAATTTTCATAAACCATCCCAAACCCCCTCAGTTTTCCTGCTGCTTTCACCCAGGGTCCCAAACACATTTCTGACAGGAATAGGGCCTCTAACACCCACCAACCCCAGACTGGAGACAGAGAAACAGTCTTGGAGATAGAAAGTGCCCAAGCCCTGGCAGCAAACATGCAGCAGGTGGGGGAAAGAAGCAGGGATTTGGATGGGATCTGTCTTGGGTTCCTGAGCAGCGCAGACTCGGGCAGGAATCAGCCCTCTCTCGCCTCGGGGAGGTGCCGTGAGCGGCTGCTCCAAGCGCTTTGATCCAAGGCCACGCCAGTGCCACACTTTGCTCCGGAGAGGCTGGAAACTGCAGCTGCAGCTCCGCCAGCTCCATCCTCTGGGAATCCCAGTGGCACGGATGTGCTGACAGCGGCTTTCGTGCTGGCTGAGCGGCTCTGCCCTAATTTGCTCCTTTCTCCACTGCCTGGTCCTTGCTGTCCGTGCTCTGTGAGCAGTCTGGGTAGAGAGGGGAGTGTTCTCCCAGGGCAGAGCTGGAGGAATTCTGTTGGTGAGCACAGCTGGCTGGGAGAGCCTCACCCTCAGCCTCATCCTCCTCTTTCCTGGTATTTTCCTCTCCTCAAGCCTCACTGCCAGCTGCCTGCTGGGATTTCTTCTTGGCTTGAGGGAAAAAAAGACTGCCACTGCCCATCTCTTCTGGCTGGCATTCCTTGGTTTTAATGCCCACGGCTTTTAGGATCGTGTCCATCTGCTTCATGTAGTCCAAGTGGCCGTTCACCTGCAAGGAACAAGAATCCTGTGAGTGGGGAACCCACAGGGATCCAGCTCAGCCAAATCCTTCATCCCATCAGCCACCACAGCCTTGGGTTTGGCTCTGACAGACGGAAAGAATGAGGTTGGAAAGAATCACAGAATCATGGAATTGTTAAGGTTGGAAAAGATGTTTATGATCATCAAGTCCATCATGCCGAGGCCACCGCTAACCCATGTCCTCAAGTGCCACATTCAGATGGTTTTTAAACACTTCCAGGAGTGATGATTCCACCACTGGGTAAGTGCAGGTGTCCATTGATCAGCCTGAAGTGGCTGCAGCATTTAGGGCACATTCTGGTGCTGGAGGACTTTTCCTCTGAGATGTTTGAAAGCCTGAGCCTGGCTGAGGTCCACCCCTCAAATCCTGGGTGCCAGGAGGGTAAAGGAGGAGCTCTGCCATGGGGAGAGACACCCAGGCAGGAGAGTTCTCTTAGTGCAGTTGCCTGCTCTTGCTGAAGGTGTCCTCCAGGTGCCTCAGCTCCCCCATAAAAGCCAAGATTATCTTATTTAAATTAGGACAGAGTCATTAAGCAGCTCCCAAGCTGAGATTCTCAGCTGGAAGCTGCACTGATCCACCCTGCTCTGTATAAAACCAGGAGCTAGGAGTTATGGGTTCATAAACCAAATAAAGGTCAGCAGTATGTGTAAAAACCCAGACAGTTTTATTGTAAGATTAATTCCATGACAAGATAACCCCTGCTGAGATGGATGTTTTAAAGTTCCCTTCCAATCAGTGGAAGTTTCCTTTCCACAGAGGAAAGGAAATCTCTGCAGGTGATGGTTCTTGATGCTAAAGGCCACATGACTGGAAAGGCTGAAATTCGTTCCCCATTCCAGGTGTCCCAAGCACTTGATGTACCAACAGCATCCCCAGATACTTCAGCATGTCTGGTAAATGCCATTTTTAGCAGTTTAAATCTTCCTCATCCAGCCAGAGAGCTGTCTTGGCCTTTTATTTTCCCAAACCTTGCTAGTAATTAGGGAATTTCTGTGGCAGGGAATACCCACTACCTCAGTCCCAGGATTCCTGCTTCTCAGACACAGGGATGGGATGATGATGGTAAGAGCTCTTCACAGACCTCTGTAAAGACCCCAGCCCTGGACCCTCTGCTCATCTTCTGCTTGCTCCTGCCTGGTGCCAGAGCAATCCTTCAGCTACTCCATTCCTGGAAGTGTTCAAGGCCAGGTTGGATGGGGCTTGGAGCAACCTGGGACAGTGGAAGGTGTCCCTGCCCATGGTAGGGGGTGGCACTGGATGTGCTTTAAGGTCCCTCCTAACCCGAACCACTGTGGGATTCATGGTTGTGCCAGCCCCAGGGTTCCCAGCACACCTCTCCCAAAGCTAAAGACAACCTTTTCTCCACAAATCCAAACCCCAGAGCTGTTTGTGTGAAGCAGCTTTGGAGGGGCCCAGTTGGCTGCACTGAGGGCTTGGAGCAAACTGAAGGATTAAATCAGCTCATCAGGAATACAAATATGTGACTTGAATCCATCCAGATGGCTCAGCGGGCTCTGGATGTTTTGAACAGATTAATTAATGAAAATAACCATGGAAGGACTGGGAGCTGTGGACATTATCCTCTGGAAAAGTACAACTGTTCAGTCATGGGGGCTGGAGGAAGGAATGAGCACAGCCTTGGCCAAGGTGGGCAGAGACAGGAAGGAACTGGGAGCAGGGGCTGAGGGCTCTTGGTTTGCTGCATTCAGAACCTCTCCAGTCACACCATCTGCCTGCCCTGCCTTGGGAATTCTCAGCCTGTTTTTACTGACTCATTAGGCAGAGAGAACAAATTTCCTTTGCTACCCTAAGGAGTGATTTTCATTACTCCTCAGTATCCAGCAGCTTCCACTAAAACAACAGGGAATTCCTCTTCCCTGAGCACCACGATCCCTGAGAGATGCTGGGTATGAGCCATTCTGAGGAGCTCATGCAGCTGAAAGAGAAGTTAAGACCTCGTGAGAGTCTGTCCCTCCTGCAGCTCTGCTCAGTCTCTTCCAAAGAAACTCACACCTCTCTCTAGGATAGCAGAGGATTCCATAAAGCTAGAGCAACTCAACCCCTGAGAAGTGTAAGAGGAGGGAGGACTCTTGTCTGCTGCACTGAACCACCAGCAAAAGAACAGCAAACAAACTGCCTTGCCACTTTAAAGCCATCCTGTTGGGAAAACCCAGCAATTCCAGCTCTCTAAAGCCTGCTTTCATTTTCAGTCTGAAAGCCCTAATTCCTCTGCTGGGCAGATGGTGCTGGAGATGGCAGGTGAACATCTACAACATTGTCAATAAAAACTTTAAAGGGAAATAAAGAAATACTTTCATATTTGTCAGAACAAAGTGCAGGGGGAACCTAGGACAAAAGGAAGAATGTGTTCTGCACCAGAGCAAATACATTTCTGCTTGTGGTAAGGAAAGTAGTGGGATGGGTTTATTGGGATTGTTTAGGTGACTTCTCCCAGCCATATTTGACTTTATGATTGCTTTGACTCACTGGGACCCACGAGCCAGCTGTCTCTGGCACTGACTGCAGTGCCACACCAGAGGGGATCTCCAGAGGACAAAGCTGATGGCTTTGCCCAGGGGGATCCATCAGCCAGTCAGCTCAGCACGTTTGGAAAGGTTTTCAAGTCCAAATCCGCCCAAAAGTATCAAAAATGTCACTGACCACCATCAGTTGTGAGGATTAAATTGCCAGGGCAGTATTTCTGTTGGATAGAGAGGATTAAGATCTTGGCTTCTTTCCAGTTTGACCTCCAGGAACAGAGCGTGTCCCGGAGCAGGTGCTGCCAAGGGAAGGGCACAGGAAGGGCTGGGAGGAAGAAAACATTCCCCAGGATCCTGGCTCTGCCACAGACACGTGCACAGGGACGACTCAGTCACAACACTGATGTCACAACAATGACATCACAGGGACAAGCTCGAGACAGCAAGATAACACTTCATTGCTCACTCCAGATCCCATCCTGTGGCCTTCAATAAAAGCTCCTCCACCCATCCTGCACAGCCAGCACAGGAGTGCACATGGCTCCAAATGCTCTGCAGGGCTACAGAACTGCCAGAGCTCAGCTGAGTGTCCCCTCTGCTCTCTGCAGGCAGGGGAAGGACAGGGCAGCTCAGCTGTGTCTTCCTCCTGCTCCCCCACACCAAACCCCCCATGGATTCACAGGAAATCACTGTGGGGGCAAGCAGGGTGGTGGGGAATGCACAGGTCACTCATACATCTAAGAATTTCATTGCTTTGGTGTGTTTTAAGCCCATCAAGTCCAAAGAGCAACTTTATTCTGCAGCAAAAGATCCCCTCAAGTTCAAACATCTCTGCAGAGCTTTGTTATTTCGGCAGGAGCAGCAACAACCTTGGAAGGAATCCTTCAGGATTCTCTTTTGGCTAATACTGTCTGTTTTCATAGCAAATGGTATTTTATGGGGGGTGAAGGAGTTTCTGGAGTGAGCTGCAGGTTCTGGAGCTCAGTGGACAATCCAAGCTCCCCTCCCAGGAGCCCTCAGCTGCCCTGGGTGTCACACACAGAGTGAAACCAAAGGGCAGAGCCAGCTCAGCCCCTCTGGGTATTGTCATTGTTTGCTCTCCCTTTCCCAAGGCTACAGTGAATGTCTTGTCCAGGACAAGCACTGGAGTCCAACCCTGCTCTGAACTGAGCTGCCAGGTCTGGGAGCTGTCAGTGCAGAAGGGAAGAAGCTCAAATGTCCCTGCTGCTTTCCAAAAACTCCTCGTTCTGGATGCTGCCTCCGAACCCACACAGCCCAAATGGTGGCACAGGCTGATGGATTGCAGGGCTCCCAAGCTCTGCCAGGCTGTCCCTCAAAACCCAGCCAGCTCTGCCAAGCTGGCAGGATCCTCTGGTCACAGATATTCCCACATGTCAGTGAAAGCCTTAATTCTGAATCTGGCTACATCCTGCATGACAGGGCATCCACGGGCAGGAAGGGACCTTGAAGATTCTCCAATTCCATCCCTGCCCTGGCCAGGGACACCTTCCACTATCCCAGACTGCTCCAAATCCTCTCCAGCCTGGCCTTGGACACTTCCAGGGATCCAGGGGCAGCCACAGCTTCTCTGGGCACCCTGTGCCAGGGCCTGCCCACCCTCACAGGGAAGAATTTCTTCCCAATATCCCATCTGACCCTGCCCTCTGGCAGTGGGAAGCCATTCCCTGTGTCCTGTCCCAAGTCCCTCTTCAGCTCTCTTGGAGCCCCTCTAGGCCCTGGAATGGGCTCTGAGGTCTCCCTGGGTCCTTCTTGTCTCCAAGATTAACAATCCCAACTCTCAGCCTGGCAGAAAATGTCCTGGGTTTTCTCCAATTTCTGACAGCTCATGGCAAAGCCCTGATGCTGCCTGGGCAGAGGAGCTGGAAAAATCCAGAGACAGAGCAGATTGCACAGCAGGAAACAGAAAACATTCACCATACCTGGAAACAGGCTGTGCTGAATGAAACTAGAATAGGAATAAAATTCTTCTGTTTGGATTCTCAGGAAACAATATTTTCTCAAAGTGAGGACAATGAATACATCCACAATTTAAATGGATTTATTTAAAAAATTGATTCAATTCACCAATCGAATTTGGCACCTGCAGTAATGGTGCATCCTGGGCACCAGCAGTCCTTGAGAAACCAATAAAAATATATTCAAGAAAAAACTGATAGAGCTGAATTTATTTTGGAAATCCTGACAATGCCGTTTGCATTATTCCTCTTTAATGTCTCTATTTCTGCTCTGACAAATTGAGAGAATAAAGATTTATACTGCTGAGGCTCAGAGGCTTTGCTTTCACATCATCCCTTTGCACAGTCACAGTCCTTGTGGACAGAATAAGGCACTCCATTCTTATTTTTCTTCTCATTTCAAAACTCACTTGACTGCTAAAAGTTCTCCTTTCATTGCAGTGATACTTTTTGAGCCAGACTGTAATTTTTTCCTGCAATCATCTTTCAGCCACAACAGATTGATCCAGTCATTGTCACCTCTGGGGTGGTAATTGAGGGATGTTCCCCTCAGACACCCTCAGGCAATTCCACACCAAGGCAAGAGCTTTTTCCAAGAGTTTTTTCTATCAAACTTTGATATGTTTTGTGATCACTGTTGAAAATTCTGAGTAATGACCGGCTTTTGCTGTCACTGCTGAAAATCTCTGCCAGCTTTACTCTCGATTTACCTTCAGCAATTCCAAGAGGAAGACGGAGAGGAGTAAAATACAGAATCTAGCAAGAAAACCCAGGAAGCAAATGGAAGAATCAAGTTCTGGAGGTCTAAGGGACAAATGGAGAGCAGCAATAGTGACAACAGGCAGCACAAAATTGGGAATTAATATTCTGAATTAGTAAAAGACTCCTTGAAAGAGTTTCAAGGGAAATGTGTCTTCACAAATGTTCCTCTGTTGCCAGTAATGCACTCCAAGCCATCCCACTGAAGGAAGCAGCTCTTCTATTAATTTTTCAACTGTTTGTGGAGCTGCTGTTGACTATTTTTTGTTGATGCTCTCCCCAACGACTGCCACTCGTTTATAAAGTAGCTCCAATTAAATACTCATTTTTCAGTGCTAATCCAAGTGGAAATTATTTAAATTCGATGGTTTAAAGAGTTTTTTAAAAGGTTCAGCATAAACTGTGCATATAATTATCACTGGGAAATAATTTGAACATAATGTCTTGGGCCATGGAGGACAAGAGAAAAATAAAGACTGGATTGATACACTGAATTGTAGAAAGAGCTTAGGGGACCCAGAAACCACAGCAGACCACTAGTGACCCAAAATACTGGACATGTTGATCACACCAGGATTATGGAAAAAATTTTCAGGATTCCACACAAGGACATTGAGATGAGGTTTGGTGTCCATAACCAGAAGGATGCATCAGAACCAGCCTGAAGCAGAGGGTGACTCCTCTGGGTAACACCTACAGGGATTGTCACCCTTCCTCTCCCCACCTTGCTCCAGGAATACACAAGATTTGGCAGCTCAAACATTACCATCCCTGCTGTTTTCAAACCTGGTTCTCTGCCCAACCCCACAAGATGAGGTCAGGTGAGATTAAAGGAATTTTTGCTGGTTTTGGGGACAATGACCTGTTCTGACTCATCCCTCATGCGCTGATGGCAATAATGTGTCTGGGCAGGAAATCTTGGGCATTTGGGAAATTCCAAGAGCTCTGGAGTAGTGTCACATCTCTCCTCAGCAATGTGATATCCTATAAATCCACCTCAGGGGGATTTGCAGTAGGTTTAATCCCTCCCCTTCCCCCAGTGTCACTGGGGCAGTGACACCTCTGTGGTATTTCAGTGACATTCAGCTCCTATCAATAATTCAGCTGCTCTAATTGCAGCATCTCAAACACATGATGTGCACAAGGTGTCAGCAAAGTCAGCCTTCCCCTTGATTAACACTTTTAATTGGTTGTTATGCTGGGGTTTCGTTTCCATGTTAGCTGAGGAGGTCAGAATGGGAGCTCAAAGGGAGCAAAAAAATAATACAGAATCAGCCGAATTCATGTTCCAGCAGAAGACAGGAAATTAAAAGCTGAATTTTCTATCCTTAATTCATCTGCCTGAGCTCTGTGTGGCTGATCCTGCAGAATCCAGCTGAACAGCACTTTGGGAAAACTCCCACTGCTTTGCTCCAGGAAGGGCTGGGATGGGGAAAGCTGCCTGCAAAGCCAACAGATACAGACCTGCCCACTGCAAACCAGGAAAGAACAGGGGGTGCAGTGCCTGCAGGAGCTGTCCCTTTCACACATGCAAAGTGCTCCAAGTGGGAATAGAAAATCTGTCAAAGGTGATTTGTGATGCCAGTTGTTATGTTCCACAGGAGAAAGATGTGCAGGCATCACAACTTTGCTGGCTCTGCAAAGGAACAGTGAATTTCCTCTGCTGGACTCTGGTGGAAATACAGACCACCCATGAGTCACTCAAACGTGGCATTGCTCCCCTCAGCTCTTCTGAAGGAGAAGCTGCAGTCCCAGGAATTCAGCCCTGCCCAGGGTAGGGCTGTGAACACTCCACACACTCCACAGATAATGTGGGAATCCCCTGTGGAAGGACACACACCTGTTCCAGGTACCATGGCGAAATAGGAAAACCCCTCCTGTAGGTCTGCAGGAAATGGTGGCACTCTGCTGGTTCCCAGTTGTGGGAATTTGGCAATTTGGGCTCCAGCCTTATGAAATAGGAGTCCTGTGAAATGGTTCTCTCTGCCTTTAGAAGCAGCTGAGCATCCCCAGGCTCCCACAAAGCACATCCAGCTCGAGCAGTCTGTGTGTGCTGGAGCAAGGAGAGACATTGGCCTTTGAGGTTTGTCAGCCACAAAGCAAAAACAAACTGCAAGTCATTCATGGCCTCCTTTGCACTTCTTTTTGGGAAACCTTTCTCAGTTTCTTCCTCTGTTCTAACACAGTAACACTGCCAGCACCTTCTGCTTGTGTCCCAAAGGGAAAAACATCTTGAATATCTATTTAATGTGGGATTCCTGGAGCTCCCAAATCAACAGCAACAGGGAGCACAGGAGATGAAGCCACTGATGATTCCAGAGGTGTGGAAGCCATCCCTGTGACCTCCCAGCCTAACAGACAGATGGAATTGTTTCCACAAAGCCCTGCATGTTCCCCTGAGGGGAGAGGGGCTCTCCCAGCCCCTCCAGGCAGCTGCCTGAAGCTGACTTCTGCTCCAAGCTCTTGTTCCTCTGATCCTGCCCTTGGGGAGGTGGCACTGCTCACTGGGAACAAGTGAAACAAAGGAGCAGTGACATACTGGCAACCCTTCTGTGCCTTTCCAACTCTAACTCCAATTAACTTAATTAATCCACATTTTGTAACCATAATTAATTCTTTGCTGTAAGTCTTGGGAATACAGTGGGAAAAAACACAATTTAATGTGTTTTGAAACAAAAACCAAAACCCACCTGACTCACAGTAGTGCCAAATCAATTGGATTTCACAAAATTCAGACTTTCCATCTGCTTATGGCATTGATGTACCTGACTGCCTTTGAATCTGTCTTCCCTCATAATGGGAATTTTGGTCCCTTTTCTGAGAGCTGACAGGAGGGTGGATCCAGGTGGGGGGGTTGGTCTCCCAGGTGAGAGGACAAGAGGAAACTATCTCAGTCTAATGTGCCAGAGGACATTTAGATTGGATATTAGGGAAAATTTCTCCATGGAAAGGGCTGTTCAGCCCTGGCACAGGGCAACGATGGAATTCCCTTCCTTGGAGGGATTTAAAAGCTGTGTGGATGTGGCACGTGGGGACATGGGTCAGTGGTGGCCTGGGCAGTGCTGGGGGAACAACTGGCCTCAATGGTCCCTTGAGAGCTTTTTCCCCCTCACCAATTCCACAATTCTAAGATCCATCCCTGCTCTCCACTGGGCTTCCAGCCATGCATTCTCACTGCCTCTAAACCTGCAAGTTCATCCCTGATTTCTGCTGCTGTCAAACTGCCCATTCCTGACTGGTTGCTGACTCCTGAGCCTCGCTGAGGGTGCTCCTTGAGCAGCTCTGCAATACTCAAACATGAATTCAGACTGTACTGAACAAACTTCCCTGAGAACAAACAGCAATCAGGATAATCCCCTGCAGCTCCACGACTTCCTTGGTCTCTAACAGGTGCTGTCAAATAAATCCACAGAACAAATCAGCCCCTTTGTAACCATGAGGAAGGATTTTATAACTGCATTTGCTGAGTGGGAGGACATTTCTCCCTCTGCTTTTTTACTGTCAGTCAGATAAAAACCACACTAATCTAGAGAGACATGAGACAGAGGCCTCAGAGGTGAATTCCTGTTTATGCTGAGGGCTCCCAATCCTCCACTCATTTGAGGATTCTGGTGCTACCACAGTAAAGAGAACCAAGCTGTTTGGATCCAGACCAGTTTTCATTATGGATGGACCTGGAGATGCCAAAAAATACTGATGGTGCCTTTGTGCTATTTTCATGCTGAGCACCTTTGCATCAGCTGCACTTTATTCTTCTATTACAGCTTGTCCTTCTCCTGGCAGGACACTCACAGGGAGCTCCAACAAGGGCACCTGCAGGGGTGGAGCTGGTATCCATAAAGAAAATACCTGTATCTTTATAGATCTCTAAATTATCACTATGTATTTTTCTGTTATGCTTCTTCACTGCACTTGCAGCAAAACCCATCTTTGCTTTCTTGCCACTTTAAAAAACATTGCCCCTGGATTTTCCTTCCCCATTCTTGCTCCTTTTATTTCTAAAATGTTCACCAGAATGCACTGTATTTCTTCCCATGGTCTGGAAAATGGATCAAGGCAATGACACCTACTTAACACACATTTTTCCTCCCCAAAGCTTTGCAGTGAGATGAAGGAAGTGTCAGTTCCTTCTGAAGCAGAGCAGCACTGGGGCTGACTGCTGGCACCAGGCAGCTGGGATGTGACACACAGCTCTGGGAGATGAGCAGAGAGCAGCTCTGCAAACGTTATTCATTCAGTGAAATGTAAATCCTGCTCCTCTGAGGGGAGTGGGGAAGCTGCTGTGATCCAGGCAGGATAAAGTGTGCAAGGCTCTGGGGGTTTCATGCTTTAGGAATCAGAGGGTCATGAGAAGGAGGGTCTCTGAAGAGAACTCTAAAAGAGAGGGTGACAGGGACTGACTGACAGGAAACGTCACCCCAGTGCCAGCACTTGGCATCTTGGGCCATTTTCATGCCAGCAACAGATGTCAGACAGCAAGTGAGTACTGGCAGCTCTGGAATGGTGAGAAAATGGATGTGGGAGTGGGTGGAAATGCTGACAACCCAAAGAGAGGCAAAGATGCACGGACCATGTTTAAAAGCCTCCACTAAATTCCTTCCTCCTGGGAAGACCCTGTTTTGCTCCTCCAAGTGTCTGTTCTCTCTGCTCAGCACCAAGCCCTGCCTGTGCTGCCAAGGGCTGGGCAGAGCTCAGTTATCATGAATGAAATGAGCTGAGAACAGTTGGATATTTATAGGCTCAGCAAGCTGGTGCTCCAAAAAATCTGAAAGCTCTTCAAAGTGCCTTTAGTTCCAGAGCAACACTGACATTCCCTGCCAGCTTTTGGGGACACTTGGGAAGAAGAGTCATGGCAGGAACACCGACCATGGAAGTATCCTGAGCTTTGTGCTGGGCATCATCCAGTTTGCAGAGGGTAAACAATAAATTAAAACATTAAGATATGGAAAAAACACAATGGCATGTCCAAGATTTCTGGGATATGGAGACACAAGATAAGTTCTGCACAGTTTTCTGTGGAAGAGCTCACCTCTTCTGTGGAAGAGACAGCAACGTGGTGATGAGTTTAAGATAACTGAGCTGAATATTGCTAGATATATTGCCAGCTGTTCTAACAGTGGCTTATTACTAATGACACCAGATAGCTTTGAGGAAGCTAAAGGTTTCCCAGATACACCAGTCAATCTCTCCCTGTTTCCTGGAGACACACACTCCAAAAAGGCAGCAGGACCTGGCAAACTAACCACTGCTATCACAGAGCTTCTGTAATTCCACACCAATTCCGGCTCCTGCAGCCCTGGGGACCAAGGTACAAGGGCCAGGAGCCTGCCCTTGGCTGAACCCGAGCAGTGTGGAAGGCTCCACCAAGATAAGATACTGGGTTGCTCCTGCTGTGCGGGCGCGTGTTTGAGATCCACGTTTTCCAGCTGGGGCTCCCAGCTCCCTGGGATCCACACTCACAGGGATGGGGACTGCTTGGGTTCCAACCCAAACCATTCCATGATTCTGTGACAGCAGGGCCCTTCTTAAGGTAACAGCACTTTCTATCTCCACTATGAGATATGTCAGAACCAAAAACCTCCAAACATATGCAACAGGAGAGGTAGATTCTCATTGTTTTGCTCAATGTTGAGCACTAGCTGGGCCAACAAAACCCAGAGGAAAGTATGGATAAGAGTCCTCTCAAAGACAGTAAAGAGGGATAATGTACCTGCCCCTGGCTGGGTTTCAGTCCCCAGCTTCCCCAGTGCAGTGAGTGTGGGGTTACAGTGCTGCAGGCAAAGAATGATGGAGAAAAAATGAGACTATGAGAACTTACCACAGAGGAAAGGTCCATGTTCACCATCCTCCTGTCATCCAGGTCGACTGGCTGGAGACCTGCAACGTTGAGCTGGACAGAGGAGGTTCTGTAAACAAAGCTCAGCAGCCAGTCCCCCCTGAAAACAAAGAATGGGAATAAATCCTGTTGCCCAACCAGTGCCATGTGGAATCAAAGAATTCCAGAACAGTTTGGGTTAGAAGGGACCTTAAAGCTTATCCTGTTCCATCCCCTACCATGGGCAGGGACACCTTCCAGTAGACCAGGCTGCTCCAAGCCCTGTCCAACCTGGCCTGGAACACTTCCAGGGTTACTGCTCAGACCACGAGAAGAGTGCAAGTGCTGGGAAGCACAGGGATGTCTGAACCAAGACCTGCTGCAGGGCTGTGTGATGTAGCAATCACACAAGGAATCACTTGCTGGATTCAGGGCAGGTTCCTGGGACACAGGGGTGTAAGTCTGAGTTGAATCCTGATCCATGGCTGTCACCTCTTTACCCACAGTGAGTTTAAAAATCTGACCCTTCTGTTTATTTCTGTGTTTGCTTAGGGATTGCGCATTGACGTATTTTATCTGCTTTATGTACTGATAGCAGTAAAGCTATAAAGGTGATGAGACCTACAACACTGATGTTGTGACATAAATATTGACTGTGAAGCTCCTGGGAGTGCTCCTGATTTATAGGTACTGTAGAATTACATGGCTTTGGTGACAAAACAAGGAAGAGTTTGTTCTCACTCTAAAGCAGCGCCATAAGTCACTGTCACAGTTTTAGGGTAGACTGTGGCATGAGGAGAGAAGGAAATACAAAACTCTTCTGAGCTGAGCAACAGCATAAAATCTGGGCACTGAAATGCCACTGTACTCTACAGAGCAGATCTAAGTGGGACACGAGTGGGATTTGTGCCCAGTGATGGCAGCAGGTGAAATGCTCCTGGCACAGGTGCCCATTCCTGGCTACTCCCAAATAATCCACTCTGGGAGTTTAAGTCTATGCAGGGCCCTGCAAAACCTTTACAACACATTCACACTGCTCAGCTGTGGGGTCTTTCAAAAGTTGAGCCAGCCCAACTGGTTTGGGTGAGGTTTCCCACTGGGAATTTGCAATCCTGCTGTTAAGTGGGAGGGGAGAGCTCCAACAGCTGACAGGACTCTCACTCCCCCTGTCCCCTCATATTCCAAAGCCAAAAGAGAACAAGGACTGAAGCTCAACAATTGGGCTCAAATCTGATCTCACAGGAATTCTATTCAGTGTAATTCATCTGATCTAAATAGAGTTACTCCTGAAGTGACAGAACGAGGCCACCCTTTATAGAAGCAAGAGACCAGAGAAATCAGAATCAGGTGATGCCTAACCACAAAATGTTTATATAATCTTTCTCTCTACCTCAATCCTCACAGAAATTGCCCAAATCTCTCAATTCTCTCATCTAGCTGCCCCTCATGTTACTAGAATAACCCTCTAGACACACACACTGTGTTTTATTCCAACAGCACAGGCAGGCCTAGAAACTATAACAAGATCTTTCTTTCTCTCTCTCTCTCTCTCTGTGTTATAGGAAATGGATATACCAAGCTTTTCACAGTGAAATTTCTTTTTGTAGAATGCAAAGGACAATATTTTCTGGGTAAACTCAGTTATATGCAATGATTTCTATAATTTATGGCTTCTTGGAGGAACTCAGTGCACTCCCAGGGAGGCAGCTTTCCCTTATGGCACAGGAAGAAACACTGCAAGTGGTGTTTACACCCAGCATCCCTGAAAATCCTGGGATCCAAAGAGGACAAAAGCAATAATTTTCAGCCTAGCTGAGAGATAGGGTAGATAATTTGTTGTTTTAACCTTGAACACTTTAATTAATTTATTTATTTATTCTTTCTAAGTTAAAACACTCTATAAGAATCACAGTAACACAATACTTCCCCACCTTGTGGGGAACATGTGCATGGAAAACACCAGCAGCATTTTCACCTGTCCTTGACCCGAGGACTCACAGCTTTATGAACTCTCTTGACTTGCAGGTTCTTTGCTAATTTTCTTGCCTGGTTATTTCTCCTTTTTTTTTCTCCATGCTCTTAGTCTTCCCTGCTTCATTCCTTGGTTTTAATTTCCCCTTATCTAATTGTGCTGGCAAGCAGTGTTCCTGCCACAATTATCTTCCAAGACACAGTCATTAGGTTTGAAGTTGTCACTTGAATACTTAATAGCTTTTCTGAGATTGCTTCAGCAGTTTTGGGGCTCTGAACCTCCCTCTTCTCACGCAGCAGCTCCCATAGCTCTGCACAACAGTTGTCTGCTTTTATTTCTAAGATGTTTTTAAATGTGGTTTTAAAAGGCTGGTATTTGTTTTGAAGGCAGTCTTTGTATTCTTTCACATCCTTACTGAATTTGCTACAGCTATTCTAGCTATTCTTCCTTTGCAAGTATCTTGTTCATTGGACTGTCTTGACCAGAAACTCACTCCAGATATAAAACCCTTTGATTTGCTTGAGCTCCTTCCTTTCCACTGTGATTTTCACATCTTTTTCCCCATAAGCAACCACAAGGGAAATGCATCTTAAAGCTTTTATGGATTCTAATTTCCATTCTTTAAGTTAGCAAACTTAACTGCTGCATTTATAGTCCTTCACACAAAGCTGAGATTTAAAGGGGCTTCAGAATATTTCAGAGTACACGCACAAACACAGTGACCCAGCTTCAGGCTGTGAGTGGTGAATTTCTTTCCTCTGTGAACAGGACCTGCATGGGCTCCCAGTGGCACAAAGAGCCAAGAGCTGCACCAAACAGCCTCCAGGTGCCTCCTGGAGCTGCCATCTCCAATGGATCTGAGGGACAGGCCTGGAGGGACGAGGCTCTGGCACTGCTGGATCAATGCTCACCAGCATGTACAAAGTGCTTGAAAGGGATAAACACCCCAAACCATTTCCAGACTAACAGGGCTGGGCACTGAGCATACACTGACCTGCAAAAGCCATTTATGATCCTGCCTGACACCACTCTGGTGAGAGCTTTCCAGTGCTTGGCTTCTCCTTCCACTGGAGCTCCCAGTAAGACAACATCTTCAATGATCCCTTGTGAATCTGTCAAGGTGAAAGTAGAACAGTTCAGATTTAGATGGATCAGAAAATATTCTTATATGAAGAGTGCTCAGATGTGCACTACAGAAAAATCATCATTTAGGTGGCTTCAATTTGAATGACAGAAACAATGGAAAGGAGGATCAATTCACCTGGAGTTAGTAAATGTGAAAAATTGAGATCCTCAGACAGTGCAAAGGACCAAGCTGATGGCAGGAGGGAGAAGTGGACTGGCCTCTGCCCAGAAAGATGCTGTTCAAGCAGCAAACCTCTGGAAAGGTTTGGAAACCCCTGGAAAGGTCTTTCTGCAGGCTCACTGATGTGGGTTTGCACAGAGCTTTGAAACAGGTGAAAGGGTCTGAGATCCCACAGGGTGAGCAAATATTGTCATACATGAAACATAAGGAACTCTTCCCAAAGCTGATTGTATGAAAAACATGACCTGAACGTGCAAGAGGAAATCCCAGATTGTTAATATTGATTTGGAAGTAGCAACAAGAGAGGCATTTGCCAACACCCAGTGAATATCTATCAAACTGGTTTGATTTCCTTCTGCTGTAACCTGAATGCCCCAGGGCCTGATTTGCTGAACAGCAATGTTGACTTTTAAGCATAATAAATCTTCCTTACTTATCAGAGAGCTGCAGCTGGGCAATTTCAGGAGGAGTAATGATGGAATGAGAACTACTGGGCAGCTCTGCTACTTTCCTAAACTCCTGAACAATATATCAGTATCTTCCATAAATCTTTGTAAAGAGATATGAAGCCTCTGATGCCACAGTAGTTAAATGGAAGACTCATGAGCAGAACAGTCCAAATCCATACCCTGCACCTGTGGGAGACCAGGCTCCACAGACCTGAGCTAAATCTAACATTTGAGGGAGAGGTGGTGCCTGGCTACTTTTCAAATATAAATAATTTAGTTTCCTGATAGCAGTAAAGGATTGGAGCTGCCTGCAGTGCCTGCATCCTTCTCCACCATGTAAATCCTGGTGCCTGACAAACCCAAATGAGCCCTCCTGGAGTTATTTCTTATTGCAGAGCAAATTTTGCACCAATGAAAAAGAGCAAAGAGCAATTCAATTTTGTGACTGTAATCTGTGAGCAATAAAGCCCTGTTCCCATAATAATGGACAATCAAAAGGAAACCCAGAGCCTAGCTAATGGGAAGCTAATTCCAATCAAGATTCTAAATTCCATGTCCATGTTGGTGTGAGCCAACTGAATAAACAATCAGCTAATTCATCAGGATCCTGAATATTTGGGCAAGGTGTTGGAAGCTTTTGTTTCTCCAGTCCTTTGTCTAGCTTATTGCTTGTTCAGAACAACAACAAAAAAATTTAGCCTTGGCTGAAAAATGCTCATTTTCTTTCAATGTTGACAGGATAGAAACCTGGGAACAGATCACTGGCTCGCAGAGCAGCTGAGGCTCGAGATAAAAGAAGTATATTTCACCATTTGTAAACCTTTTAGATGATGAAGAACAATAAAGTCTGCAAAAGCAGTGAAAAAAAAAATCATTAACCTTTTAGCCTTATAGAGAGTGGCTAATGAATAAGGAGTTTCATAAAGGAAAATTTCCAATCAAGTCCAAGCAGGTGAGAACAGAGTGAGAATGAGACAAACCTGATTAAGTTGATTTCTCCAGAAAAGATGTGGAAGAAAGAGGCTGTCCCAGAGGCCATAACCAATCCTGGGAGCTGGGCTTTGCTGTACCCTTGGGATGCAACTCACTGGGGAAGGGAAAGCATCCCAGCACATCAGCC
The DNA here is from genome assembly GCA_013400435.1 of Pycnonotus jocosus. Lineage (NCBI taxonomy): Eukaryota > Metazoa > Chordata > Aves > Passeriformes > Pycnonotidae > Pycnonotus > Pycnonotus jocosus. Next base: position 113,380 of record VWYP01018560.1, on the reverse strand, counting down.
CTGCCTGGAGGGAGAACAGGGCTGGAATTCAGCTCTGGCTGTGTACAGATGTTCCAGGGCAGAGCTGGCAGCAGTAATCCCAACAGGGAGCACAGCAGGGATCCCAGCCCAGTGGGATGCTGGTCACATGAGCTGTGATCGGTACCAAACACCCCGTGTGTGACACCTCACTCCTGTCACACACAGCTGGGTTCCAAGGTTTGGTCTCTGGTGGTAACAACCATGATCAATTTGCATTAGTTTGCTAATTATTTACTAAAATGCATGGGAATCAAGATGAAGAAATCAGAGCAATGATCTTCCCACACAGTAACGTGTCTCTGCTGGCTCACTGACTCCAGCTTCTGCCATAATGTCATTTTCTGGAAACCTACTGAGCCCTGGCTCCCCAAGTGATCCGTGACGAAGTATCCAAAGGTTATTCCATTGCTTTGCAGGGAAGCATTTGAACAGAGTCTGGGCTCCTGCCAGGGTGTTGCACTGACCAATCCATCATTAGCTGTTTGTCCTCAGAAATGCCACTGCCATCTGGATTCAGAGCCCTGCATGACGAGGCCCTGTGTTCCTTTCGTGTGAGACATCCAAGGCCAAACCCAAATCAGTCTCAGCTGTCCCAGGTCCCAGCTCTGTTCCTTCTGTGGCTTGCTCTGGAATGTGCCTGTGAGAACGCCTTGGCAATCTGTGCTAAACATGCTGCTTTTCATCTCACAAACAGCTCAGCTTTCAGAATTCAATTAAGGAACTGAAAAATCAGTGTATGGTGGGAGCTGTTCTGATACATCACCACCACTGGATTTCTTTGGAGTGGCAGCCAACCTTCCAGACCCCAAAGGATTTTCTCCCTAAGCTATGGGCCCGTGTCATTCCAGAGCTGAGAGGCTGAAACAAAAACCTGGAAATACCTCAGCCTTTGACATTCTCAGGACACAAAAAGTGTAGATCTAGGGCCAGATTGGGATCTGGGTTCTGGCTCCAGTGTAACTCCATAAGGATTATTCTGGATTTGATTAGATTTATTTTGAGAACAGAATTCCTGTATTTGAGGACTTCTGTCTTAAATCAGAAGTGAAGTTCTGGCACACAGCTGTCAATCCTGACCTTCTCCATCCTCACCTGACTCTGTTCCCACCTTCTTGGACTTTACTGCACATTTTCCTTTATAAAATTCCCTATTTATGATTTATTGTGAAGCTAAATGGTTAATGAGTTAAATTGCTACATGGTGGGAAGGCAGGCTGCACACACTCAATGCTGACTCAACTCCAAGATACAATTTCCATCAACTGATCATAATGATTTTACTCTTTTTTTTCCCCCTAAATTAAAAATAGAAATCTATTAATAAACAGACCCACAATGGGTAATAAACTGGCAGATGGTTTTATACTTGACTTTGAGGGAAAATTACCATGAAAATAGCAGATGACAGTGGCATTTCAGTGACTTAAAGAGAAGGCAGGACTCAGGGAATCAGATACAAAGAGCTGCAGAGAGTTCCCAAGAAAGGCAAAGCATCCTCTGCTGGGATCAGGCAGTGCATGGGCAGCTCCAGAGTGATCACAAATGTCACGTTGTTGTTTACACACCAAAATAACCCACTGAACCCCCCAAATAAAGACAGTGGAATTTTTCTGCTGGACTGGGGGGAGATGATAGCAGAATTTGGCTCCAAAGGCATTTAAACCTTGGGGTTTTTTTTGGTTTTCATCCTAACCTAAAAGAGCCAAGCTGTGTTCTTCATCTTGGAAGAAAAAAAAAAAATCTCCACCAGGAGTAAAGAAAATAAAAGAAAAAATGGTTAGAAGGTGAATGTTACCTTTTTCCTGAGCCATTTCCTGCAGGCAGAAGTAAATGACTCTGGCACCCAGGCTGAAGCCAATCAGTGTGACAGGTCTCTGGCCCTGAGAAAGAAGGAGAGGAACAAATGCCACCAAATGGTGTTTTCTCTGGAAAGAGAGACTGGGCTTGAGATCCCTGAGAGCCTGACACACAGAGCACCTGCTTGTGCATCACCTTTGAAATACTGCAGCAACTTGGTCAGCTTCAAATGGATCAGGTCTCCTCAAAGTTATGCCCAGTTCAATACGGAGAATTCTACATATCTGAGTGTTTTGTATGTTTTGATCTTCAGAAAATCAACTGAAAAAAAATCTAATGATCAGCAGTTACAACAAAGTGGATGTTTCAAACAGAACCAAAACAGATCCTGTAGTTGGTTTGAAATTTCCAAATGAAAACCTTACTCAAGGAACAAATTTTTCCTAGAAATGTTTCAATACACAGAAGAAGAAGCCCTAACACAAAACACTGACCACTTCCAGATTTCAGGCTGAGTGACAGCAGCAGCATGCCATGGTTATAAAAAATGATGTGGCTTTTAAGCTTTAAGCTTTTATTTTGAACAGCCTAATAAGATTTCCTCTAAGATTAAAGGGAGCCTAATCCCAACATCAGTGAAAAATGGTCTTTGTAACATCCAGGGAGCAGGTGGGTGATGGACAACCCAGACATCTCATTAACTAGTTTTAGACTCTGCAGCACACTGGAATGTGTGTTTTCACAACAGCAAATGCTTAAGAGGCAGGAACAAATGCTCCATAGCAAAAGAAAGGGCTTGTATGAAATAAAGTTTATTGAGTTTTCTAGGCTTGGATTTTTATGAGACTGGGTTTTTTATCAAGTTTGTTCCTCCTCTGCTGTTCCATCTTGCTGGGACACACAGTTCTGGGGCCACGATTCCCCTTGGGCTCCTCTATAATCAGCAGTGACTGGTGTGAGACAAACACACGCCCAGCAAAATGATGGCAGGCTCTTGGGGGGCAGAAATGTCTTTTTTCAAGCCTTTTCAGAGAGATTTCTGTCAGTTCCCCTACTCTGTAGGCAAAGCCACTGGGCATTGGTTGCCATCCACTTTTCTCTCAGGTTGTTTTGCTGGTGCCTGTTAATGATCAATAAATATTTTCAATACTTTGTATTCTCCTTTCCTTTTCACCCATCCTCACCTCCTGCTCTCTGACTTCCATTAGGTGAGTGGGCCTGGCTGTGTTGTGACATGGTTAAGCCACGGGTCATTTACGACCTGGATCTCCTTCCTCATTGAGAAAAGTTTTAGGTTAAATGGAACAAATCACAGCAGGATTTCTCTGATCCACTTGAGACCTCCTCCTTTTCCCCAGTGAGTGAGATATCTGCTGGTTACATGCAGCACTCTCTGAGTTTTTGTTTTATTAATTTTTATCTCCCTAGAAAGCTCCCATTTAACCAGCATGACTATAAAACTTCACCTCCCTGGGGCAATTCCCTGGGTTATTCGTGGATAACTGTGGCCAGTTACCTGCTGTCTGCTGAGCAGGATGTGTGCAAGGTGTTTGCCCACCTCAGCAGAGCGATGCAGACACACTCCCCAGGGGTTGTCAATGACACTGGCAACAGTCAGGAGAGATGCTGGCCAAGTCAAGGCTGTCACAATCCCTGTAACACACAGAGGTTTCTTAGAAAACATCAAAATCAAGGGAGTTCACTGAAGTTAAAGGCTAAGTCTAGGAGCTTATGTCATTTCCAGCTCTTCTTTCCCAATAGCTGTGCTGAGAAATGCTTTTTGGACTACAGATAAGAAAGATGGTCTGGCACGGGGGGGGTGACTGCAGCCTGCTGTGTTGAGATGTTTCTGTACAGCAGTAAATGTGTAATAACCTGGGGAAATGAACAGTCACACGTGAAGGAAGCTGTTTCCAGCTGTAACTTTAACAGAGTGATGCAATGAGATGGTGGCTCAGCAGTCCAGGAAAGCACAGCTAAATTACAGGTGTGGCAGAGGAGGTTCTCAGGGCACTTCTGCTGGGCAATGCCAGCACTTCCCTCCTCCAAAACATTCCTCCTTTAGGAAAGTTCCTTTAACACTGAAACTGCACAAGAGCCACGCAAGCAGATCCAATAGGATTGTTCCTTACCTGACAAGACAGTGAATTTTAGGGCTTCTTGAGCCATCATGTTCACAAAACCATTGAGCAGGGAATCCAAGGCGTTGCCAAGCTCCATCAAGTACTTGGATTCCCAGGCCAGGCAGTACTGCTCACTCGAGTGCAACATGCTGCTCCACGGGGCTGTGAAGCTCCCTGGGAAAGGTTGCAAAGATTGAATTCATGTTTGGAGAGAACACAATGGCTGATTCCTGGCAAGAGGAGCCCAACAAAGGATCAGAACAGAACCTGCAGGACACTGGAATATTCTAGCAATGCTACTAATGACTGAAGGGCAGAGCAGAACTGAAGGGCAGAGCAGAACTGTCATCTTAATTAATTAAAAGCCTTCCCACACTGTTCCTTCCCCAAACAATGCAGGTCAAGTTGAGGCAGCTGCTGATCAAAGTGACACAAGATCCCCACAGTGGTCTGTCTTATTTGGGGACACAAGGATTGTCAACTACTGGCACCTCCAAAATCACAAGGTGGCAAATTCCATAAAACTCCTGTCCTGAGTCCCTCTGTTTGAAGGAGTGTGTACACAGACAGACATTGCTGTAAGGAAGAAAATGGATGACAACCCCAGTTTTGCTCTTTAAAACATTCTAGCAGATTGCTAGTTATGGAAGAAGAATGTGTGTCATCTGTAACTCCCTTTTAAGGGCAAACAGACACAAAAAGGTTCCTGGAGGGACACACTTGCCTCTCTAACTGTGCCTGGGAGCCCTCCAGGCCTGAGGATTTGGACCTCTGGCAAGCAGACAAGAGAAGCCACAGCACAGCACTGCAAAGTGAGAACTTCCCTGTGACAGTAAACTGCAGCCTGGCAAGTGACAGGGCGAGACATCCTTCTGCATCAATTATATCCACAGTTAATTATAGTGCTTCTCAATAAACTGGCAGCTGCTCAGTCAGGTTGCTGAGCACATTAGCAGGCAGGTGACATATTTTATATGACAAGCTACACTGGAAAAAAAGCACTACAGACATTTCAAGGTTTACCCTGTAAGTCACCTCCAGAGTGCTGTGCTTAATGGGATTTACTTGACAGAATTTTTTTGCCAATAAACCTCATTAGCTGGCAGATACAGAGGGAGCAAAACCATACTATTTTCTGTTAATTCCTGGAGGATAAACATAAGGTCTCAGAGACACTTTGTACTAGTTCTGGCAATCATCTCCCAAACAGACCTTTTCTGGCAAAACCATGCAACAGCTCCTAATAGCAACAATTCTGCTATGGCAGCTCCCAGACCTGCTATCACCACCAACATACTGCCCCCTTTTTTATTCCTCTGTTTGCTTGGGATTGCAGATTGGGTTGCAAAGTCTTATGGTGAGGATTAATGTGTTTCAGTTACCGTGCCATGGAAATGTGGGGCAGACATGGTGCTTTGTGAGCAGAAACACAGCCTGGAGTGGGACACAGCCACTGCTCTTGGAGCTCCTCTCAGCTTCTTCATCATGTTCTTACCATATTTGCCAGTGCACAGCCATCCAGTGATTGCTATGGTGATGTGGAGCTGCCTCCCTTCAGTAAGTGGGAGGAATTCAAACTCTTCTATGGCTCCCACACGTTTCTTCATTTTGTATCCTACACACAGCCAGGAAGAAACACATGGCTCAGAGATGGCACAGAAAGGCCACCCTCTGCTAATAGTAGGAGTTTGTTTAAGAAAATAATTGGACAATCTGGAGAGTTTTTTTTTTCCTCTCCAAAACCCTCAGTCAGCCCATGCATTACTTATAGCTTGGTAAGGAGCCAACACGATCTTTCTGAGCTTTTTGTGATCTGAAGGAATCTAGCAGAAGGGGTTTTTTTTGCTGTAACAGCAGCTTTTCTCCATGGCAGCATCTTTCTAACCCAAAGCAACAAGTTGTCATTTCCTTCATTAACCACACACCAAATATTCTCTCCCTATTTGGTCACCAGGGGCTACACAGTACCTAAATCAGCACTGAGACAAAAATCTCATGTGTTACACCTCGAATCACTTCCCTCACTCTTCAGAGAGCTCAGTGGGGTCATTAACTGTGTTTGCAGACATGATCCTGTGCCCCAGTGGCTGAGAATGATGTGGTCACTCTCTTACCAGTAAGACCAGCTCCTGCTGCTCCAAAAAGGGATGCCATGACAGCAATCCCAGCAGTGGATCCTAAAGCAGCTGCTCCAGCACTTCCAATGATCGTGGCAGCTCCTGCAGCAACCAGAGGGGCAGCCAGGCCTCCTGTCAGACCTGAGGATGTAGCAAGAGATATCAGCAAACTGTTATCCCTTAAAAACCCCAGGCAGGCATTCCCCTGTGCTGGGAGAGTGCTGCTCCTGCTGCTGGAACAATAAAGGGGCTTCCTGAGACCCTCCCTGGGCCCTGAATCTCTGCCCAAATTCTTTGACTGACTCCAGAAAAATGAAGAATAATTTCAAACTCAAAGGAAGATTGTGTGATGATCCGGGGTGAGCTGTGCTCTGTTTACACAGGAAACATCAATCGAATCTCACACCTTTGATTTCAGAGTTGAAGATCTGATCCTCTCATAACATGAGAGCAAAGAAGGAGAAAACATCTTTAAGGGTGACAACCTCAGTTTAATACTTCCCCCAGCTAGTGAAGCTACACTGGAATAACTTTTCCAGCTAACTCTTTCATGTTTATTTTTGTGGGGCTGAAAATACTTTTCTTGCAGTCAGACTTCTCTGTGCTCTGTCCCCAAAAAGCCAAGGGCAGCCTCACCAATCACTGTTCCACCCCCAACAGTTGCCAGACCGATCAGCAGGTATCTCTTCAGCTTTTTCCTTCTTTCCTTCTTTTTTCTTAAGACTTCTGCAGTTCTGTGGGGGGGTTAAAAATACAAAAACTAAGGGAAAAGGCCAGCAGACAACAATGCTGCATCAGAATCTGCTTTTATTCTCCTCAGTGTAACTTCCCTCCCAGGAACAGTAAAAAGGAACGTGCAGGTGTGGACTGTGGCAGCACACTGAGATTTATGAGCATGGATTTAGATATTTAAATTGAATGGATTAAATTTAAACAGATTTATACTGAAACAAAATATGAATTGAAACAGATTTAATTGCTGACAAAAGCTAACAGATATTACTTACTCAGAAAACCCTTCCTAATAGGGCTGAAGCTTGTAAAAAAAGAAAAGAAAGAAACAAAAAGTCAAAGGCATTTCATTAACTACATGCTGCCTAAGTGTCCAAAAAAACCACAAGAAAGCTAAGAAGAAACAGGGAAAAGTGCTTGAAATAAAAGTGAACAGGGGTAATTTGTGCTAACAAACAGAGATGCAATTACACTGTTTTCCAACAGCAGTGTTTACTTTGAGCTGCTTTCTAATTGCACATCACAGCATAATAATATAATAGGAATTAAACAGAGTCATCAGTGTGCATTTAAGCTGTATTTTAACAAGCTTACCAGAAAAAGGTAAATAAATCTAGAAGGAACAAATACCACTTATTAGCCACTACTTTTGACTTCTCTCCAGTGTCTTTGCTTTCTCTCTTACAAGAAGTGCTTCAATGGCAGAGGAAAGTGGGAGAAACAGAGGATACTGGAATAAGTTGTTTCCAGAAGAAGGTTCCTTCTGGCTTGTTTATACAGCAGTTAATCCAGGCCTTGAAACATGACAATTTATCTTGCTTCCAAACTTGGATATTTTCCCTGTTAATCCTAGCCTAATTTTGGATTTTTATTATCCATATGATTGCTTAATCCTTCCTGGAACTCCCTAAGCACACTGTAATTTTGATTAAGACAATTTTACACGAGTCCCAAACAATATGCAGCTTTGTGAGGCACAGCAGGAGGAGAATGGAGCTCAGTGGGTGAAATCCCTGAGTCACTGCACTCACTGGCAGAACTCCCACGGACCTGCACGTCACAGAGACTTTGTCTCCACAGAGACCCTCCAAAAAGCCATTGCTCATTGCATTGTGCAGCTGCAAATGTGGTGTCTGCAGAGAGCAACAGTCCTCCAATTTCTGCACAACCACAGCCACTGCTACAGCCCCATGGACAAAGCAGGGTTTGGCTGTCAGAAAACCATGGATTCACTGAGGTTGGAAAAGATCTCCAGGACCATCAAGTCCAAGCTGTGCCCAATCCCCACCTTGTCACCCAGCCCAGAGCACTGAGTGCTACATCCAGTTATTCCTTGGACACCTCTGGGGGTGGAGACTCCACCACCTCCATGGGAAGCCCCTTCCAATGCCTGACAGCCTTTTCCATCAAGAAATTCCTCCTGATTTAACCTGAACCTCCCTCTGGCACACCTTGAGGCCATTTCCTCTCATCCTTTCAAAATGCTCTACTTTGTGCCTTAGTCACCAGTCTGGATGCTTGGCTTTGGATAAAATTGCTCCTGGAGTTCTTTACACGAGTGCTGCAGCCAGGCTGTTCATACCTAAGCTGGCAATACCCAGCAATTTCTGTTCTACATGAGGCTCATCAGCTTTTACAGTCACTGCACTGTGTCTCAGGCTGAGAATAATGACAAGAGAGCTGGAACACGTCTACCCTGGAGTCAGTTGGAATAATGAGCAGTTGGAGTTATGTGGGGAGAAAGAGAGTGGCAGCTAAATCCTGCCTGCCACTGCAGTAAATAAAAGGAGAAGATTTGCCTGTCACTGCCTCCCTCCTGGAGCTGCCAGCAGCTGCTTCCTAATGGCTCCTCCATTACCATTATCACTGGATTACCAGACTGCTTTTATCCACTGTGGTAATTAACTGCTGCTTCTGGTATTTTTGTGCCCTCACTGAGCTCAGATATGCAGCTTCTTGCCTGAACCACAAATTATGTTCAGAGAGATTGTTATGGGGAATTTTTCAGGTCATTATCCAATATGGAAAAGTGGCAGGAGCACGCCTTAGCAAGTAAATGTTGTGATGTTTTCCAGTTTCTTACAGAACTGTGTACAAAAGAAAGGTTCTCACCTGCATGTCAGAGCACATTTGGTGCAAGTAACATGGATTTTAAGTGGTTGGAGCATTATTCTTTAGAGGACTGCACATTTAATGGTGTAGGTTCTGGGTCTCAATCCAACATATCCACAGCAGCAAAGGCAGGAGTGAAACCTCCTGTTAGCAAATATCAGTAAAAACACCTTTGCAGGAGCTGCCAAACCCTGGGTTGGTTATTTCTGCTCCAAAACATCTTGTTGGTCAAAGCTGGCAGCATCCCAAGCACATGATGGTGTTCCCAGCCCCAAAATCTGTGAGGCCAAGGTGGTGACAGGTTTATATTTTGCTTCCTTCCCCCATTGACTCCAAAGAAAGGATCATCGATTCCCCACAAATCTCAGCCTTGTTTTGGCACAGCAATGACAATGAATTCACACTGCGATCTTGGGCTCCTCTCACCATAAGTATTTTTTCTTTTTATCCAATGGACATTTACTCCCATAGCTGCAATTTGGGCAAAGGACAGGATAGGAATCCCTGGCTCCCTCCACAGCAGACACACAGCAACCCCACTGGGCTGGCAGCAGGGTTTGAAATCCACACTGTTCTTTCACCATTATCAGACACAGCTTAAAGGCCCAGCACTGAGTTTGCTTCCACAAACTACAGCAGAACAGTTCCCATTAACACCAACCCTTGCTCCTGCACACCTAACGTTTAGCAGTCCACGATCTTTGAGATTATTCTGACTTTCCCTTTTTACAGTGTGCTATAAAGTTAGGGATTATTTAAATGTAACTGTTACTGGAAGATACCTATCACATCCTGGACTTCATGGTAATATCTGAGCTGAACCATGGCAAGGGTATCTACTAAAGCCTTTATTAGTATTCAGAGTAATTTCATTTGCTGAGTTGACAGATGAAAAAATTTCCCTTGAAAGTCTACTACGGACAGGTTTACTGCCTTAAATATTGCTAAACCGTCACACAATTCCTGCCTGATGAGAGGAATATAAAGATACTACATTTCTTATAGATACCACGAATTAATTCTGTGTTAATAACATAGAATTATGAGCCAGCTCTGTATGTATCTGAAGATTCAGCCTGTTGCCCTCAGGAATCTCCCTCCAACAGGAGTTATCCAGCTGTCTCTTAAAGATGCTGAAAGACAGATCCAGACACAATGAACAGCTGAGGATCTAATCCTGATTATCTGTAGAAACTTCTTTCTGTAAGAAGCAGTTCTACCTGAAGGATATTGGGCCAAGAGCCAACAAGATCTTTGTGATGTATTTATGCAAAATCTACAGTCTCTCAGAGGCAACTGGAAAGAGGAAAGGGGGCAGCTCAGTGCAGAATGGCCTTTACCAGTGTGCAAGGCCAGGTCTCAGCTCTGATTTTAAGACTGCTGAGCTTTTCTGCTTGTCAGTGCTATGAGGGCTCTGCAACCCCAATCAAGCCATAAATGATTGCGGTAAGAGCCATGTGGGGAATAATCAGAGACTGGACTTAGGCACAAGTAATTACTGTAAGTTTTTGAGCTCTGGCAGTGTTTTTTGATCCCATATCAACCCAAATGTTCTTACTCTGACTCTTCCTCTTTTTGTTCCTTCAGGCTCTCAAGTAGACATTCCTCCAGGACCTCCAGATCTTCCAAGGGAATTCTCAGCAGCCAGCTGACACGGCAGATCAACACCCTGGCTCGAGCATCGTAGGATCCTTGAAGAGAAAAAAGCCCAGGAAATCAGTCTGGTCAGTCTGATCACACAGTTTAGTCAAGGAGCAGAGTATTCAAGGAATGTGGTACAGAGCAGCTCCTTCCCTCAGGTCCTCTTTTTCTTCCAGGAACATGAGAAGAGGCTGATAAATGGAAAATCCTTCTTCCCTGCAAGCAGAGCCACCACACCAGGTAATACTTCTGTGGTAGGAAAAGAATCTCAGATCCTTTGGTCTCCATCCTCTGTGGAAGAGGCCTGCTGGCAACTTTTCACCAGAGAAATGCTGCAGCAGGACCATTGCTAACTGGAAATATCAAACATGTCTGTGTGGGTAACTGGGCACAGCCCACCTCGATTGCACCAATGCAGGAAGGTGGCATTTTGTTAAAAATGCACTTCCATGCAAAAGTTTTATCTTCTTCTTCTTCTTTGGTAGCAACAAGAGGCACTCAGGAATGTAAAGCTACACACCAGCTCCCCCAGCAGCACCACGGATAAATGTTTGCTTTGACACTCCCTGCTGGAGATGCAGGAGTGGACAGTGCACTCAGACATCAGCAGACAACAGAACTGATTACTCCTAGTTTTTTAAGCAGGTATTCTAGAAGAAAAGAAACCTTAGAAGAAAAGACATCTTAAATGTAATAGATTTAAAATTATTTGTGCCAACTCTAGCTTTTTAATGCTTTTTAAAATGTGTTTCTCCCAGCAGCACTGACTGCTTCCTGATGTTTGGCTTTTATTAAGGGTTCTTGGTGCACTCTGAGATGAAAAACACAATTGCTTTTCTCAGGGTGGGTGAAGATACCAGCAAGACCCAATTACAAAGAATGTTTGATACCTGCTGCACGTAGATCAAATATGGCATTGGGCAATCTATTAAGATTGTTTATTTATTACCATCATTACCAAGATACCAAACTAATTCCGTGGCCCTTAATGACACTCTTGATCAGGTTTCTGCTTAGTTGAAAAATGAGGACAGGATTTATCTTCACTCCTTCCTGAGCTGTGGCACACCCTTCAAGTCCAGGCAGGTGTAATGAGCCCCCTTCTTTTTTCCTGTCTGCTGACACTGCTGGGCTCCTTCCTCACCAGCCTGGTGGGGAGGCAGTGAGGTTTGGAAAGAGATTTCTCCTAAATCCCAGCTTCACAAAATAAGTGGTTTTGCAATAACTGACTTGTCAGTTTTCCATTAAAAATAAAGCAAGAACAAAACGTGTTTTGTTCTGCGGTGCAATAGGCTAATCAGCAACCAGTGAGTTCTTTCCTGTGAGAACACGTTAAAACACAGAGATTTAAAAAATGCAAACAGTGATAGAATCCAGGCTTCTTTTAGACATGAACATTTTGTTCAGCAGACAGCCTTTATTTCATTAATTTTATCAGACTAATCCATGTAATGGATTGCAAACCAGAGAATTGTTTTATGTGTAATATAATATACAAGAAAGATTACATTTATTTATAATGGGCTTCACAGGACACTCTGGAATTTATACCCTGATTTTTCTTTTTTTTTTTTTTTTTTTTT
>VWYP01018560.1:59898-85627 GCA_013400435.1 Pycnonotus jocosus | reverse complement strand
CCGGTTGAAGCGGGCCCTGTGCTCCGCAGGGGTGAGGATTTCCCCGCTGCACCCCTCAGGGATCTCTGCTGTTCTCTGCGGTTCTATAGGGCCTGACGGCTCGGTCAGTCCAAGCCCTGGTGCCCAGGGACCCGAGAGCTCCACTGTCCAGCGGAACTGAGCGTGGGAGGTCCATAAATGTTCTTATGGAGCACTTTCACCCCCTTCTTTTCTATAAGGTGAAAGGGCAGTAAACGTTTCTGCTGAGGAGTTGCTCAGTAGGGCAGTGGTTTGTCCTTTGTTGCTTTGTGTCCCTTGTGTGGTGTCAGTGTGACAGTTTGGCCCAGCAGATTCACCGTGACACGATCACTCAGACCCGGCCGTTCCAGCAGCAGCCGCCATTCCCAGCACAGGGAATGATCGCTCCATATCCTTGCTAAACCGGGCAGAATGAACATAGGCCCTTTCCCTGTGACCAGGGATTCCTTCTGCTGCCTCAGACACACCCAGCCCCTCCTTTCCCTCTGCAGGAACTGCTTGTTCCGGGCGCTGGGGGACCAGCTGGAGGGGCACTCCCGGAACCACCTGCGGCACCGGCAGGAGACCGTGGAGTTCATGGTGCGGCAGCGCGGGGACTTCGAACCCTTCGTGGAGGATGATGTGCCCTTTGACAAACACGGTACGGGCTCCCTGGGACATCCTGGACTGTGCCGTGGGCTTGCACCTCCTTAGAGCAGCTCCTTACTAACCAGTTCCTCATCCCAGAACTACCTTAGGGCTCCTCTCTAATTTTTAGAAGCAGGGAATTTATGGTTGTCGTGATGCTATGGGAATGTGAGCTGTCTAATCTCGCTTGAATTCATCCTGGAAATTATTTAAATTTAGGGGAAATTTGGAGAAGGAGAGAAAGACCAAAAAGGCAAAGAGTAAAAATTTGGTATTTTCAAAAGGAACTTAAGAAAAATTGTCTAGTTCTCCTTGAGTACTGGTGGGGATATGGCTATTTTGGTGAGTGGCTGATCTATTTGGGTTTCTTCCTAATTGGCACTCGGTATTTCCTCCTGGGAACCAAGGGGAAGATCCAAATTAGAGGCAAATACATCCTTTGATGTGCCAGGTACCATACAGATGATATATGAAAGTGGTTGATCACTCAGTATGTGACACTCCTCCTTCTGAGCTAACAGAGCCAAGTGGCCTTGCTTAGTCTAAGGGTGTAGTGCCTTTTTTAGATATTTCTGTGTTCATTTAAATTCATTAACTCCTGTTGCAGCCAAATTCTTGCCTCAGCACTCACTATTTCACAGGTGGGATTTCCCTTCCAGAATTTCTTGGGCTCGTGTTGAAATCTCACCCCTCGTTATCCCTCCACTGTTTTTGGAAGTATCAGAAATTAGGTTTCAACTCCTGTGAATATTTTTTTCCTTTAGTTGCCAATTTGGCCAAGCCTGGTACTTTTGCTGGCAATGATGCTATCGTGGCCTTTGCAAGGAACAATCAAATCAATGTGGTTATTCATCAGCTCAACGCTCCACTGTGGCAGGTGAGAAACAAAGCTTCTACATTTTGGCCTAATTTCTACCTGAGAGATATAAATAGTGTGGAAAAATTCCTGATTTATTGAAAAACGGCAGTAGCTGCAATGATCTGGGCATGGTGCAGAGCTGTGCTTGGTTTTTGAGGAGGGGGAACACTCGAGATTTTGGCCAGGAGGAGAGGGGAGGAACGAAAACAGTGAGTGCATGAGAGATGGGTATGTGGGGGCACAGCAGCATGTTTTACTTGGGCTTTAAGCTGTGAGCTTCAGTGCCATGCTCTGTTTCCTGAAGAACAGACTGCATTGGAGCTGAATTTTCTGATAGGAATCCCAGAATGGGTCAGGTTGGATCATCTGGTCCTGTCTCCCTGCTCTTGAGGCTGACAGCCCCAGCTCCCTCAGCCTTTCCTGGACAGGGAGATGCTCCAGGCCCTTCCTCATCTCTGCAGCCTTCACTGGGCCTGCTCCAGGAGCTCCCTGTCTGAGGAGCCCAGGGCTGGACACAGCACTCCAGAGGTGCCTCCCAGGGCTGGGCAGAGGGGCAGAATCACTCCCTGACCTGCTGCCAGTGCTCCTCCCAGTGCACCCCAGGACCTCCTTGGCCTCTTGGCCCCCAGGACACTCTGCTGGCTCCAGGATGGCTCATTGACCCTGGGACCCCCAGGTCCTTCCTGCAGAGATGCTCCAGCAGGTCACCCCTGCCTGTGCTGGTACTTGGGGTTGTTTCTCCTCAGGGGCAGGACCTGCATTTCCCTTGTTGAACTTCAGGCAGTTCTTCCCTGCTCATCTCTCCAATCTGGTGAGTTCTTTACACAGCCCTCTGGAATTTGAGCTAGGCTTAAGGACAAACCTGTACAATGAGATTCAAGAAGATGGAAATGGAGGTATAGCAGGGCATGCACTGTGTTGGAGCGAAGCTCCATCAATTCTGCGTGGGATGTGGAATGCTAAGGTTTCTCACAGATAGAGAAACAAGCTTTAAAATGAAACTTTAAAACCTTAAAGTGGTGTTTAATGAGCTCCTGGAAAGGGCTTTGTGGTGTGGTTCCCTCTGACAGAGGGGCACTGAAACAAATAATCTATCAGGTCCCTCATTTTCTCTTTATTGTTGTTTTTCTATGGCAAGTCCACACTGGAATGAGTCCATGGTCAGTCTGCCTGGTCATTGAGCAAGTGGGAACCTGTATTCAAGTCAGGATTGTTTCTGGCCTCTCTTTACGGACAGAACCAATGAAGTATATAGATTAAACAGGGCAATAAAGATAAAAAACCAGATGAAAGCTGGCAGTGACGTCTTAAATACATTTAAAACAGCGTCATGTGGATTCCTGAACTCAAACAAGTTTAAACTCTCATTTCCAGGCAGCCATGGGCAGTGGGACCTGTGCAGAGGCAGTGACCCTGCAGGGGAGGGTCACAGGGGTGGTTTTCATGTGTTGTTCCTCAGGGTTATAATTCACTGAGGTTTTGATGTCCTTTTGAAAACCTTGGTTCTTTAAACTCCTCTCATTGACCATGTTAGGGTATCAATACAGAGTTTGTGATGAGGTTCTG
Organism: Pycnonotus jocosus; assembly: GCA_013400435.1. NCBI lineage: Eukaryota > Metazoa > Chordata > Aves > Passeriformes > Pycnonotidae > Pycnonotus > Pycnonotus jocosus. The sequence goes on along the minus strand of VWYP01018560.1, from coordinate 82,557 downwards.
TCTTGCCTGAGCAGTGTTCTTAGTGAAGGGTTGTCTCAGGCCCTTGAGAAGATTGTGAGTCAAGAGAACTGTGATTTGTAACATCATGAAAAGCTCTTTGCAGGTGGACATCTCTGCATGGAATTTTTTGCTCTTTGAACACCCCTTTTTTGATGGTGACTGTAAATTATGGAATTGTTAAAGTTGGAAATGACCTTTAAGATCGTGGAGTCCAACTGTAGACTCAAGTTAGTTGTGATTTGTAGGTTATTTTGTTGGATTTTTGGATAGCAGACTGGCTTTTTTTCCTCTCTGTTTTTAATCTGCATCTCTCATTTACTTACCAGTTTCACTGTGTTCATAGAATCAGAGAATTCCAGGTTGGTGAGGATTGGGAGGGACCTTAAAGCTTGGGCAGGGACACCTTCCACTGTCCCAGGCTGCTCCAAGCCCCATCCAGCCTGGCCCTGGACACTGCCAGGGATCCAGGGGCAGCCACAGCTTCTCTGGGCACCCTGTGCTGGGTCCTCCCCACCCTCACAAGGAGGAATTTCTTCCCAATATCCCATCCATCCCTGTCCTCTGACAGGGGGAAGCCATTCCCTCTTACCCTGGCACTCCAGGCCCTTGTCCACAGTCTCTCTCCATCTTTCCTGTCAGCTCCTTCAGGCACTGGAAGGTCACAATTAAGTCACCCTGGACCCTCCTCTTCTCCAAGCTGAACAATCCAAATTTTCCCAGCCTTTCCTCACAGGAGAGCTGCTCCATCCCTCGAAATCAATTTGGTGGCCTCCTCTGAGCTCACTCCAGAGTGGAAAGAGGCTTCTCTAATGAGAGCTAAATTGGCTAATTTTCAAATCTTGCAAGAGCTTTGGGATTTGTTAGATACCTATTCAAGCTCTGGCAGAGGAGAAATGTTTAAAATAAATCTTACCAAGTTTCAAGCATTTGAATTATTTAATAGGATAGAAAGCAGGAGTTAAATATAACCAAATGTTGAGTTGGGATGGAGAATTATTTCTTGGAAAACCTGAAGTCATTAGTGCAGCACAGACCACAGGCAGGGCTGAAAGGTGACTTGGTGTGTGTTCTGGGAGCTGAGATAAGGCAATGCACAGACGTAAAAGGGTTGGGAAACTCTGGAGCTCTAAAGCCAGGAGTTCTGGTCCTTTGCTTGCTGACGTCTGCTCCAGCCCACATCTTTGAACTTGGGCTGGCAGGTCAAGCCAAGCTGGTCTGCAAGTGCAGTGGGGTTTTCTGCATTCCTGGCAGGAGCTGGAATGCTGTGTAGCTCTTATCTAATGCTTTGAGACACTGATAATTGGGGTAGGAACTATTCTCACATCAGTACAGATAATACTCAGAGCAGGAATATTCTGTGGAAACTGCTGTAGCTTGGTGCTGACAAAGCAAAGCAACATTTGGTTGTTAACAGTGCTCCTGAATGGAGTTAATAAGTTTCTTTTAAAAACAAAACACAGCTGCTTGGAATGCTGTTAAAACAGCATCTTGTCCCAGCTGCAGATCAAAATTTACTCTGAGTGACTGTTCCCACTGTTGCTGTCACTTGAATGGCCTCTCTTCCCTCATATTTGAGGGTTAAATGACATGGTGCATTCCCTGGGAGCTCTTGCTTAAGTTGGTTCTGGGAAGCTGATCAGAAAACTGATAGCTCCCGTGGAAAGTTCAGGAAATAGTTCTGAGCTCTCCATGAAAACATTTTCATTCCACGTTTTGTTTGTTCTGATGTAACTGCCTAACATTTTACATCTGGCTTTCAAACCTCCTTCTCTTCCTGTTTCAAAAGCTCCAGCAACCCCGTGCTTGCTTCCTTCACGGTGCAAAAAACGAATCCTGTGAAAAATCCGATGCTGGAGCCGGTTCCAAACGCTCATTTGCCGTTTTTTTTTGTTTTGTTGAGATCCGGGGCACAGACAGGAGCGATGCCAGGGAGCTGCACATCGCCTACAGGTACGGGGAGCACTACGACAGCGTCCGCAGGATCAGCGACGACTCGGAAGCTCCAGCCTACCTTCGGATGGAGGTGGGTTGTGATGGAATGAGCCAGCTGTGGGTGACAAACAGAGCTGAGGAATGCTGCCTGTTGTTTCCAGTCTCCTTTGGGATGGAGGGAAGAGCTGTGTCTCTGTGTTGTGCTGGGAGAGCAAAGCCCTGAGGTCATTGTAGCTGTTGGCTCTCCTGGGAGGGGCTGTGAAGGAGGATGTCAGCCTCTGGGCTGGAAATGAATCCAAAGCTGATGCTGTGAAATGAGCTGTCTGGAAGCAGCCTCATCTAAATGATACAGTCATGCACCTCAAATGGAAAAACAAAAGGAAGGGAGGAAAGAGCTGGAAATGTAACAGCTGGATGTAGTTGTCCTCTTCATATCTCCCTTTTTGATGTCGAGGAGTAATTGTGCTGTGCTTGAGGTTCTCTGTGCACAGCTGAGCTGTGGTATTGTATTAAAAATAATCCATTTAAACGCTTGTTTATGATGTTGTAGTACCCTGGAGTTTGTTCAGCAGTGCAGGAGATGTGGGAAACTCTCAGTGATGGTGGGAGTTACAGTTTCCAAGATGGTTTGACACGGGATGTTCCCAAGAAAAGTGTGCCACGATAATTACTTTTATTAGGATGTCAGACTTTCTTGGATTGCATGCTTGTGTGATCTGCTGGGCTTTGCTCTTCTTCAGATGCTTAGCAAGAACGATTTGAGTAAGGCAGAGGAAGTGAAGGCACAGAAGGGTGACTCTGAAGATGAGACTGAAGTAGAGATGGAAGATGCTGTACAAAAAGTGTGCAACGCAACTGGGTGTTCAGTAAGTGTCAAGGAGCCTTTCTGTGCTTAATGTTTAAACCTCCTCGAGACATGGAAGCAGTCCTGAGAAAAATAGTAAAAAACCACTCATCTTGTACAAACTTGAGTACCACAGCCATCAATCAGGGTACATCTCCTCCTAGAGCCAACCCTTAAGTGCAGGTGAAATACCAACTTTTTTGTGAATGCCTAATAATTTTGGGAGGTTTGTCTTGCTGCTCTCATAAAATTCACTTGGAAACAAGTCCTGTAAGTTCTGAAATCCTTTGAGGGTATTGAAATCCCAGATAACTGGGTAATCTGACTCTTGGCTGTTGGCACTGTGCAGGTGCCCAGAACAGAAAGGGCCAAGAGGGAAATTTACACTCAAAACAATGTGTTCTTTTTTCTGATATCTTCAGGAATTTAAGGTTTTCCCCCCTCACCCTTTCAGAAATGAAGCACAGACCAATGATCATAAAAGCAGCAACCCCCTTTCAGTGGTGCAGGTTAAGTGAATGTAGGTCAGAGATTTGAACTTCTTCAGTGTTCTCCTTCCCCCCTTATGGACAGGACATCGATTTGGTAAGCCACATTCTGGAAGTGGAGGATTACAACGTGGAATCTGCCATATTTGCCATCTTGCAGATGAAAGAAGGGGAAGAAATAGGTGAGTGCACAGTTTGTCTCCTGGGGCTTTGGGTGACCATGATGTTGGGGACAGCAGCAGGACAGGTGGGGTTTGTGTGCTGCCACCTCAGCCTTGTGTGCCCTGGAAGGTTGTTAGTGAGGGCAGCTTCAATCCAGCTTCCAAAAAACCCCAGGACTTCTGGGGAAAGGAATTGGCTGACAGTGTGACAGCACCTGGGTAGAGCATTTCTGAGAAAAACCTCTGCTGTTGGCAGGTACTGAGGAGCAGCAGGAGCCCCCAGGCAGGGAGCAGAAATCCTGCAGCGGGACACTGTGGGAGGAGAATGGAACTGGTTCAAGAATCTTTGGAAATCAGAGCTTGCATCAAGGTGAAGCAGAAAACGAGAAGGGACGAGCTGGATCCAGGGAAGAGAACCGAGCCAGCAGAAACCCAAAGGTGTGTGAGAGCTTTGGCAGCAACGTGAGCACCCTTCAGTGACTGGGGGATGCCTTAGCATTGCTTACTCAGCAACTCTCTTCTCCTTTCAGTTAAAGCCTTCTGCTCACTGCCTTTTGTCACGGCTGTGACTGCTCTGCCACAAACATTTCCTGGCGACACGCAGCACTTCCCAAAACAACTCGGAATAAAGTCCTGATAAATAGTTAGGAATGTCCTCTGGCAGCTGCCTTGGTATCTGCTTGTCTCCTTTGTTACTCTTCCCCAGCTGGGCAGAGCACATGTGGTTTGAACTTTGTGTTTTCATCCTTCCCTTTCAGGTAGCCAAGAAGCAAAGGAAGGAGCAGCAGCGGCTGGAGAAGAAGAAGCGGCAGGAGGAGAGGCACCGGCAGAAGGTCCTGGCCACCAAGAGGGACAGTGCAGACACCAGGACAGAGCCAGACCCAGCCAACCACATCACCCTGGTGAAGGCCATGGCAGCCCTGAACATATGACTCAGTGCTCTGATGAGAAAAGCAAATAAAAGTGATGGAGACAAAATCCCCCCAGGAGAATTCCCAGGCACCCGTGGTTATCGTGAAATCCATCTCTGCTGGGATTTCCAAGAACAAGAGAACTTCCTCTTCCTTTGCTTGTGAGGATGACAATTGCTCATTGATTCTGCATCAACCTGTGGTGACAAGAGTTGTTTAAACTTAACAGGAAATAGAGACTTGTGTCTATAATCTTGGAGTTAGATGGAGGTGAGAACCTTTTCTTGACACAACGATGTCAGATTTGTTTTGACATATCTTGATGTGCCTGATTTTTATTTTTTTTTTATTTGTTTATGCCTGGAGGAACTTTGTTTTACCTTGCTGTCAGGGAAAGCTTAACAAATCTCAACTCAGGAATATCTCTGGTGGGTCTTTTTCTATTTAAATTCAAATAAAGTAAGGGAACAGTGTCCCAGAATCCTTTCCAAAGCAAAATGTGTCAGCCAGCACTGTCTCAAACATGACATTTCTCTTTTGTTTGCCATGCAGGAATGCAGTGACAAGTTTTAATCTCACTAAAACTGCTGGCATTGCACTTGGCTGGTTCAGAAGTGATGAACACATGGAGGGAGGTGGGGATTGCTGCATCCATGCTTGCTGAGCTTTGGGATCAGCTCCTTTAAGATGAGACCTGTAGAGGGGAAAAAGACCCACCCAAAACAGTAATCCCAGTGGACTCATGAAAATGCAGAGCTGATTCTTCCAATCTGATAAAATGTGACAGGAACAGGCTTGAAGTTTCTGCTAAGTGTTGTTACTTGGACACCTGGAATCTCATCCCCTTTGCCCTGTTCCAGAGTGTCTGGGCTATTCCAGGGCTTTAGTCCAAGCCAGGAGCTGGATAGGTGTTAATCTCCAAGTGAAATCAGTATAGCCAAAGGACCAAGAGTCCTGGGAAGAAGCTTCCAAACAGCAGTGATCCCTGGGAAACCTGCTTATTTCACTACATAAATCAAGCTTTTTTTCAGGGCAGGATTTTTTCCATCCTAAATTCCATTTTGGTGAGGTCACCGAGTAGGATGTACGGCTTGACTCCTGTGATGTTTTCCACTGTAGGACTGAGAATTTGGATCGAGGTGAAAGGACTGTGGGACTCAACCTTTGATTTATGGCTCACAGTGTTTCAGCTCCACTCAGGTTTTTGGGCTTGTAACAAGCACGAGGCTTGAAGAAAGCACATGTGCACTTACACACAGGAGGCACCTCATCAGCCAGGGCAGAGGTGAAAGGGATTTTTTAAAAGTAAAGAGTGTTGCATTTGAAAAATTTGTCTGTGCTTTAAAGATTATAAATCAGCATGGAAGTATGAATAGGGGGTTTTTTTACTGAACTGTGAAGAATTGGGCTGGTATTTGGTATGCTCTGCTGCTGATATTTGAAGAATAAAAAGAAAGGAGCTCTCCTGGAAGAACCGGTGATGTAGGAATTCCTTTTTCTCCAAGACATTTTTACAGTAGTGGAAAGAGAGGTGAGTCAGAGCTGAGTGGAGAGAAAATGCAAGTTCCTTCAGGAGGTGAGGAGTTGTGACAGCAGCTTTGGCAAGGCAATGTAGGTGACTGTGTCACCCGTGTCCTGCCCTGTCCTGTATCTTGGTCTGAAAGGCAGGTGTGTTCTGCAGGTTTGAAAAGATAAGAATTTGCAGTTGTGCAGTGTGAATAAAAGGTTTGATCTTAATGAATTGGGATTTTGTCCTCTGGAGCCAGAGCTGATAAGAGATTCATTGATGCCTGGAGCCTGAGAGCTGTGAAGGGAGTTGTCCTGGAGGCGAGGAGGGAACTCAAACCTCATCCCATCGTGTGCAGGGTGAAAGGGAGGGTCTGCAACAGCAGCACAAACAGCAGAGGGAGAGACTGGCCCTCAGCTCACGGCCTCTGATACATGGAACAAAATCTGGGGCTGAAAATGCTTTCATTTCCAAGAGTAATACAATTAAAATAAATTCTTAATGTGCTGGGTTCACAGATCTTGACAAACCAATCAAATTCCCTTTATCTTGCCAGGGCGGCTTTGTGCCTGCACAGCCATTCCATATCCAAAGATGTTAAAACTGATTTTGTCTGTTCCACGTTTTTCCCGTTGAAATTTCCACCTTCCCAATGTGTATGTATGTATATGTATATATATTATTTTTCCTAGGGAATCTTTGTGCAGCATTCTTCACAGAGCTCAGTTTACGCAGGGAATTTGCTTTGTAAAAAGGTCGTGGATTTTCCTGGGAGGAGGAAGGGAGGCGAGAAACAAGAGGAGAACAACACCATGATTCATACACAGTGTGTGTTTACTCCTTGGTGGAGCTGAGTGCTCCGTAATCCGCGGGCCAAGGACGGACAATGAGCTCTGGATATTCCCTGGGGCTTTGGGGAGGATGACTGTTTGTTCTTAGCTGTTGGCTGACAAATTTGAGGGTGTTTTTGGCTGTTTCTGCAGCAGGGTCACTGTGAGCCTCTCGAGGGCGAATACACAGCAGGAGGATGTAGAAAGCCACTTTTCCCTGCATCCTATTTCCCACCATCATCTTCCCTGGACTTATTTTCCCAAATCCTGCCCCTGCAGGTCAGGAATTCAGTTGAACTGGAAGTTGTAAGTATTTAGGCAGGTTCTGGCTGACCTCCATAAGGATGTCTGTGTATGGGAAGGGTTTTCTCCCTGTCTCCTGTCCCTTGTTCCTACTTTGGAGCTGCCTTCTGATTTATCTCAAAGCTTTGCCACCTCACCTATGGTCTCCACGTCTGCAGAGCTTTGGGAACTGCAGAAAGGGAGCGAAATTGGGCATGGAGAACAATCCATAATGCAGTGTTGGATGAAAGGCAGATGGGTTGTGCTGGTGTTGAGCTGTGGGGTGGTTCCTTGGAGCTTCCTGGGTGCAGGCACCAGCCTTAGGAGGCAGCATTGGCTCTGTCTCAGCTTCTAGAATCCTTACTGGCTGTAGAAAATGAGCAGAAATGAGTGGTTTGGAGTTACAAAGATACCACATTTATTGTAGTAACATGAGGTAGGGGTGTTGGTACTTGTAATCAAACACTTGACACCAAGTCAGGCAGGAGCCCTCAGCACTGAGGTGGAAGTCAGATAAATTACCCTTAAAACTCTGATATTTTAGGCAGATCCCATCTCCAGAGAGATGGAGATTACAGATCTCCATTACAGATGGAGATTCCTCCATGAAGACCCAGGGTACAGCCAGCCTTGCCTTGTTAGAGGTAATTAGGGCTAATTTGGGGTCATGTGCAGCTGTGGTGTGGGATGAGGTGGCTGCATGGAGCTGCAGCCTGAGGGGACATCTGCCTGCAAGAAAGAGCCACCCAAACCTCTGAGACCCCACCACTGGGCTCCCCCGTGTCCTCAGTGAGTATTAATTGCTTAATCAGTCATTAGAAGTGGGGTGGGGCTGGGTTGTGGATTGAGGCTGAGCTCCTGGAGAGAAGCTGGGCTTGGAGCCTGCTTTGGGGTTGGGGTGCAGCAGCCATTTGCTGGTTCTGTGGGCTTTATTTTTTTTCTTTGGAGCTCTTAAGATTTACTGGTTGGCTGCTAAAATGTCACTTTTGGTCATTTTTTTAAAGAAAAATGTGCAGGAAGGAACATTTTATTCAAAAAATCAGCCTTCAAGCTCCATGCTGTTACCTATCCCTTCCACCACTGATTTCCAAAACACAACACTGGTCACAATTTAAAAATGTATCTTTATTTGCAGGGTTCACCTCATCTTTAGGAGTTATTTAACCACGGGAAGCAGGTTTTCCCTGTGCTAAGGCTTTGGGGAAAGGTGCTGGGCACCATTTTGGTGCCACAGGGCTGTGCCATGCCCTGCCTGGCTGCAGGGAAGGCAGAACACCCCCAGTTCCGATGGTTTCTGTCAGGTATGGAGCCTCAGGTGTGTTCAGCAGGAGGGTGTTCTGCCCTTGCACTTGAAATTGGGGTAGTTGATGTAGGATCTGCGATAGGAGCTGGCTGCCCTCTGGAAGCACTCCACTGCCCTCTTGTCACATGCACAGGTCCGTCTTTGGCATGAATTCCCAGTTCCTGGAAGAAAATTGGGAGGGGATGGAGGCAGGTGAAAGGGTGTGAGGGTCAGGGGGTGTTTTTTGACTGTCCTCACAGCCCCTCTGTTGAGTTTGGGGTGTCTCAGGTGGTCTCATGTCTGGGGTGTGGAGCTGCCTGGCCCTGGAGGGAACATTTACTCCACTTTCTCTCTGCTGTGTCTCTGGGTATTTGCCTGGATCACTGGGATGTGCTTTGCTTTGGTCCCTGGAACGATGAGTTCGCTCTGGGGGAATCAGAGCAGCTGTGGCAGTTCCCCATCCAGGATGGGAGGATCATCTCAAACCCTTGGGTTCTGGCCTCTCCTCGGGGAAATCTCCAAGCTCTAAACTTCCCTATAACCCAGCAGATCCCTATTTGCCTGATTCCTGACACTTTCCCTGTATTTCCACCCACTTTACTGTGTGTGGTTTCCAGGCCAGGATGCTCTAAAGGGGATCTTGGGGAAGATCAAGCTCCCCAGGAGTGTGGGTGGCTGTGCCTCCCTGCTCAGAGCTCTGCCCTCGCCCCGCTCTCACCGCAGGTTATTTGGTTTCCTCGGAAGGAGTATTTGTAGGTGGCCGTTTTGGGGCTGCAGCCGGAGGAAACCAATCTCTTGTAGCAGCAGTCGTGGGCGTGGCAGCACCTGGGGGTGTGAGAGTCAGGTCAGGGCACAGTTGGGACAATACAGTAGAACATCAACGACCTGAACCGCTTCTAACGAGGCTTTAAGGACAAGCAACAATTCTCTCATTGCTACAGCGATTCCCCTCGCTGTTCCCGGGGAGGTGAGGGGGGCTGGGGGCACCTGCTCTGCCTTCACCCCATCCCAGTGTACCTGTCAGTGGCATCCAGGGGCTGCTTGGATCCCCCCCAGCCGCAGTAGCAGCCGTATCCATTGTAAGCCAGCGGCAGCTTCCCGGTCTTCTGCGTAATCATCACTCCAAACTGGGCCAAGTTGCAGCCGGCAAGGGCCAGTCCTAGGACTGGAGAAGGGAGGTTAGGAGCACCAGGACAAGCAGCCTCCCATCCCACCTTTCTACAGCAAAAACGAGCCTTTCACCCTCCCCATCTATGGACAGGACCTGGGAGCTGGTGGGGGATACTCACGGAAGAGGAGCAGCGAGAGGAGCTTCATTCTGGTGGTGTGGTGGCAGCTCTGGGGTTTGGTGAGCCCCAGGTGCTGCTGGTCACACCTTTTATGGCTCTGCACCCTCAGCAGGGCCCCTCCTCTGGACAAAGTGGGCAAATATTGACAATCCTCCCCTTGCTGGCCCCACTGCTGTCTCCTGGCACTGCTGGAGGCCCTGGCTGTGGGATGCCTCATATGGTGGAGCTCTTGGCAGGAGGTTTGGGATGTGTGGGGCAGCCTGGGGTCGAGTCTGTGCGTGTCTCTGGGTGTCTCAGCATTGCCAGTGCTTCCCTGAGTAAAATGACAGAACTTTAGAGAGAACAGGAACTGCTTGGGTGTCCCTGCACAAGGCAGGGAGTGGAATGAGATTGTCTGAGGGGGGTCTATGATTCCATGATCCACTTTCTTCTTGGATGACAGTTTTTTGATGTCTGGGCTGAAAACACCGTTCTGTGTCTTAATCGCTTCCATCCTGACTTCCATCCTGGGCAGTGCAAAGTATCCTCCCAAATCACCAGAGTGGGTGAGATGCAACATTGGGAATGGAGGAAGATCCCCTGGTCTCCAGGAATGGCTGTGGCTGGAGACAGAGCTGAGCAGAGGCCACGTTTGGTGGTTTTCTTGATAGTGGGGCTTTCTCAGTGCCCAGATGACCCCTGCATGTGGGGATGCTCCATTCCTCTCCCCACATGTGCTGGGCACTGTATTTGCTCTCAAATACCTCATGGCATGATGTGTGTGATTCTTCTTTTTTTAGAAGCAAAATAAGGCAAGTGGCAGGGAAGAAAAAATGGAAGTGATGTGTGATGGAAGGTGGGGGGGAAGAGGCTGCTTGTGTCATTTTCTCAGAGAGAATCTGATTAAATTGATGGTACTGAACAGTCATTTAGCAGATCTCTTCTGGCAGAGATTGCAGCTGTTCTGTGCTGCTTTTTGAGGAACCCCAGCATGGGAACTGAGGCAGGGAGGAAATCCCCCAGGGCTGGTAGGGAAACTGAGGCAGGGAACAAGGATGCGACTTGTGTGGGAATCAGAGAGATGCTGAGAAAAGGGAACTCAGCTCGGCAAAAGCTCTTCCCCCCTCTGGAATGAGCCCTTTGCTTCATCAGCTCTCTGGGCTAATTTAAGTAATCCCCTGGGATGGTGTTGAGTTAATTGGCTAAACCAGGATTTGCCGTAATTCAGGATTTTCCAAGTCCACAATCAGTTTTACCATGGGAATAAGGGATGTCCTTGTCCATCAAACTGGCTGAGCTCCACTGAAAGCCTCTCCACCCCAGCCTCTCTCTACCTGTGGCAGGTTTGCAGGATCCCATCTCCAAATGGGAAATAAACCCCCCCCAAGTCAAATGCCTCCTGGGAAGCTGTGGGTTTTGTTTCATAGGATGAAAACTACAACTCTTGCAGCCCAGTTTATTGCAATGCTCACGAGGGGTGCAGTATCTGAGCCAAAACATCAGCATTTGGAGGATTTGTATGAATGGATTTGTACAGCTGGATGTCCAAGCAGGAAAATTCATGGATGATTAAAATTCACCCAGAATTTATAGAGGGTGAGTGTGATTCAGTTTTATCCCAGCCTGCAATCTGTCTGGGTTATCCATCCCCTCGGTGAGGATTTGATCCTTGATTTATGCCCTGCAATCATCAGCTGCTGGGCAAAGGGCTCCTTCCCCATCTCCCCCAGGATTGCACAGGGCTGGAGGAGGGTGGTAGGGCTGGATTCTCGGGTGACAGCTGGCAGGAGCATCGCTGATTTCAGGGCTGTTTCCTGGTGCCATTGGTTTCAGCTCTGGGGCAATCCAGGGTGGGCACCAATCCCTGGGGAAACAGTGTTTCCTTGCTGTTTCTGTGGCTTTATTTCATTGCTGAGCCCCCCTAATAAAGTGGTTTGGAGCACAGAGACCTGCTGGGGTCAACATCCCAAGGCACAAAACCTGGGGATGCTCAAGTGGGGGGGAAGCAGCCACTGCCTGAACTGCCTTTCCCTAAGGGATGTGCTCAGGGTTGTTGCAGAATTGGGCCAAAACATTCTTTTCTGGTGAGAGCTCTGTTTTGCTCAGCACTGGGTGTGAGGCAAGCTCCTGGCCGTCCTGTCACAGCAGAGATTTAGGGGATCACAGAGTATCCCGAGCTGGAAGGGACCCACAAGGATCATGGAAGTCCAAGCCCAGCCCTCCCACGCCATCGTGCCTGCCCCCAGCCCTTCCACCAGCTTCCACTTCTCCATCCCTCAGAAAAACCGGGAATTTTCAGAGCCTGAAGGTTTAGAGCTAAGTTGGGGCAGTTCAGAGGTGAGTTGTGTCACCTCTCAAGTGTCATTTTTGCTGAGTGCTTCAACAGGAAACCTGCCTGCGAGGTGAGAGGTGGTCGCTGGGCTCAGCTGAGTCACGGCACGCTGGGAACCGGTGCTTTGGGCTCTCTGGTTTTATTTTGGAGCAAGAAGAGGGAATTTGCTGTGAAGCAGGAAGCACAGGGAGCGGACGGGCTGCCCAGGGGGACGCTTCCCATCCCACCCTCACCGGGACGAGGAGCAGGTGTCCATTCCTCCCTTGTTTTGCTGTGCTGGAACATCGCGTCCGCTCCCCCTCCTCGGATCCCGTGACGCGACTTGACCGGAGGCTTGTTGTCCTCTCCTCGAAGCCAAAAGGCCCCGAGGAGGAGACTCTCCAGGGCTGGGAAGCGCTGCCGGTGCCATCCCTTGGCGGATCAGCCCGGAGATGGTTTTGCCAAGGCAGTTTTGGCTTCAGCATCGCCCGGCTCGTCCCCGGCACCTGGCGCGGCGGCGGAGCTGAGCCCGGCACAGCAGCGCCGCCCGCTCGCACCTGCAGGCGCCTCGCTGGCACCACGTCCCCGACCCTGCGGGCACCCACAGCCACCCTGAGACCTTCCCCGAAGGTGAACCCCGTGGGGCGACCCCGAAAAGGGCGCCACAAAGAGGGGACGGTGTGGAAAGAGGCATCCCGAGCACTCACTGCAGGTGGGGATCCCTGCCCGGGGGACAGCCAGGGGCCGAACGGGTCCCAGGCGGCACCGCCGCGCTGCCAGCCTGGCATAGCAGCAGGCTCGGAGCTGGCAGCACCTGCAGAAGGAAGGAGGAGAGCCTGGGCTGGCCGGGAATGTGGCACCGGCTGCTTCTGTGCCACCCGGCACAGGCTCTGCGAGCTCTGCGTCCTCCTGCTCCGCATCACCCAGAAGCTTCTCTGTCCTGCCCGTTCCCACGCCAAGCCGCTGCCTCCCCGTGCAAGCCCTGCCCCATCCCGGCTTCAGCACCGTCCCTCTGCACCGGTGCCGTCCCACGGGCCAGCCGCTGGCACCACCCTGCTGGCTCTGGGATGGAATTAGGGGTGAACCCTGCCTCACTTTCCGTGCTTCCCAAAAAGCTGATTACTTCCTGCTGCTGCCAAGCGCCTGGTCTGCATATTGCAAAGCTTCGGGGGGTGCTGCTGGGGTTTTGCAGAGCCCCGAAGTTACCCCGGGGCCAGCGTTAGCCCCCTGGGACCAGCGTTAGCCCGCTGAGACCAGCGTTATCCCCCTGGGACCAGCGTTAGCCCCCCGGGGCCAGCGTTAGCCCGCTGAGACCAGCGTTAGCCCCCCGGGACCAGCGTTAGCCCGCTGAGACCAGCGTTAGCCCTCTGGGGCAGCGTTGCCTGTACCGATCCACGGAAGCCCTCGAGGTGCCCCATCCCGAGTAGCATCCATGGGCAGTCAGGTTTCCTACGGTGCTTCCCTCGAGTCCCGGTGTGAACGTGCGTGGGTGCTTCCCGTGGGCTGTGAACACACCTAGAGTGACCGTAAAATGTGGTTTTTATTTTTTTTTTGGTAAGTTATATGGCGAAATTAGGTCTGAGGAACTGGGGAGGGAAGGAGGCTTTGCTGGGAGTCTCTCTGAGGGGTGCACGGGAGCTTGGGGATGAGCCTGGCTCCCGTCTGTGGGTCGGGGATGCACTTACTGCAGGCAAACAGCATCGTCAGCACCAGCAGGACCTTCATCTTCCTCTCACCTGGGCCTGGGGGGAGAAACAGGGGCCAGACTCAGCCAGGCAGCGTGGCCAGTTTGACAGGAGCTGCCGAGAGAAGCTTCCTCTGAAATCGGATCAACCCCCAAAATCTGGAGGGAGGAAAGCGACTGCGCCCCCTCACATCAGCGTTGCTGCCCCTTGGCCGAGAGCAGGTGCTGTCTGGAGCTGCCCCACCACCTGAGCACCCCCCAGCTCCTGTCCCAGCCCTGCAGCGTTTCTCCCCTCCCGTCCCACCGCTTTTGGCCCCCCAGTTCCCCTCTCCCCTGGTAGTGCCGCTTCCCGGCTGTGTTTCCACTTGGAAGCGATTCCTGCAGGCTCGGGCCGCTCCCGCCGCCTCCCCCCGACCTCCCCCCGGATTTTTCTTTCCACAGCAGCGAGCTGAGGAGGGGGGAGCTGCTCACCAACAATGTCCCTCGCTGTCCGTCTGTCCTGCCGGGCACAGCCTGCCCTCCGTGTGTCCAGCCCGAGAGCTCCAAGTGGAATCTCCAGAATGATTCGTCTGTCCCAAACCCAGGGACTGCTACGCCCCTTCCCCCTCCGGCCAGCCCCCCTCCCCCGTGGGCCGCAGCCTCCAGTGACGCAGGGAGTTCTTGGAAAGTTTTGGGAAGATGTTGATTATTTACCGGGATTTCTCTCCCTGCCGCCCAGCAGCGGCTCTCAGAGGAGCGGGAAGGTTGAACGAGAACATTGTTTATTTCCGCGTTTAATTTAATTTACAGCAGCTCAGCACGGGCAGGGATGAAGGGCGATCGCGGCACCGGCCCCGCATCCCTGCTCCATCATCGGCACCAATTATTGGGGTAGAATTGGTAGAGTTTCCTGTAGCTGCTGGCGTTCCTCCTCAGGCACAGCGTCAGGCTGCGGTCGCACTCACAGGACAAGAAGGAGCAGCGGGAGCCGCGTCCTGCGGGATGGGGGAAACCTAGATCAGCCCCGGCTTTGGGGGAGGATGACGCCCCTTTTCCAGAGCCCTACTCACTGCAGGAGAGCCTGCCACCGTGCCAGCTGTAGCGGTAGAGCCGTGTCTTGGCATCGCAGTGGTACTCCAGGAGGTTTTCGTAGCAAGCATCATGCAGCTGGCAGCATCTGCACAGGAGAGCAAAGCTTTAAGGGATGGAGTTTTCTCCCCCTCGCCGCAGAAATTTAAAAATATTCAAGAACGTGTTTGGGAAGGGAGTTTTAAAGTGAATTCTCACCTGTCTGTGTCATCCTTGGGCTGCCCCTTGCCCCCCAGGCCGCAGTAGCAGCCATAGAAGCCGTAATACAGAAGAGCATTTCTCCCTGTCGCCTCTGAGATCATCTGCTTCAGCTCCAAGAGGCTCCCGTGGGCTGGGGACGAGCCTGGAGGGGGGAAATCAGGGAGATCATGCTGATTCCCTGCCCCCCAAACAGCAGCTCCATCCCTCCAGCTGCCAAATTGGCAGCAGGGTGGTGATGTTTTAGAAATTATAATGCAGTGGAGAGGAAATGTGTTCCCAGCTTGGCACAGAGGTGTTGTTGCATGTCTGGGAGAGCTGGTGATGGGGAGAAATGAAGAAATCACCAGCCCAATTTCAACAGATGTAACTGCACAGAGAGCCTTGGGGCTGGGAGAGGAGCTTACCCCACACAAACAGCACAGAGAGGACGAGGAGAGCGTTCATCCATCTGGGGGAGGAAACCAAACCATTCTCTGTTATACCAACCACCCTCTTCTTCCTCTCCTCATCATCCAGGAGCAGAGGTTCTCCCTCTCTCCAAGCACCAGGAGCAATGAGGAGGGTGAGGATGTGCCCATTGTTTCAGCACAAAGCGTCAGGGATGGGAATCAGATGGGAGAGGGTGGGAAAAAGCAAAATAGGGAGAAAAATTGGAGGAATGTTCAACCCTTGAGGGCTGCACCCGCTGCTCTTCTTCTGAGCTGGTGTCTCAGGCAGCATCTCCTTCAATCCTGCTTCCCCAGCATGGCCTTTGCTCCCCCCTTGCACCACAGCTTCTGGTGAAAGGAGGAAAAGAAGGAAATCAATCCTCCATCCCCACTTACCTTGGGAAAGCCATGCTGGCCTGCAGTGCCCCGCAGCCAACTGAACTTGCTTTATATATTTTGCTCCCATCTGCCCCCTTGGGCTCCTTTGACCCAAATCTTGCTGACTGGGCTTCCCTGTAAAGGAGAAGGTGCCATCCTTCCCCTTCTGAGGAATGTCAAAAATCCCCTAACGCCCCAGCTCCGTACCCCACGCATGGGGTGGGTGCTGGGTAGGATGAGGTGGAAAAGCAGCGTCACTTCCAGCCCGAGGAGGAAGCCAAAAGGCTTTGCCTCAGTCAGAGGTGCCCCAAAATCTTTTTCTCTGCCCTTCCCAGCACTGAGGAGCTGCATCAGGGGGAAAAGAACAACTCTAGTTCAAGCTGGACAAGGACATAGCAAGTTTGGGGCTCTCAAGGAGGTGCAAGGTGGTTCGAGGAGAGTTATCACTTCTTTAGGCAAAGTCTAAAGCATCTCTAAATGTGCAGTTTTCAGAGACACAAGGCTGGGCAGACACTGGATGATTACACCCTCACTTACCATAAGAAAACAGAGAAGTAAAATTAATATTCTGAGGTGAGAAACTGCAACTTCCCTTTATTTCCCTCCTTGTGGTTTTTCCACCCCATCATTATGCTCTTCTGCAGAAACCATCATTCACCAATTGCCCTCTTAAATTAGCACTTGCTAATTTAAGTAAGTGTAAGTGGTCAGGACCTTGAAGTCTTCCTTCCTCTGTGGATGATTATTCTTTAACCCCTATTTCCAAAAATCATGATCAGACTGATTTGGTTTGGGAGGGGCATTAAGGAAGGAAAGGGATCTGTCTGTATCTTCTGTCTTACGTGCTGGAAAACCAGTTTTCTGTTGTCCTTCGTTGATAAAGTTTTCAGCCAAGCCCTGATTCCAGCTCCACTTTGTCTCTGGTGTCACGAGTGATGCTCCCTGGCTGGCATGTGCCTTTGTGCTTATCTGAATTGCTCATAGCCTATTAATGCTCCTCAGGCTAATTACTGCCTCATTAATCATTTGCAATCAATTTATGTACTCACACTGTTTTCCTGCTTTTAGGAAAATATGTTTATATGAAATGCTTTGTATGGAACTGTTTATAGCAGGAAATAGATATAAAAGAGCAGTTGTGTCATTCCTAGTAAAATCCTCGTGTGTCAGAAGCCAAACATCCCAGAAGATACTGGGGATACTCCTGTGAGCTTCTCCCTGTGCTGAGCTGTGGTTCAGGTTGTCCTGACTCTGGACAAGAGGAACAGAATTATTTACAACTTAAAACTTGCTGTGATGTGAAGCCTCTTGTTGTATTCCTGGGACTGTTCTGTTAGTATTCCTCACAAAGCTGTTTGGATGTGTCTTTTGAGCTAGGAATTGGAAATTCATATAATCCCAGATTGGTTTGGGCTGGAGAGGATCTTAAAACTAATCCAGTGCCCCCCCTGCCATGGGCAGAGACACTTTCCACTATCCCAGGGTGCTCCAAGCCCTGTCCAACCCAGCCTTGGATATTTCCAGGGATGGAGCAGCCACAGCTTCTCTGGGCACTCTGCTCCCCAAACTTATTGCTCCACATTGGCATAAATGTGTGAATTACAGCCCTGTCAGGACCATGGCAATGTTGGGGTGTCAGGCAAATGCTGTGGCTGAGGTGTGGGGTGCAGAGGTGCTCCCCAAACCCGGCAGCCAACATTTGCAGTGCCTCAGTCTCAGCAGCCCTTACAGAAAAATACCACAGAGAGCCAGTTTGCATCCCTTTTATTGTATCTCTTTATTCTCTTTGCTGGGAAATGAAATCAAGAGAGGAGGAAGGCACAAAAAAAGAGGAAGCTGCTGTGTCATTCCAGGAACTGGTGGATCTCCATCCATGGTGTGTGTGCCCTTCTCACCCTGAGCAGCACCTCACGGGGAGCCTGGGGGGCTCTCCCTTCTCTCAGCACCCAAACCACGCTTTTCTTGCTGGGGAAATCCACCCAAAATCTGGACCTCCGCGTGCAGATTCCCTCTCCTCAGCACTGGAGCTTGGTTCCTTGGCATTTGAGCTTGAAGTAGAAGCGGTAGGAGTTGTTGTAGGAGTGCAGGGTGCTGGCGAAGCACGAGGCCACCGCAGTGTCACACAGGCACGTCTCCCTCTCGCACCAGCTCTGCTCCTCACCTGCGGAGAGGGGAGGGAAACACGGAGCCCTGCGGTGCCTTTCCTGACCGGAGCCACCCAGAGGAGAGGAAAAGTGCGGCGTGTGCCGGTGCTTGCCCTCCCCAACCTGCCCACATCCTCAGTGCCCATCTAACTGTCCCAGCCGGCCGGGAATGGGGCTGGATTCACCCAGAGGATGGATGGATGGATGGATGGATGGATGCTCTCCTGTGTGCCGTGCTCCGGGGATGGGGAGCAGGGAGCCGCTCAGAACTCACCGCAGGTGCTGAGCCCGTCGCTGGAGGTGAAGCTGTACGGGGTGGTCAGGGGGCTGCAGCTGCCCTCCCTCAGCCTCCTGTAGCAGCAGTCGTGGGCTTGGCAGCACCTGCGGGGACACCACGTCAAACCGCGGCCCCCAAACCCTCCCCGGCCACACCTGCAGGGCAGGGGAAGGTCCTGCCTCAAATTTAAGGCGACCAAGAAGAGGAGGGGGCAAGGCAACAGCGGGATTTGGCTGGGGAACAGTGTAAAACACCCCCCCACACCCATCCCAGCGCTGCAGTGGTGCCAGCGAGGGACTTTTAGGAGCCGGGGCTGGAGGGGTGAGGCCGTTCTGGGTACTCACCGGTCGGTGGCATCCACGGGGGTCCCGGAGCCGCCGATGCCGCAGAAACAGCCGTACCAGCTGTAGGACAGCAGGGCGCTCCTGCCCGTGGCCGCTCTGATCATCCGCTCCAGCTCCAGCACGCTGCTGCCCGCCCGGAGCAGCCCTGCAGGGACACAGCACGGGCTGGGGCCGGAGGGAACAGCGAGCCCGGGGGGCATTCCCTGCACCTTGCACCAGGCAGGGCCATCCACTCGGGCTGGCATTGCTGGAAGCGTGCACTGACAGGATTTGAACCACGAGAAGCTTTATCCCCTTCTCTAGAATTATGGAATCATAGAAGCATGGAATGGTTTGGGGTGGAAGGAACCTCAAAGGATGTCTTGTTCCACCTCCTGCCATGGTCAGGGACACCTTCCACTATCCCAGGGTGCTCCAAGGCCCATCCAACCTGGCCTTGGACACTTCTAAGATTGGGGCAGCCACAGCTTGTCTGGGCAACCTGTGCCAGGGTCATCCTCCCAGGGACAATGGCTTTTTCAGTCTGCCTTTTACAGCCTCTGGATTTGGTCTGGCACAAGATATTTTGCCCTCTGGACTGGCTCTGCCATGCTGCAAACTGCAACCCCCAATCACCAGGATCAGCCACGGGCTTGGCACAGGCAGGAAAGGCTCAAGGGCCTCCCAAAATAAATGTGGATCTCAGCATCCCAAAGCCTCCCCATCACCAAGCTCTCCAGGACTGCAGCAGTTCTACACGAAACACTAGAGAGAAAGTGCCAGATTTCAACAAAAAACCTGAACTGTGCACAAGGACTCAGGGTTTGTCAGTGGATTCCAGCCTGGCCAGGGACAGCAGGGCACTTACCACAAGCCAGGAGCACGGCAAGGAGGAGATTCCTCATCCTGGGAGTGCCTGGAGAGGGAAGAGCAAGGACAGATGATCCAGGGGCAGGACAGAAGCTTCTGCAGTGCCCACACCAGGGCCATGGAACAGCTGGGTGCACCTGGGCAGTGTCACCTAAAGGTGACATTTGTGTCACTGTGGATACACAGCATCACTGAGGGAATCCCAATGGTTCTATGCCCCAGTTTTGGGATGTGAGGCTTGGCAGGGATGCAGTGGTTTGTCCTGCCTGGGGCTGCTGGAGCAGCTCAGGACCTGTAGCCTTCCCCCCACGCCCTGAGCAGCCTGATGAGCACCAGGGCAGTGAAATCCCCTCTCCTTACCTCACCTGGACCTGCAGCTCCAACACTGCCGGCTCTGTGGGGTGGGTTTATATCCCTGGCAGGCCCACCCCCTCCTTTATCTGTGCTGATGGTGTCAGTCAGCCTAAGCCAGGCTTGCCTGGAACAGGGAGCTGATTCCCATCCTTCTCTTCCCCAAAAACCACGAGTTTTCCCCCAGCAGTGAGCACCAATGCTTCCTCCATCATCTCACTCATCACTGGGCACAAGGCCGTGTCCATCCCTGTGTGAGGCCAGTCAAGGCCTTGGCCATTGCCATAGTTTTAAAATCCATGGGATTTGGTGGCTGGAGAAATGGGATAAAAGTGATTTACACCCAGGGTGGCACCTCAGAGGCTGCTGAATCCTTGTTCCAGGTGTAGAGGCAGCACTTTGGGCTCAGTGTTTCCTCAGCTTTGCCAACTCACCCCCCAAAGCCTCAAAGGTGGCTTCCCTTGGCTCCTTCCTTGCAGCTGCCCCCCCAAATCCATGGCTGCACTCAAATCCAGCTGTGCCAAATTGCAAGGGACAACAGCAAACACCAGGATTGCAATTCCTGGGTCTGCAGGTTTCCTGTCCTTCCCTCAGGTTTTCCTGTCTTCCCAGGGGGCAAGGGGTCTGTGAAATTAAACCACCAGCAGCAAATGCTGGAAAAGCCATGAAAACCCGACTTGGAATGCTTTGGGAATACAGTTTATTTAATTACATTAACCCAAACGTGATACAGAGACACGGGGGAGACAGAAAACCAGAGGAGATAAGGAACAAAAGCTGCTGTCTTCCTTTGAAACCTCGGGGCCAAGAGCAAACACAGACACAAATGCAGCTCTCAGGTGATGTGCAGGGCCCCACCCTCAGGGATTAACTGTGCTCCTGGGGAAGGGAATTCGGGGTTGGGAGTTGTAAAGAAATGAATGACTGGTCTGGAGTGGAGAAGAGAAACCTTTGTTGAAATTCCTGAGAGCCACCAAAGTTGGCACTGGCAGGGATGTCACCTCCTGGCTGCCCTCCAAGGTGGCAGAGCTGTCTGTCACAGGGTTTTTCTTCCCTCTAACCTTTTATTTCCTGCTGCAAATGGAATAAAACCCCATCCAAGCCCGTTAAGGGTGGGGGGTGACATCTCACCTGCCTCCCCAGTTGCCATCTGCGCAAGAAACCTCGCCAAAATCTCACAGTGACACCCCAACCCCTGTTTCCTCCACCTGACTTTGAAAACCAGGGCATCCCTAACGATAAATGAATCAATCCCTTTCCCACCTCCTCCACAAAACACTTCCATTGCAGAAGGTTTTCCCCTCTGTTGTACTTGTCCGTGCTGCTCCTGCTTTGGCATTGCAGGCCCTTGGATTTGGGGAGAAAATCGAGGGGTTTGCTGTAGGGTTTGGATAAATCTGTGTGAAAAGCATTGAACAGAGACATAAATGGAGAGCAGAGGGCTGGGATCATGTGGATCCCCTCATTTTAAGCCGTCCTTCTCTGTAGAGNGCAGAGGGCTGGGATCATGTGGATTTGGGATCCACACATGGTTTCAAGCAAAATCCCCTCATTTTAAGCCCTCCTTCTCTGTGAAAGATCCACTCAAGGGAATGCCCACATGAAGCTAAACCCTGTCTTTAACTAACCCACAAACTCCAGGCCTTAAAAACCACTCGTGGGAGTTATTATTCCATTGGAAATGTGGAACTTTTCAGCCTTTCTGTGGAGCAAGGAGAGCCAGGTATCACCCACCCATCTGTTTGCTCAGGGCCTTACTGAAGTGTAAATACCCCGTGTGCTTTGATCTGCGAGATTGCTAAACATCCTGGGCTGGGGTGAGCTGATAGGAAACTATTTCCCTGCTTATTTTATTTATTTTTAGTGCACCGGTTCGCCTTGATCCTCCCACCCCGAAGGGTGGAGACCCCAAGTTTATGGTGGATATTTATTGCTCATTTCTTGCTGCCTTGGATGGGCATCTGTCAGAGGGAGCAGCAGCTGTTAAGTGGGAGTGGGTTTAGAAAGGGATTAATGGGGAGAGATGGACAAGGTCGGCGTTGTGTGGGGTGTTCCCAGAAGGAAAACTGACTCAGGGATCATTTGCAGCTGGAGGGGGGTCAGGAGGATTCCCCCTCCCTCCCAGCTGCACCTTACCCAGCACAAGGAAACTTCACCAAAAGAGTTGGTTTAGGTCCCTGTGTGATAAAGTGCGATTTTAAAAAGGTGTTTTCATCACAATTGATGACTTTGGGGTTTATTTGTCTGGTTTGATTCAGTGATCATTGAATAATGTCACAGGGATGTTAAACTCTGTCTTGTGCTCCCGTGCTGCTGCCTTTGCTCAGGACTGGCTGTAACACCTTGGTTTTAAACTGCTAGGGCTAAACCCCAAAGATTTGGGTATTTAAGTAGGGTGGCACCATTGTGGTTTTCCTTTGGGTGGGTTGGGGGAATGGGAATTCCTGTGGGAGGGCTGGGATACCCCAGATACCAGAGTCACCCATGGGTGGAATTTGTGAGAGGTCCCTGAGCAGCCCCCTGCTCCCCCCACTCCTTCGTGTCCAGCAGGATAAAGGCTTTGGAATCTTCCCAAGGTTGTCACAGGGCTGCTCCTGCGCCACACTGAGGCCTGAGGTTGTGTCACCACCCTGTGCAGAGCCCACAGCAGGTCACAGCTGTCCCTGAGCCTGGGGACATCCCCTGGGACCACACTGGGACATCACAGCCCTTCCCAGCCCTGGTTCCATCCACCCTGGAACAGCCTGGTTGTCCCCATCCCTGGATCCACACTGGGACATCCCAGCTAATCCCAGCCCTGGGTCCACCCTGGAACATCCCAGCTAATCCCAGCCCTGGGTCCACCCTGGAACATCCCAGCTGTCCCATCCCTGGAACATCCCAGGAAATCCCAACTGTCCCACTCCTGCCTGTTCCATTTCCATTCCCATCCATCCTTGTTCCCATCCCTGTTCCCTTTCCCACCCCCATCGCCGTTTCTGTTCCCATCCATCCCCACCCCCATTAACATCCCCATCCCTGTCCTGATTCCTATTCCTATTCCCATTCCCATTCCCATCCCCATTCCCATTCCCATTCCCATTCCCATTCCCATTCCCATTCCCATTCTCATTCCCATT